>ML682087.1:1814582-1875630 GCA_007922195.1 Podocnemis expansa
GTCCCGCTGTCCCGTTCCATCGTGGGGAACGCCTAGCCGGCCCTGCTGTCTTTCTGTATGAGGATGTCATGCTGTCTCTGCATCATGGCCTCGTGCGGGATGTCCCGCTGTCCCGGGGAACGCCTAGCCGGCCCTGCTCTCTGTCTGTGTGGGATGCCCAGGCGTCTCCACGTTGTGCCCGCGTGGGGCTGTGGCGCCGTCTCCGTGCCATGTTACATCCACAGGGGGCTGTGGCGCCCCCCTCGCCACGGGCCCAGGGCCAGGCTGGGACAGGAGCTGCCCCGAGGCGGGGCTGCCCCGCGGGTGCCCCCACGTGAGGGCGTCACGTGCCCCCAGGGTGCAGGGGGCTCCGGGCCCGCCCCGCCTGGCGCCATTACTCGCCCCCCCACCCCGCCGCGCCGCCGGGCTGGTAACCATGGAAACTTCCAGAACGGCCCAGCGCCGCCTCCCTCCTTCGCCACGGCGCCGCCCGACGGGCCAATGGGCTCCTTCCGCCTGGCCCTCGCTTCGCAGCGGATTGGTCCGCGACACCGGCACGGCGGCCCAATGGGCCGGCGGCGGAAGGGTGCGCCGGGCGCGTCACCGCGGCCCGCGGAACCCCACCAATGGGGAGCGGCCAGCTTAGTGGGCGCCAGCCAATGGAAAGGCTCCAGCGCGGGTCGCGCAGCCAATGGCGGGCCTCCACGAGGCCAGGAGGGAGGCTATATAAACGCAGGCGGCGGGGTGGCGGGGCAGAAGAGCGGCAAGCGACGGACGATGCGCGCGGAGACGGTGAGTGGCGGCTCGCGGCGGGGCGGGCGGGCGGCGGGTCCTCGGCCTCGCGCGGAGTCTGACGCTGTCCCCTGCGCTCCGCAGATGGCCGGCCGGCGAGGACTCGGGCTGGGCCTGGCGCTGGTGGTGGCGGCGCTGGCGCTGGCGGCGCGCGGCGCGGCGGCGGAGGAGGAGGAGAAGAAGGAGGACGTGGGCACCGTCGTGGGCATCGACCTGGGCACCACCTACTCCTGGTGCGTCCCCGTCCTCGGCCCGGCCCCGCCCCGCCGCCCGCTGCGGCGGCCCCGGCCCCGGCCCGCCTCACCCGCCGCTGTCTCTGTCTCTCCGCAGCGTCGGCGTCTTCAAGAACGGGCGCGTGGAGATCATCGCCAACGACCAGGGCAACCGCATCACCCCCTCCTACGTGGCCTTCACCCCCGAGGGCGAGCGGCTGATCGGCGACGCGGCCAAGAACCAGCTCACCTCCAACCCCGAGAACACCGTCTTCGACGCCAAGCGCCTCATCGGCCGCACCTGGAACGACCCCTCCGTCCAGCAGGACATCAAGTACCTGCCCTTCAAGGTGCCGGCCCGCGGCTCGCCCCCGCCGGGGGCGGGAAACCCCCCTTCGGCTTCCTGGGGGGCAGAAAGGGCTAGGCACCAAACCCGGCCTCTGAACCGGCTGCCACCTGCCTGTTCTCCCGTGGGAGAGCGGCTCCTCTGCAGGCTGAATGTCTTCCCTTGAGTCAAAATGGGGAAACGGATTTGAGCACCTAGCCTTGGCACCCCCATCGTGGGGCTGGGTGTAAGACGTAAGGGGGAAGACAGTACTCTTAGCGCCTTCCTCCAGCTTTGAGCAGTGGGCACTGTTGAGGTTTCACTTCTCTCAGTAAGCGCTTAAAGTGACTACACGACTTCTATTCTTAGCACCCTGTTGTAAATGCAGCAGTTGAAATTGGAGACTTAGCTAAAAACTTTATATTTTGCAGGTGGTGGAGAAGAAGGCTAAACCATATATTCAAGTTGATGTTGGTGGTGGACAGATAAAGACATTTGCTCCAGAAGAAATTTCTGCCATGGTTTTGACAAAGATGAAGGAAACAGCTGAGGCTTACTTAGGAAAGAAGGTGGGTATGAGACATGGCTGGCTAACATCTTGCAGGAGCAGTTGCTTTCCAGAGATGATGAGTGGCAGGTGACACTATTTCCCAAGCTGCAGACCAAATAGGACTCCTAACTCTTGCCCAGTTTGGCTAGGCACACTTGACAGTGGTGATGAATGAGCTCAGTTGAGCTCTGCTTAAGTCTTACCACCTGGCCACACTAGGAGTGGCATTAAAGGAAGCGACTATTTACCTGTAAGGTGAGGAGGCACTTCCAAGGCAGCAGCAATCCCTCTGACACCTTGAAATTGTCAAGTTAGTTCAAATTCTTGCTGTTGATAGTGAAGGTGTCACATCAATCTCATCCTAGGTTACCCATGCTGTTGTCACTGTCCCAGCTTATTTCAATGATGCCCAGCGTCAAGCTACAAAGGATGCTGGTACCATTGCAGGATTGAATGTAATGAGAATAATCAATGAACCGTAAGTAGCTTTTAACTGTTCTGCATCTGTCTGGCTGTACCTGTTTCTCTCTCCCTGCTGTTTTTAATTACTGATTTTCCTTAATCCCAGAACTGCTGCTGCCATTGCCTATGGACTAGATAAAAGGGAGGGCGAGAAGAACATCCTTGTGTTTGATCTTGGCGGTGGAACCTTTGATGTCTCTCTTCTCACAATTGACAATGGTGTGTTTGAAGTTGTGGCCACCAATGGAGATACACACTTGGGTGGAGAGGATTTTGACCAACGTGTTATGGAACACTTCATCAAGTTGTACAAGAAGAAAACTGGAAAAGATGTTAGGAAGGACAACAGATCAGTGCAGAAGCTACGGCGGGAAGTGGAGAAAGCAAAGAGAGCCTTGTCCTCCCAGCATCAGGCTAGAATTGAAATAGAGTCCTTCTTTGAGGGAGAGGACTTCTCTGAAACACTGACTCGTGCAAAGTTTGAAGAACTGAATATGGTAAGTACTTCAGTCTAGAGTTTAAAACAGCTTTATGATGGGTTCCAGAGGGGCAGCTGTGTTCATCTGTATCCCCAAAACAAATGGGCCCTGTGGCATGTGTAAAAACCTTACTTATTGCATGAGCTTTGATCAGCTAATGCCTACACTGTATTAAAGTAAGCTCTGTTGTGAGGCCAGGTAGCTACTGCTTCACATGGGAGGAGGGAGTAAGGCAAGACTTGCCAAGGCCACATGGTAAGCTGGCATCTAGCTGCAGCCAGTACTTGGTGTGTGTTGCTTGCTCATGGTCACTTGGCCAGATCATACCTTGTCAAGATCCTTTCTACCACATAAGGAGAAATAGTGCCATACCTTACCTTTGCAACTATTTATTTGTGTTTTTAGGATCTGTTCCGCTCCACCATGAAGCCTGTGCAGAAAGTTCTAGAAGATTCTGACCTGAAGAAATCTGACATTGATGAGATTGTACTTGTGGGTGGCTCCACTCGAATCCCCAAGATACAGCAGCTTGTTAAAGAGTTCTTCAATGGCAAAGAGCCTTCTCGTGGCATCAATCCAGATGAGGCTGTTGCTTATGGTGCTGCTGTTCAGGCTGGTGTCCTTTCTGGTGACCAAGACACCGGTAGGTGCAGAACCCCACTGCTGACCCAGAATATCTTCATGCTTAATTGGCATTGGAGCAAGTTTTTGGAAGCCAGGAATAATCACTTTAGTTGGAAACTAAACTGGAACAACCTATAGTATTTGTCCAGGCTTTTTCATAAGGATACTGTAGGTCTAGGCCCATATAAATCCATAGTGGAACAATCTTTGTTCATTGTGGAGCTGAGGAAAGATGGAACAAAGGCTTATTCTCTCTTTCAGGTGATCTGGTTCTGCTGGATGTGTGTCCCCTGACACTGGGCATTGAAACAGTTGGGGGTGTTATGACCAAGCTGATCCCAAGGAACACTGTTGTCCCCACTAAGAAATCACAGATTTTCTCCACAGCTTCTGATAACCAGCCAACTGTGACAATCAAGGTCTATGAAGGTAAGTGTCTTCTATCATCAATGTCAAATAGAATCATTTTGAGAGCTTTTTAAAGCATTTTTAATTAAAAACTTAAGGTCAGTGCATGACTGTCCCAAAATGAAGATCATGTTAGAATTCCTCCCATAGATCTTGAAAAGAGAAAAGCCTTCCAGTGAGGCAACTTGGTAACAGACCAACTTCAAAGGCTACTTGCAGTATCTTAAACAATACCAGTATTCTGGTAACACCTCTTTGAAATGGCCAGGGTTAGTCCTTGCTGTCCATGGGGGTGCTAGCCTTGATCTCTGAAGGGAGATGGCTAAATCATCCACATGGGTTTTGCATTAACAGTGGATTGCAAAGATCCTTTTGCTACAAAATAGGAGGTTCCCCATTGCTGCTGTAGGTAACTAAACCCAGCCAAAAGCCTTCAGCTGAATCTTGCACTTAAGACAAGTGAGTCTTTGCCACTACACATTAGGCCATGTAGTATTCAGATTCACTTGTCCCAAGTATCTGGGTTTCATGTCCTTTAACCAAATCTTGGATGAACTGGAACCTTTTATATTTCACTTAATCTATCAAGACTCCATGACCAACATTTTGAGCACAAGTATGCTAAAATGCTTCTTACCTCTGTAGGTGAACGTCCTCTCACCAAGGACAACCATCTCCTGGGTACTTTCGACTTGACTGGAATCCCTCCTGCTCCTCGTGGTGTCCCACAGATTGAAGTTACTTTTGAGATCGATGTGAATGGAATCCTCCGTGTTACAGCAGAAGACAAGGGCACTGGAAACAAAAACAAGATCACAATTACCAATGACCAGAACCGTCTGACACCAGAGGAGATTGAGAGAATGGTTAATGACGCGGAGAAGTTTGCAGAGGAAGACAAAAAGCTCAAAGAACGTATTGATACAAGAAATGAGTTGGAAAGTTATGCTTATTCACTAAAGAATCAGATTGGGGACAAAGAGAAATTAGGTGGTAAACTCTCTTCTGAAGACAAAGAAACAATAGAGAAGGCAGTAGAGGAAAAGATTGAATGGCTTGAAAGCCACCAAGATGCTGAAATTGAAGACTTCAAAGCTAAAAAGAAGGAGCTGGAGGAGGTTGTCCAGCCAATTGTTAGCAAGCTTTATGGAAGTGCAGGACCTCCCCCTGGTGAAGAGGAAGCAGCAGACAAGGATGAATTGTAAATCTTGATCTTGAAATGTTGCATTGTAAATACTGGACTCAGGAACTCTTGTTCAGATATTGAACTCTAATCTGGAATGTAATTGGAATCTTCACATCGGAGTGGAGATGGAAATGCTAGCCCAAAGTGGCTGTTTACTGCTTTTCATTAGCAGGTGCTTGTCATGGGGGAAGGGGGGAGGGAGGAGTAGGGGGTGGGACTGTAAAATGAGCTGGGGTTTAGAAGTGTTCACCTTGAAAACATCCTATTTAACTGGTCATGTGCATTTGGTGTAGAGCTTTTCTACCTATGTGACCACAATAAATTTGTTACTTACACTGGATAATGTTGAACTGGTCTCTTTTGCTTATTACTAAATTTACAGGATGTAGTTCACTTTGCTAAATGCTCCTTGGCAAGTTCTTTATTCTGCAAATAGTCATGCAGTGTTTCACTATTGCTACCTCTGACAGCTCTTGTACTACCTAGAAAAAGGAATGAACTGCTGTGTACCCACAGCTGGGGGAGACCTAGCTTGGGGGGGATGGTGGTAAGAAATGCCTGTCACCTTGTTCCACTCTTACTCTGAAAGTACACAAAGCACAAAAGTGCTTGGAGCCTAGTTCCTGGGGCCCTCTTAACAAGGAGGGGCTACTGTGATGAACTATACTGGCTGCAGTGACTTGCTGGGACTAAATTTGGCTTAGCTCAGTAACTGGTTAAAGGCAAACACAACAAAAAGTGGTAACTGTTAAACTGCAAAATAAAGGAGTTCTGTGGTGGTTTAAAAGGTACTGTGTGAACTTGTCAGAAAATCTGTCATAGGCTAGAAGATGAGGAAACATGCAGGATGGGAGCCAAATCAAGGCTGCTGGGTAAGTCACAGGATCAGGTCTGACTTAACTGATCAAAGTAGTGTAGAGTCAAACTGAAGTACTACTATGGGGAGGGTAAAATTACCTGTTGCAATAGGAAACTTTATGGTCATGACTAGAATTGTAACACTGCTTTATAAAACAAACTGAGGTGTGTGTAAGGTGATTTTCTTTTGTCTTGTACAATCAAAGTGGATTTGAAACCTTAAGTGTAATGGTGTAGCCCAGCATATTGAGATACCATTCCTTGCAATATCTTGATGAGTGACCTTCCAAACGGGTAGATATCAATTCATTTCAGCAAAACAAGGAGTCATGCAGCACTTAAATTTATTTATCAGGTTTCATGGGAGGAAAAGTCACATTTCAGCCTTGAACATAAATTGCACAGAATGGGAGGAAGTAAATACAAAGTGGAAGTCACAGGGTCAGATAACTAGCTGAAACATCAGCTGATCCTGTTCACACAGCAGCCAGCTTGGCTTCAGCTCTACCTGCTTTTACTTGCATATGACGTATATCCTCTTAAAGGAACACAGAGCATGCATTTATAGAGTCTGAGATTTATGGTGAAGGACATCACTTACAGCAAAGTAACAAGCATTTTAATTCAGTTTTCTGGTTAGTACAACACCATCAGTTCATGCCAAGATCTAATTTACTAGTGATTGTCAGTTAACAGTGGAAAAGAACTGGATTTATACAAGTGTTGAACAGTTCACATGCTCTGGTTTTATTACCTGATCAGGTTTACAATACAATCCCTATGAATCTCCCCTTGTGTATCCATCCCACCAAATATTAAGAACAAATGCATCAGTTTATCTTGTGTGTAGTCTTTTCTTATTTGCTCTTTCTGATTAGAGTCACCTTCATCACTCTGTTCAGTTGCTTCATTCCCAACAGTATCTCTGCTAGTCACAGCTTCTGAATCTGTGCTCTTAACACTGCTGTATACTTGCCAAGGAATGATGCACATAGAATGATCCAGTCTCCCAGGGGGCAAAGGGGAATCAAATTCTAATAGTGTCCATTGTTGGTTTTCTGCAGCTCAAAAGAGACAGAAAATTCACTATGAAGTTACTCAGATATTCCCAGAACAAGAAAGAAGAATGAGGGGGTAGTGGTCTAATCCATTACAGACTAACTAGTATAAATACTTAATAGCAGGGACGTGGAGCTGAGTGGCCATAACCTACCAGTGTAGAACTGGAGCAATGCCCCTTATTGCCATAGGCTCTCACTAGCTTAAAGTGTTTATCATTTTCTTACTGTAGTAAAGGTTAGAAACCTTTGCAAGATGGTATGAAAGATTTCTCACCTATGTGATATTTATACATTGTATCCAGTGCCCCAGTTAGGTCCATTCCACCAAAAATGTACAGATGGTCCCCAAAGGCAGCAGCTGAATGGGCTGCCCGTCCTCCTGGGACATCCCCAGTAGCTGATAATTGTTCCCATCTCATATCATCTACAGGCAAAAAATGAATTGATGGCTACAAGTTACAGAATGAAATAAACTGCTATTTATTAGCATTATAGGGCCAACAGATGGGCAGGTTCTGAAATCCTCTGGGAGCATTTTTTAAATTATTCTTTCTGCTACAGCAGCAACACTTTTGGGCTTGGAATATACTGACAACACACACATGCTGGACCAAGGAGGGAGGGGGCTCATACTGAAAAATTGCTGCATGTATTGCTGAAAAGTTGATCAAAAAGTCATGTTTCAGCATGAGTCCCACAGTAACAACTACACTGTTACAAATGCATTATAGACATTAAGATACCTACAATGTAAATACTATTCAAATACCTTAGTATTTTGATAAAATTTCATATTTAACTTTTTAGAAAAAAAATATCCCTACCATTGAAATGTTTTCATGGAACACCTATTCACATCAGGCAGAACATAGTTGGGGAAACACTGCACTACAGGGAATGCCTAGCGCCACCAAAAGCAATCAAGCATCAAGTAGAATGGCTAGTGCTTTCGTTTCATTCTGACTTATACAGTAAAAAGATAACTATCATTTTAGTTAATATTTGCAGAACATGCTATGCAGCCACTTACAAAGGAAACAGGCAGTGTCAGTCTTTCAGATACTTTGTATATCTTTCAGATACTAATATCTGCTGAAAAACTACTTGACAATCAAAAGAACCCAACACAGCAACCTATATTTATTCAGCTCTTGGACACCTCAGATAGTAGTTATCTCCACAGCTGTATTACAAAAATGCCCACTTTTCTCAGTTCGTGAAAAGCTGGCCGTTGGCTTTGACATACATGAGCCCTGCACAGAGTTTTGCATCATCTCTGCCAGTCCCAGTCCATTAGACTGGTAGACAAATCTCTCACTGAAGCTAATAAAATTTCTGCCCAATTAAGAACTGCAGGATAAGCCATCTTAGTAAAGGCAAGAGGCACGACACTGAAAGCAGCATGACCCAGCACCAACCAGCCACCCTGGATCATTTTTGTTGCACTTACACAATGGTTACTGTAGTGGTTCTATAGGAGATGGTCTCTCTCAAAATAAAACTAGGTCACACTACCTGTTAATGCAACTATAGCTACTTCACATACTTACTTGTATCAATGCAGAATAGATCATTGTAAAATTTATCACTGGATAACCCACCATGTACGAAAAGCTTGGTCCCAACCGCAACCACCACATGGCCGTGCCGAGGTGAGGGTGGGCTGCCATGTACTTCTGGTTGCGACCACGTCAAAGTGGCTAGAAATGGGAGGACATATGGTTACACAGTGAGTTGTTGGAGCCCTGTAAAGCCACTAAAGCAGAAACCTTGGGTTTAGGTAACTCTTGTTCAAGTCTGATGAGATGATTTTTAAGTCAACAACAATGAGCCTCAAGCATCTAGTTTCTCAGATTATTGCAAAAAACAAGAGCACACTCAACAGAGAAAACTCAGCTATCTGTTTATCTCATCTAGATGTAATTACACTTTATTGATGTAGTAGAAAAAAAATCATTGTTCTTATTCCACACTGTCCATTCGTAGTGAAGTGAACAACACAGTATCTTCCCACTAGGAAAGGGAACGGCTACCAGAGGCAAACTGTGGTAGGAGCTGGCAGATTCTGATAATATACCTCAATCCTGACATGTAATTCACTAACATTCCTGTCCTGGATCTTGCCAATGAAGGTACTACAGACCTGGCCAAGCTCTCTGGTGACTGAGGTACAGATAAGCTTCAGGTAGGAGGCACAGCCCATCCACCTAATTGAAACCTGTGCCAAAATCCAGTGTCCAACAATACACTGCACCACGTTACTGAACTCTTCATGCATTATTTGCATTTTCAGGATTTATTTAGCTCTGTGCCACATAAGCTTTCAGTCCAAATGGACTATGAATATTTAACTGAGTATGACCAAACTTTAGTTATTTGAGGTACCTGTGTCAAACACATGAAGCTGTGGATCTTTAATAGGCTCTGCTCCTTTATGCCCCCCTCCAATCACATAAAGTTGGTCTCCAATAGCTGCTGATGATGTGTGGAACGTTCTAGGGAGTGGCTGAGTCCCAATCACTTTAGGATTTTCCCAGATTCTTGTTTCTAATTAAAAGATCAAATGATAATTATTCATAAACACATAAGTCACCTTATTTGTATTTGGTTCTTACAGCTCTGATTGGCTAGACCAGGAAGTTATTAAACACACAAAATGGGGGGGGGGGGGGGTGTCAAAAGTTGCAAATGAAAGTCTGATATGCTGCATATATCTAATTCAGATTTGTTTATAACACCAGACAAAGTGCTATGTCCATTCCACATTAGCAGCATGGGATTTTGGGAAATGAAATCAAAGATGGTTCCTGGGATTTCCCATTAGTGCTAGAGAGCTGTTGTTTTTATCCTAGATTTTCTGTAAATTCCCCATCTTCAAGCATCTGACAAAGAGGGATTTTCTCCCACAAAAGCTCATACAGTAAATAAATCTGTTAGTCTTTAAAAGTCTCACCAGACTCCTTGTTTGTTTTGCTGGACTGGACTAGACTAACACGGCTCCCCTTTGGAACTTGAGATTTTTGCACGGAATCTTTGTCATTTCACAAGTTAACGCACTTTAGAAAGTTCTTTGCAAGCAATATACATGCAGTACCACTGAAATGCAGTCATCTGGGGAGTGGAGGGCAAACAGATAGATAACTGGCACACGAGACACAACAGAGAAGGGAGTTTTGGTCACCAACTCCAGGGCAAACCCCTACACTGAAGAATCTTTAATATCCAGGAGAACACACAACATCCCATCCACATGGCCCCTGGACCGTCTAAAACCACAAACTGAGCTGAGATGGCTCTAGCAGGGCCCACTTGCTTGGCACGAGAACTCTTATGACTGCCACACCTGAGATTAGCTGCCATGAGGCACTAGCGTACAGTGATTTTCTCATGGCAAGGAGACTGTGAGGCACCCAGCAAAAGTCACCACACCAAATCCAGAAAGTCAGAAGTTTGATTCTACCCCCATCTTTTACGGTTCTAGAAGAGGAAGGACACCAGTTGCCTATAAATAAAACTTTTGAATTTGTAATCTGAATTTACCTATCAATGTCATTCAAACATATTCTCACATGGATAACTCCTGCACATCTAACTGCCCAACGAAGAGAGAGAAAAGGCTGGGATGGTGGGTTCTACCATACACTTACCCAGATTCAGCACTTGAACACAGTTTCTATTTCCAGATTGGTCAGCCCCTCCAAACACCCAGAGGCTAGTGGGGCTGCTTGCTGGAACGAAGGCGGCATGTTCGTACCGAGGCAACAGGCCCACCCAACCAGGCGTTGTCCACTGGTGTCTATCTGCAATGGAGAGAATAAATGCAGACCTCCGTTTGCACAGCTGGTGTTCCCAGTGCTAATGCAGTTACCTTAGGCTGGCTGAGGAAAAGTGTAATCCATAAACAAATTTCAAGTAAACACAAATGCTTCCCAAGGAGACCAGTTCAATGTAGGTAGATAGCTGAATTTCAGCTCCTCCAGGGGTAAGTTTTAAGGCAGTTAGTTCTTTCAATACAAGGCAAAATAATGCAAGGGAGATGAACTAATGTAGTCTATCACCGCTGCCCATATTCTCACTTTGACAGGAGTGTGTGAAGACCAATCCTTGAAAGAGTCCTTAACAAATGCACCCCACTACAGTATCGCGTGACAGAAGATGATCCAATATTCTTCTTGGCTCACTCTTCTCCTCCCACAACAGGATGACTATTGATGTGCAGAGCTCAGGACAAACATACGAGATTCAAGCCCAGAATATGCAGAAACTTGGAATTGTATTTCCTTCTAGGCTCTACTCCTTTAGTTATAACCACAGGCACATGCAGGTACAAGACTGAGCCCTTCATTTGTCTGGCGAGGTAACATTTAAAAACCTAGGCTTGGTCTACACTACACACTTACTTCAGTATAACTACGTGCCATGCTCTTATACCAGTCTCAACCCTCTCCCATGTTGACAGCACTAGGTCAGCGGGAGAGCAACCCCTGCTAACGTAGCTTCTGTCTCTCACAGAGGTGAAGTTACTGAGCTGACAAGAGAGTTCTCTGCCGTTGGCTTAGAGCATCTCCAACAGGTGAGGTTCAGCTCCATCAATGAAAATTTATGCTTTAACTTGCTGTAAGTAACTGTGTAAACGTTTCTAGGCTTTATAATCACAGCTTTTACTATCCCACTAAGGTGTTTGCACAGATCTGGTCTCCCTTCCCCAAGCACAGTGAAGACTGAACAGACACAACTGAGCATTCCCTGTTCTTACCCAGATCTAGGATGTGGGCATCAGAGAAACTGCCACTGGGGTCTGCTCCCCCGACGATGACCACTTTGCCTTTTCCAGCAGCTGAGGCTGGAGGCAAATATAAGCAGTTATGGCCAACGCGTGCACAAGGGCTTTCTCCACGGGGGACAAGTGTGTACCTAGAACAGGGAAATACAGGCACGAGTCAAGGCCTGGCATGCACACAACAGTCTGGAGAGGTAACGGCAGGGATGTCTGTAGGGCCTTCAGTGGGGAAGTGCTCTGCTGGAGATGAGAGGTGCAAACCACTCCCAGAACAGCAGAATATAGGAGACAGTGAAGCTTTAAAATACAGATTACGTGAAGTGATCATACTTTTATTGATGGGAAGAATATGAGAAACACCCTCCTGCCCCCATTCTAATATGACCCTTCTGGAATTACCAAATAAGTTGGGGGTTTATCAGGCTTTAAAGAGGAACCCACGTGCTGCTGACTTCAGTAGGGACACTGGGCTCATCAGAGTCATGCAGTAATAACAAGTGACAGCCATGGTGGGGGGACAAAGGAGGAGCAGGGGAACGCTGGGGTGCACTGACCATGTCGCCTTTTGGGGGACGGCTCCGGGCTCCAGAACGGGCAGCAGCTTCGGCCTCATGGATCTTAAGCAGAGGAAAGCAAAGCTAAAAACCACATTTTGAGACAGAGCACCTAGCCCAGCAGTTCCCCAGCCCGACCAGCCTTGCCTTTTCCTGCAGCGCTATCTGCTTCTCTAGGGACCGATCCCACCCCATTCCCTACCCGCCCGGCCTTCAAGCCCAGCACTTCGCTGCTCCACCCTGGTGCCGGCACCTCGGGCTCCACGGTTCAGAGATGGAGCCCCCGGCCCCACACTGCCCCCGTGCTGGCTACAGGGACTCCGCTCTCTCACGCCAGGGCAGCCTCCTGCAAGACCCCCCCCAAGGCCATCAGCTCCCCTGCCCCCCAGGATCCCATCCCCTGCCAGGCCATCAGCCCTCCCCCAGGGCCATCAGCCCTCCTGCCCCCCAGGATCCCTCCCCCTGCCAGGCCATCAGCCCCCCCCAGGGCCATCAGCCCCCTGCCCCGCCTGCACAGCGCAGAGGCCGGCCTGGCGCTCCCCGGGCGCTCGGCGCTGTGCAGGCGGGCGGGGCGGGCCCGGCCCCTCACTCACCGCGGCGGGGGAGGTAACCGCGCCCCGTCCCGCCCGCAGGGCCCGAGCCACACGCGCCGCTCCCGCCCCCTCAGCCGCCGGGCCCGGCCCGCGCGGACTCCATTGCCCAGCATGCACCGCGGCGCGCGACTCCCGGCGTGCTCAGCGCGGAGCGCGCCGGAAGAGGCAGGCGAGGCGGACGCCCGGCTAACCGGAAGCTGCGGGGCCTCGTCGCCGCCCGGATCGGCAGGGCCGCGGCAACTTCCGGTCTGCTCGGCGGCTGGCGGGCTCGCCGGGCCCCGCCCCGGAAGCGCCCCTCGTTTCCGGCCTGTGCGCGAGCTAGAGGGCGCCGCCGCCCCTCAGGAGCCGGGCCCCGCTTCCGGCCCCGGCCGCTCGGCTAAGATGGCGCCGCTGGACCTGGACAAGTACGTGGAGATCGCGCGGCTCTGCAAGTACCTGCCCGAGAACGACCTGAAGGTGAGGGGCTGGGCCCGGGGCGCCACTGCCCTTCTCGTCCCTGTCGCTGAGACAGTTTTGGATCGATAAGACGTCCGAATCAATCGATAGGGCTGGAAGGGACCTCGTGAGATCATTGAGTCCAACCCCCTGGGAATGGATCTTTCTTAATAAACCGCTGAGTAGCGCGAGGCTGCCCGCAGCCTGGTGTTGGTGCTCCCAGGCTCCTGGGGCCGCGGGCCACGGGCCGGAGTCTGGCCCCCGGGCCACATGTTGGAGGAGCCGGAGGTGGCCCGGCTGGGGAGGATGCGCTGGTAATAAAAAGCCCAAGGGTAACAAACTGTCCTCATAAAAGCGCCTGTGGGAGAGGCGGTGTCTGTCTTGGCAGAAGCAGCCCTCCCACTGCCGCGAGCCCTGGTGCGGAGAGAGCCAGGTCCCTCTAAAACTAATGTTCAGGCTGGGCTTTTTCACACCCTCAAGCAACAACAATTCTACTGACATCACCGTAGCATGTACCAGCCTGAAATGCCAAATAGGAGGTGGGAACAGCTTGTTTGGGGTAAGTAGCCAACACGTTGTGAGGCATGATCACAAGTGAAGTAGTCCAGTAACATTGCATATTGGGAGTTGTGTAAAAATAAATGTTTGACACTTTCTGCCTCTGCGAGCAGGTGGAGTGGTTGCGCCGGAGGGCGGGAGCGCTGGGATTTTGTTCTTTCTTCTGCATCATCAATGGAATCGTTATCTGAGTTCCAGTGACTTACACCCGGCTATCCCCAGTGAAGAACATGGCGTTGTTCGTTGGGTTGCGCACGGGTAGCAGATCTCTGTTACTGATGATGAGTGAAAAGGAAAGAATTCATTTTGAGACTTTGATCCTAGGATGAGTTTTTGGGGTTGGCAATTAGAAATTAACTCTTTTCTTGTAAACTGACACTGTCTGCTACAGAAATCATCATAAACATGCAATAGCCACAGTAGCACTCTTATTTTTAATTGCATGGAGTCACATTTCAGAGCAAAACTGCAATTTTGTGTAGCATTTAAATGAGTCCCACTTCTGTTAACTATGGCTCTGCTCATTGCCATTAGAGCTCAATTGTCTTGAGTTTAGTGACATCAAAAAACGTTAATTCAAGTGTAATCAAGCTCTCTCACGTGTTTGTCATTCCAAACCATTTTAACATGATCTCTCTCTGACGTCTAGAGCATTTGGTAACTGAATTTAAATCATAGAGCAAACTTGGTTCTTAAATCTGTTAATTCTTGCTATTACAATGCACACAAACCTCTAGCTGAACAATTTAAACTTTTTCTCTGTAGCGGTTATGTGATTATGTATGTGATCTACTGCTGGAAGAGTCAAATGTGCAGCCAGTATCCACACCGGTTACAGTCTGCGGAGACATACATGGACAGGTAAAATGCCACAAATAAATATTTGCATTTTACGTACCTAGAGAGCCAGAAGAGTCTGTCACTTGAAAACATTTGTATGAAGGTTGATGGTGAAGAGTATTTGAAATATATGGTTGGGGATGCATAGTTCAGGGAAGCAGAACTTTCTCCTCAACATTCAAAAATTTGCAGTATCCTGTGTCTTCTGCTTCTGTGCAGTGGAAAAAAAATCATTGATTTTAACTTTCCCTGAGTGTGTTTTTCAGAGGTCAGCCTCACAGATTAAGAAGCATTTCAGAATTATTGTAACTTTCAGTGATCATCGGGAAACTGATGGCTCTTAAACTGCAGTCATTGAGCTGTTCAGTATTAGTAGGAGTCTCATCCCAGAAGGATGGGACTCCACTGAAGTCGATGACTGTTATGCATGCACAGGGCTTGCAGGACTGGACCCAGGATTTAAACACTGTAAAGCTGCTCTTGTGAAGCAAGATCTAAGCAGTATTTCAGCAGTTTGAATACAGATTTTTAATACCAGATGGATGAATTGGAAATCTCTCAATTCAGGCTAGGTGTCCAACTTCAGCTGAGTGTCTTCAGCTGTACTTCTATCTTGTTCTTGAAAATAAAGATGACTTCTTTAAATTTAGGTAAATTCCAATTAATTGTAATAATATGCTCTTGACTAACAATGATAACAATCTTTTATGTGGGCAAACTCTCTCTTGCAGTTTTATGACTTATGTGAATTGTTCAGAACTGGAGGTCAGGTTCCTGACACAAACTACATATTTATGGTATGTACCTGTATATGAATTAGCTGTTGGTCATTCAAAAAAAAAAACCAAAAAAAAAAAAACCAGGAAAAGCACTTCTGTACTTAATACACTGTTGATTGGGGGGGGGGGGGGATCACTCTTTAGGTTTTAGTTTCCATTTTTAACTCCCTTGTGTGTCACCATCTTTTCTAGTTCCTGATTTAACCTGTGCCACTTGGCCAGTGTTTGACTTTTATTTTGTCTATTTAAATTTAGAACATGAAATGCCGGTTCATGTGAAAGGAACTGTATTTTAAAACATGCTATCTGAAAAACATAGCTTATGTTGGCAGTAGAAGGGCAGTTGAATATTTTGAGGAGCTAACAAAAGACCTGAACTGTTCATCCAAGAAACATGACCATAAGAATCAGAGAAGTAATAATTAAATTATGAAATTTCAAGTAGCCATTTAAGTGGTTTTGTTTTTAAATAAAGATGTTCGCAAAGTTCATGTAGCAATGGTGTTACAGTGCCTCTTGGTGTTGGACCTCTTTGCAAACTGAGAAATTAAAAATAGATCTATTACTGCAAGCATGCCTGCAACTATTTCTTTCATTTATTATGTAACAATATTTTAAACCTGCAGGGAGACTTTGTAGACAGAGGCTACTATAGTCTTGAAACTTTCACCTACCTTCTTGCACTGAAAGCTAAATGGCCGGATCGTATCACACTCTTGCGAGGGAATCATGAAAGCAGGCAGATAACACAAGTATATGGATTCTATGGTAAGTCTTTCTTTATAAACTGTTTCTGAATTGTGGTTAAGTAACATAAGAAGGCAGTGAATTGATTCTTTGCCCTTTCTTTGGGAATTCTGATTCTGAATACTGAGTGTATAGATTTTTCTAGAGGCCAAGTAGATTGTGAAATAGGATTCATCCACTCAATAAGCTGATGTGAATTTATACGCTGTCAGATAGTGGAGTAATGGAGCATAGTATGGGGATCAGTAATTGTAGTCTTGAAATGAACTGTGCTGTAATCTGAATAGAAGCTGGGCCTGTTCAGTTCTGTTTCCAGCTCTGTCAGACTTGCAGCACAACCTTAAATAGGTCCTTGCCTCCATGCCTCAGATTTATTATCAGAGACATCAGGGTAAGGGGAAATGAGGTTTTTATATTTCAAGTGCTTTGAGATCCTCGGGGGGGGGAGGGGGGAAGTACGGTAGAAAAATTCTCTGCTTATGACTTCGACACATTAGGTTTTAAATCTAATTATACTACAGAGATAACATAGGTAAGTGACCACTGGTGCAGTAGATGGTGGTATTAAGGAATGAACGCATGATTAAGTATTAGGCAATAACACAAATGCTATAAACTGAAGGATGGCTTTGCCTGAAAACTTAATTGTTGTACCAAAGCTTTGATAAGAGCTGAGGAAATACTTCACGGATCTAATAGTTGTTTCAAGGAATACATAATCAAAAAGGGGTTTGCCTTTGGATCTGTCAGGGAATGAAGAGAAATGGGTATAAATCTTGGTATCTTAATCCGTCATGCTTAAGGAATCCTTGTTTGCTAGCTCTGACTTACCTAGACTTGTTAGTGCCTAGTTACTTAGGTGTACTGAGGCCTCCTCTTCTTTGACCCAAAAATGTATTGCATGGTTTGGTTCTGCTTGTATAGTGCTGTTCTGTGCCACTGTGACTGTTTTAGGGCAGTAGCAGAGACTAATTGTGAGGGCCTTCCTGTACTTCTCATAGTTCGATCTTCAACAACTCAAACACATGGTTTGTAAAAACAAACCAAAACACAACTTTAAAGATTTGTCTCCTTAGTACTAGTGGTGCTGTTAATTCCTATGGCACATTTTGGAGCAGGTTGATTTCTAAACAAAACAACTCTATCTCCCTCCCTCTCCTTGAGCATCTTCAAAAGCATCTGGTTTATTTAATCAGCCCAGCAAAATTTGACTTCCTTTTGTCACACAAGAACTGAAATAAGGACTTGTTCATGGTGAACTAAATTGACATTTGAGTTGTACAAGGAAAGAAGGAAGTTTTTTTTTGGAGGCAGCACCTTCAGTCACATTACGATAGGAGGGCACTCGTGCCAAAATGATTGAACAGCTGGTGATGTGTGGGACAGATGGTGATATGAAAAACCCTTCTCATTGTGATACAGTCAGTGTCCTGTCTGAGGGACTGGCATGGTTCTTTGTTCATCTATTTACTGAGATTTCAAGTTGTAAATGTTGGATTTTTCTTTCTTAAGATTCAGGGGAAAATGTCAAACAATAAAACAATTTCTCTATCTAACAGATGAGTGCCAAACCAAATACGGAAATGCAAATGCCTGGAGATACTGTACCAAAGTCTTTGACATGCTCACAGTAGCAGCTGTAAGTGTTAGAATCTATATATATATTTTTTTTTTTTAAAGGTGACTTTATTTTGTGCCGTTGTCTCATTAGGGACATATCCAAGCAGCCATAACGAAGTGGCCTTTAACTGTCATGTTTGTAGGGTCTGAAGTTGAACTAAAATTACAATTAAATGTATTTCAGGCTTTATGCATGAATCTTGGACACGTGGATGGTGATGAGGGAGGGGAGGGTTACAGGGTGGAACTACACTTGATGTATCTTGACTTTTAGAAGGGCTTTTTGTACAGTCTCATACACAGACTGGGGGAGTGTGATCTAAATGAAATGACTATAAGATAGGTACATAGCTAGCTGAAAACAACTCCGAGTACAGGCTATCAACAATTTACTGTCAGAAGGGGTGGGGATGTCTCTAGAGCAGTCCTGCTAGGTCTGTCCTGGGTCTGGCACTGGTCAATATTTTCATTGATGACTTGGTTAATACAGTGAAGAGTGTACATATAAAATTTTGCTGATGAACTAGCTTGGATGAGGTACAGGTGACTGGAGGGCAGGGTTGGAATTGAAAATGATCTTGACAGATTGCTGAATTGGTTTGAATTCAACAAGATGAAATTCAGTAATGACAAGTGCATAGCACTTAGAAAGGAAAGTCTAAAGCAGAACTACAAAATAGGGAATAACTGGTGAGAGTCTGGGGGCTACAGTGTGTCACACATTGAATGAATCAGCAGCGTGATGCAGTTGGGACAAAGGCTAATCTATTCCAGAATGATATTAACAGGAGTGTGACATACATAAGACACAGGAGATCAGTACTGGTGAGACCTCAGCTGGAGAACTATCTAGTTCTGGGCACTATGTCTTAAGAAAGATGTGGACAAACTGGAGATTCGAGAGGACAGCAGCAAAAATAATATTTTAAGATTTAGAAAATCTGACCAATGTGGAGGGGCTAAAAAGCACCTGGGACTCTATCCTCTTGAGAAGAGAAGACTGAAATGGGTGCGATTAGTCCGGGAATGAGAGCTGTGATAAGGAGAGTAGTGATTCATTATTCCCCAAGTCCACTGAAGGTAGGACAAGGAGTTTGGTTTTAGTCTTCACCAAAGGTGATTTAGGTTAGATATTAGGAATATCTTTCTGATTTTGAGGCTAATTAAGCACTGGTATTAGCTTCTAATGAAAGCTATGGAATCCATGTCATTTAGAAAAATTTAAGAATAGGTTCAATGGAGGTTCTTAACCATTGCAGGGTCATGACATGGCTGGGAAGGTTCCCTTGCTACTGAGGCTTCCCCTGGTGGCACCACTTTCAGCGGCGGGTAAATTTCCAGCAGTCTCCGCCACTGCAAGGAAGCCACCTGCAAAGGCAGTTTTGGTGGTGGGAGGCTTCCAAGGCAGCCCCCGTCTCTGAAAAAGCAGCTGCCCCAACAGTGTCAATCAGTGCTCGGGCCAGCAGCCTCCCACCACAGGTCTCTGGCAGGGTGGGAGGTGGGTGGGCAGCAGGCTGCTGGGCAGCAGCGCACTCACTGCTGGGCTGGATTAACGTGTCAGGGATGGACTAGGTATCCTTAGTCTTACCTGCGTGTGGGTGGATGAGGTCACTGTATGACCTCTGAAGAGCCCTTCCAGACCTACACTTCTGGGATTCTGTTCTTTCTCTCAGTTAATAGATGAGCAGATTCTCTGTGTACACGGTGGCCTGTCTCCTGACATCAAGACACTGGATCAGATTCGAACCATTGAACGCAATCAAGAAATTCCTCACAAAGGAGCTTTCTGTGACCTTGTGTGGTCTGATCCAGAGGATGTTGATACCTGGGCAATTAGTCCCCGAGGAGCAGGCTGGCTGTTTGGTGCAAAAGTTACAAATGAGGTAAACCAACATCACAGGGAATGTTAAGTTATTGAGGGACTGGGCAGACTAATACATTGCCTAGCTTGAAGTTTGATACTGTGGCGGCACAACAGAGTAACACCGTGGTCTGACTCTGCAGGATGCAACAATAAAGGAGACAAGTCAATTAAGCTGCTATGGTTGCTATTAATAATAGCCCATAATAAAAAATCTCGAGATAATCTCAATGACAAGCCATTTCAACTTCTAAAACCACAAATAGTCGCAGATAAGAGGTTAACTCCCTATTTTGTTCTTGTGGTGAGACAGCGATCAACCTTTCTAGCTGGTGGTTACCCTAGTACGAAAATGCAAGAGGCAACTGGCTTTGGAGAACTCCAGGGTGGAAACATGCTTCATTCCTCTTTCTCCCTAGAGCTCATGCTTTAGTCTTCCATTAAACAAAACCTTCAGTAAGTCTGCAAAAACCCATTCACTGAAACATGTTAACCTTTCAAGGTGGTGAAAATACCAGTCCTAATAGTGTCTGACTCAGTAAAACCTGGCCTTTGGAGCTGCTGTACTGTTTTCATGAGAAAAACGTGTACATATCACAGCTTGTGTGGTCTCTAAAATAGGCAAATAGAAATAGTGCTTGCGTTCCCATCCACTCAGGTAAATGAAATGATTATCTCCCTGGGTGATTGGAAGCTGGTTCAAGCTTCTGACTCAGCAGCGTTTTCTGCTGTGAAAAATAAATATCTTAATTCGGTGGGTCTCAGGAGTTTAAGGCAATAGCCGGGAGCCTAACTGCAGGTGAGATTTTGGGACAGAGCAGTGCTCTACCTGTTGAAGAGCTTTTATATACTAAGTATAACTATTTGGTGTAAATGTTTACATTTTTCTTTAAATTACAGTTTGTTCATATCAACAACTTAAAACTCATCTGCAGAGCACATCAGCTAGTGCATGAAGGCTATAAATTCATGTTTGATGAGAAGCTGGTGACAGTGTGGTCTGCTCCGAATTACTGCTATCGCTGTGGAAATATTGCATCAATCATGGTCTTTAAAGATGTAAATACAAGAGAACCAAAGTTATTCCGTGCAGTTCCAGACTCAGAACGTGTAATTCCTCCTAGAACAACTACACCGTATTTCCTTTGAGATCTTTTCCCATCCTGCTGTTTCCCCCTTCCCTTGTATTATCCCTCTCTGTACTTTTTATTGAGCACTTTGCTGCTGAAATGCTGCCTCTTGCCTTTTTGTATTTTTAAATTATCTAAATGTATTGTGTATTATGGTGTCTGTAGCAGTGTCTTTGTTTCCTTCCCCCTGTTCTCCATGCCTTCCTCCACTGGAGAATGTTTGTGAAATGTCTTAGACATTTACCCCACTGCATGTAGTTCTTGAGTTATTTCTGGTTTTAAGCAAAACATTTTCCCTTTACAAAAAAAAATATTCAAAATGCATTGGAACTATTTTGATCCCATTCAACTTTTTGTTTGGTAAGTTTTAAGAAATTTCAGCAGCAAAGTTACCACCTAGTGTGCACGATGGGACTATAAATGCATTGCGTTGTGTACACGTGGGATGTAAAACTGAATTGTCCTTGTTAGATCTTGTTTTAAGCGAAAATAAAGTGGTCTAAAGGGCTGCCTCCCCCCTCCCTTTTTTTAAAGGATTCCAATTAAAATACAAAAAAGCTACAGCTATTGAATTTGTACATTATAATAATTGTTCTGATTTTTTTTCAAATACCTTGTATTTTTAATAAAGTCATACCTTAAATGAAACCCACCTCTAGGTTAAATATTGCAAATAAAAATCCTACTTTGTTGATGTGAGAATGTCTTTTTTTTTTTCCCTCCTGTTCTGTAAGAACTATTTAACCCTTTGTTCATTAAGTATAGAAATGAACTTAGTTTTAACGAGAGTGGCTTTTTTTTTGTTTTTGTTTTTTTGGAAGCAATCCTTAAGAATAGGGTTCTATCTGAAAAGTGACTGCAGAAACTACATGATTCAGAACATCTACTCCTTGTATCTATTTAAGTCATATTTACTGACTAAAGTTAGTTACTGCTTTTCACATCTGTTAATATTTGCAGAGTCAATACAGCAGCAAGAGATTTGAGCTAGGTCCTTTTCTTGCTCATAAATCAAGAAAGTTGTTAAACTGTGTTCTGACTGTAATATATTACAGGTTATTTCTGGATGCCACACCACTATTGACTTTGATTTTAGGTCAAGTTTGCAGGACTGGTGGCTGGGAGTATGTAAGTGGGTCAGGAAAATAGTTGTAAACAAATTGAATTAGATCTGGAAATCAATGAGAAACAAACATGGAAGTCCACAATGCCACTTACAGTTACTTGGCAAAGGAGAACTGAACTTCAGACTATTTATGCCTAAAATAATTAAATTCATATGGAATTTTGGTTAACCTCGGTAGTAAAAGTCTGTAATATTGTGTCAGCACTGATTCAACAGGTGGAATTACATAGGCAGCAATGTACATAAACTGGTATCTACCAAAGAAAACTTTGGGGCTTCTTATTTTAATCTATTGTCAGTTTAATTTTTGAATGCAAGTAAAAACATTTCTATGACTCCATACCTTTTGTCTCAAAACAAAATATACTCATTTTTTTGGATAGGTGACTTTTTTTTTTTTTTTTTTTTTTTTTATTCTTAAGTCACAGCTGTGGGTGTTTCATTTGCATAACAAGTCCAGGCACTTGCAACAGGTTCTGTTGCATTCTTATTAAATTTACATTTTGAATGTTAAGGTCTTTAGTATCTTTAATGGCTATAGTTAAAAAATCTAACTGGGCTATATCAATCTGCTATTTTGTATCCCTTTCATGTCACCTACTTTCTTAACATTCCAGAAGTAGTCTGGTGAAGCCAGTCATCAGTAAAGCACTTCAGTGTTTTCATGTACTTTTGAACATACAATATTATTTTTATAGGATAAAGCTTCCTAGTTTCTGGAAATGAAATAGAAATTAAAACAACTCTCCATTAAATTTTTTTTTGACTTCATGTAAATGAAGAGCAAGATACTAATTTATTTCTAAGATTTAGCAGAGACCCTGGAAATGCAGACCTGTTGGCCTCCTGTTAACTTCATTGCTGGTGCAGCTACTCCCAAGCGCAGTTCTCTTACTTGGATCTGGGTTTTGATTTTTTTTAATAGTGTAAGCTCTGAAACAGGAGAAGCACCCTCACTGCTCTGTACATGTTTTTGAGCTGTATTGGGTGACATGAAATATTCATGTGAGCATGAAGGACTCTTGTTTTACAAGAATGTGAATCTAGTAATTACTAATTTACTTGTGGCACACTGGAAAGTCTGTTTCTTTTTTGCTATGTGATTAACATTCATTTTTCTTTACTTAAACAACTGGCAACTCTTCCATTTTATCTTATTGTTTGTTTAATTACTATCTTTAATGGTTTCGAGTTGTACTGATTACCTTTAACTCCCCTGTGATGCTATATAGCATATTTTGAAGATGTTTTTAAGCTCCTGATGTAGTGGGTGTTTTCCTTCTACCCCGCCCTTCATGGTACTCAACTTGTTTTTGTCTCGAAGGAAACGTGTTTGATTAAGATCTGATATAGTAATAGAAAATGTTAATGTGACAATGTGCCTATTTATTTTCAATAAATTCAAGCAAACTCTTCAGCATTAATATTAAAACTCTACTCACTACCTTTTGTGAATTGTACTACTATAAACAAAGAGGCCATCTCGTTATTGTCAATTATAATGCACTATAGCTTATGGAGGAAAAGCAAACCTGAACTATGTAGCTGTGGGATTAGTGTAAGGGGTGGGGTTAGAGAATGAATCAAATAATCCGACCTGTTGCAACCTAGTATTTAGGATATAGCAAGGGAGTGTCTGTATCAAATCTGTAGTGGCAGGTGAAAAAAGCAGATGAAAATTGGTATCTTTCTGAGAAACTGAATGTCTGCTAAATGCAATCTACCCTGGCATATAGCTGGATTAGCCCCACCACAATAGTTCTTAGGCATTTTTCTACTCAAGAATTTGTTTTTTAATGACTAATCAAGTCTTAGTTCTGTGGGGAGTTAGAAATATATTGAGATGGAGAAGGAGGTTGTGAGGTATAGAGAAATGAAATGACCGTTGAAGCTGTACATTAAATTTGATAAATTCTAAGTTCACATGGGGGCTTTTACTACACTACAATCTTTCCCTTTAAATAATCCACTCCATGAGTAAGGAGCAGCCATTCAACCACAGAACTTCTCTTCTAGAGTGACCCCTCAATAGTTTGGAGAGTCCCAGCTCCGACTGGTATTTCTGTAAATTCAGGCTGGTGGCTGGAAATGGCAGTGTGATTAATTGGGGCTCCACCCTCCTGGCACAGCAGCTGAGTATGCAGTGGCCTACTACCTCCCCATCCGTCCCATATTAGTAGATAGATTTAATGTTTAGCAAGTCATTAAAATGGCAGCTCTCAAATCTTCACTGCAATTTTACTTTCTGATAGCTACTCATTTCCCTGCAGTGTCAAATTCTGCCTTTCTGTGGCAAAGAAAAGCCTTTAAAAAATAATTCCGTTTTGATTGCATTGGTAAATGTTCTCTCTTAGACCAGTGGTCCTCAAAGATTTTAGGTTGTGCCTGCTCCCGTATCCGTAATGGGCTTGGAGGAGGGCTGTGGGTGGAGAATGGGAAGGGGCAAAGCAGGACTGGTTAGCACTTCCCTTTCTGCGTGTGGGAGGGAGCAGGGGATGGTCTGGGTCCGCTGTGCCCCCCGAATGTTTCTCTACAGCCCAAAAAGTGCGTGTGCTGCAGTTTTGGGGACTAAGGCCTTAGATTGCTGTGAATTTAACTATTCCCTCATAGCTCAGAGAGACAATTGACTCGCCTCAAGGAACTGAGAAGCAAACTGAAATCCTTGAATGGAGGAATGTGGAGGAGACTAACCAGAACTGCAACACAGCTCACAGTCTGGGTGGAGGCTAAGTGTAACTTCTTAATGCACAATTCCTGCTCAGGATAGTCTCAGGTACATCCCTCTTCCACATCTTAAAATGATACAGTGGTTTATGAGATGCCTTAGAAACTGTTTGTCAGATAAGTAAAATAGGGGGCAGGTGGGCCTAAACCCGTAAGGCTCACAGCTGCCCTCGCCCTCGCCTTATTATGAATTTTTAGAGCGGGGAGGGTGCCAGCACTCACCTTACGGCACCTTTCGTCCCATGCGCTTGGGCCGCTCTCCGGCTGGCCTGGCAGGAGAAGGCCAGGCCGCTGCGGGCCTGGGACTCCAGAGTCACCCTTGGCTGCGGTGGCCTGGGGCACTGGGGTCACACGGGGGCGTGGCCTGCCCCGCCATCGCCCCGCCCCTCCTTCCTGCTGGCCACGCCCCCGCCCCATCGCCCCGCCCACTCTCCTCCTGACCGCCGTCCCCGCCCGCTCCTTCCGGCCCCCCGCGGGCGGGGTTTCCGGTTCCGCCCGGCGCCGGAAGCGACTCGCCGGGCAGGCGCAGGCGGAGGCGGAGGCAGGAGGCCCGGCCGGCCGGCGCCATGGCGCGGAACACGCTCTCCTCGCGCTTCCGCCGCCTGGACATCGACGAGTACGACGAGAACAAGTTCGTGGAGGAGCCGGAGGAGGCGGCGGCGGCCGAGCCGGACCCGGGCCCCGAGGTGGAGGCGCTGCTGAGGCAGTATCCTGCCGGGCCGGGCGGGCGGGGCGGGGGGTGTCGCGGCCTCCCGGCTCCGGGAGCTGCCCGCCGCTCTCCTGAGGGGAGAGCCCGGCCCCAAGGCTCCTTGCGGGGGGTAAAACGGCGCCGGCGCTGCGAGCGCGCCCGGGTCTCGCCTCCTGCATCAGCCCGCGGCCGGGGTCCGTGTCCTCCAGGCCCCTCGAGTGAAACCCTCTCCAGAAAGCTGGGCGAGGAGGGTCTTTCGGTCGCACAAGCTGGTTGATGTAGCTCAGTCTCTGGGCCCTAAGCGCCATCTCGCCGTCTGATGACGGGAATCCAAGACGTTTCTTATGCTGCTTTCCTCTTTATCTGATGTACTTCCCGAAGCGGCCCGAACTTCTGGCCCTGGGTTCAAGCCCCAGGGGGTTGGACGCCATGATCTCATGAGGCCCCTTCTGACCCCCCACGAGTCTGTGCTAACAGAAAAGGCGCACAGGAACTGACAGCAACTCTCAGGCTGTGCTCTGTGACCATCAGGGTTGGTAACTTGGCCTGTGGTTTTCAGGTCCTGAAATAACCTCATCTGTGGTTGCAGGTGCTAGATCTGCATACTGCAGCACAAAGAATTACTGCTTTCAGCAGCTCATCTAAGAGGATGACAGAGGATTTGATTTCAGTTTTTACACCAGTTGATTAGTTGTAAAATTTAGATTGTTGATTAAAAACACTGGAAGCAAATTCAGTTACCTACTTTGGGGTAGTAGACAGAGAGCCTTATACAGAAAGAGAATGTTCCATTGCCTCGTGCCATTTCTGAAATAATTTTTCAAGTAGGACAGTGTGTTTTGGAGAGAGTTAATTGAGCCACCTGATCTAAATATGCTTAAAATAACTCTCCCACAAGCCACACTGGGATCTAACCCAGATTATTCCTTTTATTAAGGTGTCTGTTCAGAAGATGAAAGCAAGGAGGCTTTTTGACAGTGTTTTGAAATGCCTACAGGCAGCATAGGAGGAGAGAGCCCCCTGACTGGGTGGATGCGCAGCAAAAATAGCAGTTGTGTTCGTCTGTGCATCTTAGAAAAAATATCAGATGGTGTAGGAGTTGCCATCGTTCTGCACAGTGTCACCTGGGGAAGAGTGCCTGATGGCCTGGGAGGCTGTCATCTTCCACCCACAAAAAAGGATGCAAGCTTGCACCTGTCACTAATAGTTAGCACCTTTACCATTGAGTTGACTCTCCCCATTTACTGCTTGACTTCTCTGCTTAGGCTGCACCAAAATGATAGCTGTGCTCCTGTCTCTGCTGTCTGACTTCTGTCCAGTAGGGGGCTGGTCTAAATCGTTTCAGATTAGTCAGAACAGTCATCAAATTTGGCATCTGTCTGAGCTGGAGTGCAATCTGCATCTAAAGGTGATAAATTCTGTATCTTATTACAAGTCCTCTGTGCTGTCTTGTACTCATTATCTAGTTAAGAGTCCTTCACTGTAAAACTTAAATTAGGCAGCAGGCCAATAACTTATTCTAAACTTGTGTAATTTGATTATTAAGCTGTAGTATGTGCTGAACCTTTATATTGATCAGAATTTTTCCTGAGCAGAAACTGTCACTTGGCCAGCTCTTCCTCACAAAATAAGATCATTCAGGATGCATTCTTCCAGCTGACCAAGAGTTGGGAATTACTGGACAAACTATTTTATGGCAAGATTATTTCTTAAACCCAACTATGAAGTTGGGGGTAACAGTTGTGGACTGGCAGGTATTTCAGTGATGAGCTATGTTGCTAATTAAGGAAGTAGATTAGTTCATTACTATTCTGCTGCTGTTTGCATTTATAAGCATAAAGGAAATGAACAGCAAATCACTTGAGTTTTCCAGTTATAGTTGCCAGTAATACCAAGCTATTTTTTCAGTAACTTGTCCCCCTGGATGCCATTCTTATTACTTGGCATCCCTGGAACTAAGCACATGACATGGTGCTGGGTTGTAAGGTCAGATGGCTTCAGAGCTCAGTTTGAGTACCGGAGAGCAAGGGTTGTTTTGATTGGTAAAGTTTAAGTTTTACGATGAATGAGGTGGTTTCTGTTTTTGTAACAGTGAGATCTTTTCAGCTTTAGTTTAACAGACAGAGGGTTTCCTGTCAACTCAGATGTGAACAGTTGCTTTAAAAATTATAGGTGAAGAGGAAATTGACCTTGAAGCGAAATGAGCACTTATTTGCACTCTCTCATGCTGGGGTGTAGGGTTTTAACAATCTTACTGTTATGTAGTTTCAGGGTTTGGGATCACTTATTTAAAAAATTGTGAAAAATGTAAATGGGGTGATTTCTGTGGAATCATTTTTAAATTTATATTTCATTCCCTGATATTTGTATCTGTGACAATTAATATGTCAAGGGCAAAGGTCAGGTTGCCACATTCTCCTCCTTTGGGAAGAGAAACTTGTAATGCTGTTTCCTGAGCTTTCCCACTGCATCTCAGTATCTGATTCTATGGCTATGCTTAGGATTTACAGGAGACAGGAGTAGATGTTTCCTAGATTAGGTATGCATGCATTCCCTTTCATAAATAGATGTAATTTGAATCTCTCTCATGGTGTCATACACCACTTAGGATGCAACCAAGGCTCCACTGTGTCTATGGAGCCTGGGCTGTGTCTTGCATATCTTCCTTTTGTTAAATTCCATAACTTTTTCTCTGTATATACTGTTTGGAGGTGGAAGGGTTTTTTGTTTTTTTTTTATTTGGTGACTCCTCTTAATGTGTTTCTCCAGTGGCTCAAAGCAGAAACATAGGCTTTATTCTTAATTAATTGCTATTTTCACCTTCTGTGGATAACTTTGGAGATAAGGAGTCAATCAACTCTGATTATCTTGGCATTTGTTATAATTTCATTCCATTCAATACTTGAATTAATGGCATTTAGTCTGTACCTTGGGTGGATTTCCAGCCACCACAACCTTATGCAAGATGACAGTGACATTTCAGTTGAAGTCATGGTTTGGTTTTTAAATGAGTCTTGTCGAAGCTGGTAAATGCAGATGCCAGTTTATGACGTTTTCTTTTAGGCAGCCCCAGTAGATATTTTTTACAGCTAATCTAATGTAACGTTTTTCTTCTGGACTCCCAAGTTCTCACCTGGGAGCTTTGTGAATTCTAGCGTTAGGAGCTGTGGAATCCTGCATGCTTGTCTCCTTAGCAAAACCCTGCTGAAGGAATTAGGAACTTTGTGCTTCAAGACAACGGGATTAAACCCTTTCTAGATTGCATGTGCATGTTTGTTCATTTGGGTTAGATGGACCCTGAATTCTCTGCTTTGGATTTTGTGTCTATGCAGTCTACCTACCATAAGCACAGTAGAATGTCATTTTTGACTATCATTTTTGATAAGTCAGAATACCTCCAAGTTTGTGATGATGCTCAGCCATTATTGTGTACGTTATATACACTATTCAGAAAAAGTGGGAGAAGTGAAGGAGTTCTTCAATATGAACTGAATTTCCTGTTCACATGTGCACATGACACTGTTTTAACCACCTTTTGGAAATCAAGTATTTTGTATTAAAAAGCACATTGTGGTGATCTTTAGATTACTTAAAAGGCTATAGGCAGTAATCTTAGGTGCATTAAAAGTGAGGGTTGTGATGGTCTTATCAAAAGGTATTGTCTGCTGCTGCAGTTTCTCCTTGCTTTCTGTTTCCATGCTCCCTGGTGTTGGTGGGTTGTTGGAAGATTCAGTGCTCTGGGCTTTGAAGTGTTCACTGTAGAACATTTGTTCATCTTCAAGAGTAAACAGTATGGATCCTTAACCGCTGTGCTGCAGAGGTGCTATGCTCCGAGCTTTCCACACAGCCTTACGAAATTCTCCCTTGAACACGAAGAATCAAGCAGTAAAGGTAAAGGGGGCCTTTGAGTTTCTGATGGTGTGACTGTTAGTCCAACCTTAGGTACTGAGACACTGGTCCTTATGGACTCAGCTATGGAATGTTGAGATACTTTAAATAGACAGCATTTTTCTGAAAAATACATATAGAGCTGATCATTAATAGCCTTTTATGTGAACCACTTCTGAAATGTATATGCTGTATATTTCTACTTTGACATCCTTGATTAGTAACTGCTTCCATTCAGTATCTTGGTCTTTGCCATGCAAATTCTAGCTGAAGAATCTTAGAAGCCATCCACTATATTGTGGTTTCTCCATCTTGGTGTGCACACCTGGCTGGATAGAGAACGATGGCAGCTTTGTGCTATCGCAGAAGAGTGGGGGAAAAGTGCTGCTCAACTACTTAGCAGCCTGGTCCACTGACCCACCAAATCCTCATTTTCTCAGAATGAAAACCTGGCCCTTCTCAATCTTTTACTGTTTAAACAAGTTGGGTCCTGAATCCTCCTAACTATTGAAATCTAACATGGTAAAATTAAATGCTAATTGTTCACAAACTGACAGGTGCTTGTATTCAGCTGATCAGTCCATTGCATGAAGTCATTTGTTAAGTAAACGTGTCCTTTACATACAGTTAAGATTTTACTGTTTTCTGCTTTTTATGCCAGCAGGTTCTGATTGATGTCTCTTTTTCTTCTTGTTCCAGGAACGGGCCCAGGGAGTTGTGATTAAGGTCCTCACATCATTTAAAAGCAGTGAGATAGAACAGGCAGTGAACTCACTAGACAGAAATGGTATTGACTTGTTAATGAAGTACATTTATAAAGGCTTTGAAAAGCCAACAGAAAATAGCAGTGCGGTATTACTTCAATGGCATGAAAAGGTATGTGTCTCTTCCCATGCTGCCACAGCTTGAAGCCACACTTCAGCAGGATTATTAGTGGCGAAATGCGTTGTGTAATTGTGCCCCTGCTGCACCCCGTGATGTTACTGCAGTCAGTGGAGGAGGCTGGTGGCAGGGTGTTTGCCTGGAGGGGTATACCACTTGGGAATTAATTTCCCTCCTGGTTTGTCAGTGCAAGAATTCAGACTCCTGCAGACTTTAGGTGAAAGCTTAGTGCAATTTAAATAGTTCTTCTAAGGTTAAATGTCTGTTTCTATTAGTTCCCAACGTTCAGCTTTTGAGAGTCTCTTCCAGAGTTGGCTACAGGCATAGCAGTGCTGCTGGCCATTGGAACTGAGAGCATAATGCTAAATTTGAGATGCTTCCTTGCTTATGATTTGGGGCTATTTCCTTTAATGGGCCTGAAAGGAAGATTCCAGCAGAGGAATACTTGTTCATCTGAACGTTTGTTACCCTATCTTGTATACTTTCTGAAGAATTCATTTATTTAAAAAAAGTAAATGTTTTTATTCCAGCACCTATTAGACAATTGCTTCTATTAATGACTTTTTAAATAAGCTTTAAATGTGTAAGAGCAGGAAAGTGAGAACTAAATGCTTAAAGCTGCCCATCCATGAACAGCATCTGAATTTCAGGAGTTCTAAGCGCCAAAATGGAAAGATGACATTAAAGCTGTATGTATTTCAAAACTAAGAACAGAAATGAGGTTAACGTCTGTTGTTTCTGAGATGCCTTGTGTGTAATGGTGTGATTTGATGTGTAATTATCTCCTTTTCCCACCCTCACAGGCATTAGCAGTAGGTGGACTAGGTTCCATAGTAAGAGTTCTTACAGCAAGAAAGACTGTTTAAAAGACTTAACTTGAACCAAGATGAACAGTTTTGGACTCAGAAGAAAGAATTAGCTGAAGTGACGCTGGTCCATCTTTCTAGACATTGCAATCTACTGAAATACTTTGGAAACCACCTCTGATGGAATGCTTTTAATGTTAAAGGATGGGGGAAAGAGTAAACGTATTACTGTGTTTTCTGACTATCAAGTACAGGAGTGGAGGCATTCTGTTCTCTTGTTACTGTAAGGGGACAGGTATTTTTCTCAGATGCTGCTCTCTTTCAAAGTATGGTGACGTACAAGCCTGTATGTTGCTTATTTAAGAGTTCTGTGACTTTGGCAGATGCAAAACTGACTGGTTTCTGGGTGGGGTAAAGTGTCTGAAAGGGATTTTGTACATACAATCAAAGGACTAGCTGGACTACTGGGCTGGGTTCATTGTAAAGTGCCTGCTGCATCAATAAAGCTCTTGGACTGTAAGAGTCAGATAATTTTACCATTTAGATAAACTGCCCTTGGTTCAAAAGAAGTTGTATTGAAATATTCCTGGTGTAAGATCCCACCTTCACGTAGCACTGTGCTGGTGTTTACGTTTAAAGCCTGCTGTAAACTAGAGCACCTCACTGCAGTGACAGTATGAGATGACCTCTGCCTCACTCGTTTGTATAAAGAGGAGCATTGGGTGCCAGGTTGAGTCTATGGAGGATGAAGGGGTGTTTAATCTGTGAATTCAGTTTCTCTCTCCATGTCAGCTGATCAAGGTACTACAAAGCATCACAAATAAGTAATGCTGTTACAGGTAAGTGCATCCTTCTACTTCAGTAAAGTAAGGCATGCTTAGAAGTAGCCACTTTCACAGCTTTAAAAAGTACAGAGTTACATTTACTCAAAAAGTCTGCTTCACAGGGAGTAGTGTTCCATTAGTAAACTGCATCAGCACCTTTTTAATATAAACAGCTGTGTCATGATCTGCATGAAGGGATCCTGACCTGTTATGTTAATACTGTGGATCACATAGCACCTCTTGGAAGAAGGGATTGCGATTTAGCCTCAGGTAAAAAAAAAAAAAAAAGTGCAACTCATCCATGCACTATCACTACCTGTTTAAAACCTGGGGCAGACCAAAGAGCAGAACATGTAAGGTATGAACTGAACCAATTCCTCTCCCACGTAAGGCTGGTACCTGAGTAACTTCTGGATCCTGGTGTGGTTAAAAACTGAATAGAGAACCCAGCCACTTTTCAGACCAACTGGGGACCATCTTCTGGGAATCCTGCTTGGTTAGAGGAGCTTCTATCATGTGACAATACCGAGAACAAACTAGCCTAAATCCTTTCAGTGTACCACACCTTGGCTTCTGAGTAAAGAGAGAGGGGTTCTCACCAAATGAATTTAAAAAAAATAAAATAAAAAATACAAGATTAAAGGCCCATCCAATAGATTCCAGGCAGTCTCATCACCCTTTGAAGAAGGTGCTGTGTCAAGTGCTTTTCAGAATGAAGCTGCCCTGGGATGAAGAGTAACTGAGGTCATCTACACAGGTACTTGATTAAATAGGGGACAACCCTTGGACTTGAGTGGTGAAGGGGTTACCATTCCATTTAGAAAGCCACACACCCATCAAGTGAAATACTGTATCCTGTAGTGGTTATCCACCCCTGACAATGTATGGCATTGTTTGAGAGCTACAAGGCATGCTGTAGGAGACAACAACAAAGTACACTCACCTGAAATAAAGGAGGCATGGTTCATCAGTATCATAAAATTCCCATAGAGAGGGTAGTTAGTGCCATTCCATGTTAAATACCTGTTGCCTTGGCATAATTTGGAGGTAACCACATAAAATGACTAGTAGGAAGTCCAGAGTTTAATAAAAATATTGCACCACAACTCAGTTCTCCAATTTTCATAGTGTTCCATAATACAGTCCATGTTTATAACACAAGAATAGATTAAAATCCACTGGCAAGTGTTCATAGAAAGAATTATATATACCCTCAGAACTTCTATACAAGGAAAGTGCATTAAATGTTTTAAATGTACACCATAGACTACTCTTGTACTGACAGCTGAAGAAAATTCACCACAGAAGCAATAGCTCTTGACAAACTAAAGATCTGAAGCTTTAAACAGGATCAAACAGAAGTTATGCTATTCAACAGCTGTACTTAGCTCCTCTAAGAGACAGCCCACCTTGTTCTCTGCAGCCCGGTTCCAATACCAGCAGAGAAGAGACCACTTTCCTTTGTGTTCAACAGCAACACACAGATTCAAGAGCTGCTTCAAAATAAGTCCTCAGCATTTTTTATCATCGTTTGATAAGAACAAGAGGGTGGGCATCGATGAGAGTAGCTGGAACTTTGCTGGCCTAGATCCATGGCCACCGAAGTAGCAAAGGTCTGAATTCCTTTAACATCTTATGGAAAGTGCCAATTTATAATTCTACCTCAAAATAATTGTTATAGCAGCATAAAATGAATGCTTTAGCTCTCAGCAAACTAAAGCATAACCCTTGTTACTTTCTTTGGAGAGGGAGGAACAATGGATGGACATGCTACATTACTGTAATGTAACGCCATGGTAAGGGCAGCCCTTGAGCTCCATTGAGACCCATGTTCTTGCTGAAGCCAGTAGCCATTAAAAGTGTCTACTTGGGTGGGAGGACAGTGTTTATTGAAATCTTGCTATTTATTCCAAGTAAGAAGGTTGCTTAACATCTAGGTGGGGAGTGAAATTCATTTAACAAAAACTAACTCCTCCTTTCGGCATTTACAGACATGGGCGCTAGCCCAGACCAACTCCTGCAGCCTCAGCAAGGTTAAGGTACCAGTGACTAGGAATGTTTTACTATGAGGAAACATTTATTTTTAAAATTATAGCTTAAGTATGTTGAATTTTCTTTAACAAGAAGTATTTGATAAAAATACTGGTCAGCAATACCCATGCTACAAGCTTTTTTGCAAGAGAATTACTAAACTTGCAGGGTGCTGTTTAAGTTCTGTATTTTCTATGGAATTTTTATACATACTTCAGGGTTTTTTTGTTTGTTTTTGTTTTAAACAGAGCCAGACAAAAAGTGTTGCTTCCTGTTTTTAGTTAGTGACCAAAGACAAAATTCTGCTGGGTAGATCATGGCTCAGGCTGTCGTTTCTTATCCAGGGGAGTTCAGAATACTCCAGCCACAATCTGCTGTGTACAAGCTGAATGCTGCCTTTACAATTAGAAGACTAATGTTCCAACTGTAGTATAATGCCAGGAAACAGCTAATAAACCCACCACCTTAAAAATCCAAGCAAGTTTAGTTACAAGTAAAGGCTGAAATAAAACAAAACCAATGCTGCTTTAGAGGGAAAGCCTGTGTTAATTATAAAAGTCTGTTGCTAGCAGACTTTTGTAAAGAAAAAAGAAAAGTTTGGAACTGACATTTTGTCCTCTGTATCAATCCTTTTAATAAGAACTCTGGAACTCTTGGTTACAATAAACTGAAATTCAGCTTTAAAAAGTATTTAAAATGGTTTACTCTCTCTCTCTTCCCAATACTACCTACGATACAAACTAGTATGTTAGTTTAAAAGGCGACAGTATTTCTTAGGTACTATAATTAAGACCATTTTAAATATTAACTTTTTCTTTAAGAAAAGTAAAATCAGACAACTATAAAGTTGTGCTATCCCTCTGAAATTAAACAAATGTCATCAATGTGCAGTTTTGCACGACTGCAAGCCAAGATATGTTCCCTTTAAAAATTACACAGTGATAACAAATGTTAACAAGTTAGGTCAGTATAACAAGGCAAGACTACGTTGTTTTTTGGTTATATCCCTTTCTTTATGTTTTCTGAAGGGCGTTTAGAATGGTCAGGAATCTAACGTGGTTTTACCAGCAAATGCCCCTTCACTGCCACTTTTCCACAAATGAGACAGGGAAGCTTCACTGTACCGTATGAGTACCACACATCCCATCCTAGTACTTTGAGTACTGTACCTTAGAGGTATGGAACTCTAGTCTCATGACAGCAGAAGCTTGGACCCCACCATTATGACAAAATCCTGACCTGCCAACACCAGCGTTTAGTGAAATTAACAGAACCGTTTGGTGTCAAGACACAGGATTTATGAGCGTAAGAAGCTGGCTGTTACATAGCCAATATGCCATTGAGACAGAATCCATCCCAGTAAGACAATATTAGTTTGCAATGAATGATGCGCCTTGTACAGTATGTCTGTGTAAACAATTTGTCAAAAGTCTTGTACAAAATACTGCAATGCCAGTGACTAAGACACACCTAAACTACGGTGTGCAGTGTCCCTTTTCACAGAAAAAAGTGGCTAGATGCTGATTGCCCATTTTCAATTTCCCTTAAGACCACGCTGTCCTGGGACTCGAGATAGACGGTCGGATACTGCCTTTGGGAGATGGCTTTGACCCAAACCACGACATCTGGCATGGGAAAGCATAACACTCGTTAAAATGGACACTTCTTTTAAATCATGAGGATTTAATGGACAGTAGTGTGCATGGGACCCTGTGATTTGGGGGGGGGGGGGGAGCATTATTACATCATATGCAACACAGTCACAGTGGTCTGCAAATATTCACATCCCATACACTTCTGAACCAAGAATCTGATTGAAACTGATTTCACTGTGCTGTCTAGACAAAGCATGCATTCCTTCTGCTTTCATACATTTAGATAATTATGTACGAGATGAATGTTCCTGTAACTTAGTACAGTTTAGTTTGTAGTCACAGAACCTTGACCCTAAAATCAAATGTAAAACTTGCCAATACCCAGTGTGAAAGGGCACTGTGTATACCTCCTGTACACAGAGATACCTAGCCTGAACATGTGCAGCTTAAATCTGTTAGGCCAAGTGAAAAGAAATCTGGGTACTGGGGTAACACCACTTAGCTCTTTACAGACAATTCTTAATTTAATCTCCCTTATGCCCTTCTATGAAGGCTCTCAATTTACATAATGGGAAACAAAAGCAGAGACAAGTTATGCAACAGCCAAGGACATATGGCAAACAAGTGGCAAAGCCAAGAGAACAGCCCAAGACTCCTGATTCAGCTCCCTGCTCTGAACACTTGAACGTATCCTCTGGGGGCCAGGGTTAGGACTGTGGAGCTGCTAGCTTCCTACCTGATACTGACTCCACTAGCCCACACTGCTGCCCTGAGGACTTTTCTGACACATGGAAAAATTGTCTTGCACTTGCTTTCGCTGCCTTATACATCACCCACTTATGGCACAACACTACAAAGAAGAATTTACCATTGGGAGAAGAGACAGAAAAAGTGAATATAATTATCAGTAACCACGTAATGCAAATTGTAGCTCTCTGCTCTTGTACAGCATCCAGTGATCACCACATGAGAAAAGACAGTAGAAACTAAACTAATCTGCTAGAGATTAAAAAACAAAAGTCACCTATGGGGAGATGGTGTGTTACTTTTAAATGACAATCAGATACAAAACAGGTGTTGGTTGTAGCTCTGCTGATAGCAAATAGAAGTGACAATGGCCAGCAAGAGGATGAAATGGCAAACTACACAACAGGTAAGTTCTTGTTTAATCAACATGTAATTTACCTGCTCTAAAATGTTTTTAAGCCGCACTGGTTTGTGTTACTTGCATGAAATCAGCAATTGCCATTAGCTATAAATGCTAAAATTTGGGAAATATGTTGCTTTAATGATGTTTGTCACCTTCTAAGATCAGAAAAATCCTCACTTCTGTGCTGGGACATGTAGGGGAGAAAAAACGAACCTTACCTTGTATTCTAATGTTTCTTTAAGCATACTTTCTTCCTCTTGTGAAAAGTTAAGTAACACAGACACAGCTTTAATTAGGTGGAATGCCTGAAATAAGAACATATTTGTTGATATGTTGTGAAATTCCCAGGTCTCTAGCTCCACTCTGGGATACCGGGGTAGCACTGGGAATCTTTGCAAGTGTGGTATCAAGCCTCTGTATCCTATCTCATGCACAGGGGTGGATAGTATTAGCCTTTTTGGGAACTGCTTCCATAAATCACTGAGTGACTCATTTTCTGTGTGTCTGGCAGGTAGGTTTTCTTGATTTTCCAGTCGCTGTTGTGGGAGTTTGTGTGTGTTGCAGTTTGCGGGAGGGACTTAATTTGCCTGGTTTAGCTGAATAAAGGATAGGCTTGGTTCCTAAGGTAACCTTGAGTATTTCCTAGGGTTAAGATGGTTAACCAGGCTGGCGTATATGCAGGATGGAGACATACGATATCCTAATGAATCAGTCTTAAGCATTTGTTCAAACCCTAAGAACTAATATTTTAAATGGATGCACCTGACAAGATTAACAGGACACAAGAATACAGCTGGTTCTTCAGATGCTAAAGAAGATGTAATATCCAGAGGGGTAGCTGTGTTAAGTCTGTGTACAGCAAAAACCCCAAAACCAAAACCAGAGAGTCCTGTGGCATCTTATAGACTAATGGATTTCTTCAGGCATAAGGTTTCATCTGACAGAGTGGGTTGGAGCACATGAAAGCTCATGCCCGAAGAAATCCTTTAGTCTATAAGGTGCCACAGGACTCTCGTTTTTAAAGAAGATGGACACACATTGTGCAATAGCAGATCTGTTTCTCGATCATGATAGTTAGGGGGTTTGTTTCCCAGTAAGCCTCAGTGATCATAATGTGGGGGAGGAGAGGAAAGCTGTCAGACTTTACCTCAGATTCCCGACAGGACATGAACTTTAGTACAACATGTTTAAGGTATTCAAAGTTGATCTCCCGGGAGTCGTTTAAATCAGAGTTGTTTGTGACAGTCATGGCAGCATTAGGCACTTCAGAATTTGGTTTCTCACGTACTTCAGAGATCTCATCAGGCCTTATTTTCTGAAAAAGAAAAACTGCATTTTACACTTCAATGTGGTGTGAGTTTGGTGCCAAAGGGTGGTAGCCTGAGAGCACTGGAGACTGGAGTCCTCTATCCAGACGGCAGGTACAGCCACTTGGGCTAATGTTTCTTCCAGTCTTACCCTGAAAGAGCCACTCTGCGGAGAAGAGGGTAGTTGCTGCCATACCCAGTAAATCCTTGGTCCATTTATTCAGATTACCAACACAAGCCAAGTACCAGTTGTGATGTCACATCACACAAGCCACCTTTGGAACTGAACCTAAAGCAAAGTGTTGCCTTTAACCTGAGCTGGACTTGCATCTGTAGCACAGTAAAAAGGCTCCACAACCCCTCACCATCTACAGAGCCACCAACAAAGAGATGTTAAAATCTTTAAAGGTAGGCGTGTTACCAAATACAATAAAAATGACTAGTAGGCAAACTCAGTGACCTCATCTAATACTGATTGAGACAAAAGTTCCCTACTTCAACCCCTCTGTATCCCGTCCCCTATTCAGGACTGCAGTGGGAGCCTTTCCCCAAGGTGGACACCACACAGCTGCAAGTTTGCTATTCAGCTGCATCTGCAGGTCAGTCAGTCCTCAATTCTTCCCACTCAAAGAGAAGCACCACGGAGTCCTGTTACCCTGGAGGTAGGCCCTCTATAACCCACAGTAAACTAGCAAGAAAGCAAACACCAGGATGTACCCAAACTCTTTCCTACATCCTTCTCTTCCCTGTGAATTGTCAGCAAGGACATTTGTGAAGGAATGCATCATTTCCCTTGTTTTCTAGTGCAGGTTTCCAAAGGTGAACAAAGTAACCCTAGATTACAGTGAAGTGCAGTGAACCAATCCTCAGTCTTGCACCCCAGGAGCTGCAATGACCTGACCACACTAGCTGTGGCTGTCATCCTGGATTTCTTCTGAGTCAAAAGACAGGATCAGGGCTGCCATAATGAAGTTACCAATTGATGGGGTACTCTCAGCCTTATTGACACCACTCAGAGGTGTGGAATTAGTGAATATCTATATCCACAGACTAAGGACTCATTTTGCTGGGCTCTGTTAACATACAGGCCCCTTCCTCAAAGGTTTTACAATCCACATGACAGCAAGGTTTAAAAACTGGCAGTGTAAGTATTGTACCTTGACATCAGCAGCCAGCTGGAAAAGCATAAAGACTTACCAGTTCTTTCTGCAAGGTCTTTTTGAGTTCTGTCATTCTCTGCTGTAGCTGTTTTATCATCTACACACAAAACAGAGAAACTGACATTAACTTAATAGCAGGGAAGCTTCGTATTTGGATGCACTCAAACGTAGAAGTTTCAAATTTAAAAAAAAAAAAGCCTCAACAATTAAAGTTTGTTTAGTCTGCCTCAGCAGCTAAAGTTACTGGTTCTGGAGAAGGGTAACCTGACGACTGAATGCTCTGCCTACCAGGAATGTGTTGGGAAACTATCATTCCTGGTGCAGATTCATGTGACAGTGTTCTAGAGATAAAACACGAGGTTCGTAGAAAAAGGAAATGTGGCTGGGAAAGATACTTTGTCAGATTCTAAATCTTCCCTGACACGGGGACAGGATTTTCTGCTGTTATTTATATGGCTCCATAAGATTCCAGAGACCTGGGCTACACTGGGTAACTGCGTAACCACAAGGAGATACAAAGCCTTCTAGGTCTGGAATGATACCCTTAAAGGCTGGGTCAGTCTCCCCTTTGAAGAGCCATTTCTTCTTTAAGGCACACTCAAAATGAAAAATACAATAAGGGGTTGAAAAATAAGATAACTTCTCATTTCTTGCTTATAACACTCTGGCTAATACATTCCAGAACCAACCAACCAGTGTCCTGTGGCACACTAAAGACTAAAAAATGTTCTTTAGGCATAATCTTTCATGGATCACTATCCACTTTGTTTTTGCAATGCATCTGATGAAAGGTTATTCCCAAAGAAATTTAGTTTTTACAGTGCCACAGGACTCTTGTTGTTTTTACTGTATACAGACTAACATGGTTACCCCTCTGGAATATCCCAGAACGGCATTGGCAGCGTCCCCCCCACCTTTTTTTTTTAAAATGGCAAATCTGACGTGACTCATTTGGCTTGTGGTCCACTATGGCCCCTAGAGCCCTTTCTGCAGTGCTCCTCCCTAGGCAGTTATTGCCCATTTTGCATGTGTGCAACTGATTATTCCTTCCTAAGTGGATTTCTTAGCACTGTCCTTATTGAATTTCATCCTTATTTACTTTAGGCCATTTCTCCAGCTTGTGCAGGTCATTTGAATTTTAATCCTACACAAAGCACTTGAATACCATGTGCAATCCCTCCCAGCTTGGTACTATCCACAAACTTTACAAGTGAACTCCCTCTGCTATTATCTAACTCACTAATGAAGATATTGAAAAGAATTGGACCCAGACCAGATCCCTACAGGTCCCCACTCACTGTGCCTTTCCACCCTGACTGAACTATTGAGACCAGGGAACTGTGGCATGGGAAACTGTTCCAGGGCAGGAAACCATTTGGTAGTAGCAGGTTCTGCATGACAAAGGCAGGGTCACATAGTACGTGTAGTTTCATGGTTTCCACAGGGCAGATGACACATAGTGTGCTGTTGAATCAGGAGTAACAAGCCACATGAACCAAAGGGGGAAAAGGCATTGCATTTCAGTTACCTTGTTCTTCTCAGAGATTTGCTGTTCCAAGTCTCGGTTGTCTTTCTGAAGTTGAATGATGTCTATGGCTGCCACCTCTCCGTTCTGTTCCACCTCATTGTCTTCTGGAGGATGCAAGTGCTTGTTCAAGGCTCTTGCTCCGTCTAATGCTACAGCCTATGAAGGTAAAGAGCAAAGCAATCTCAGAGACCACAACTTCAGCGACCGGGAGCCACAATTGTGCTCCACGGTATCTTTAAATGATCAATTTGGGCAGGACAACCTCTCATCCATCACCCTATTTGTGAAACTACATTAGACAAAACACACGAGAGAGACACTGTAGCCACCTCTTTGAGGCGTTGCCTGGGGATTGGGTTCCTATAGGCAAGTGTACAGCAAGAAAGAGAGACAGACAGTTCACTCTTATGATGTTTCTAGGCAGCAAGTAGGTTGACCAATGCAAAGCTCATCACATCACAAGGACAGGTTTGGTGACATTCAGGCACAGCCCTGTGAGCTGCATTCTTTGCACATCTAGGATTTCCTGACAAGGCTGGAAAAAGCTGTCCTGTACTTTGACTCACATTTCTCCCAGTGGCCAGCAGGTGCTCTTGCTGCTCCTGTACCTTTAGTCTCCAAGCACTGATCTGCTTTCCTGCTGTTTCTTCCCTTTCTTCTGCCTGGCTCTTGCATACCACTCCATCAGACTGCAGCCTGATAGCTTCACGACCTGGGTCAGAACACACGTGAAACAGCAGCCTCTATGAATTCGTTTGCAGTGAAACCTACTTCCCCTCTCCAGTGACACAGGAGGCAAATACAATGTGGACTGAAAGTAAGTATGTGCTGCCACAGAGCACACATGCATCTGAGCAGCATAAGTGCAGGGTGAGTACAGCACCCAAGAATGCAACACAGTCAATCAATCCTACTTTTTTAAAGAGAATGGCTCCTTAACACCAATCAAGGTTATTGGGAAACAGAGAACAAAGGCTGATATAACACAAACCCACGGAGCAATATAAAGCAGGCAGCTTTGCTTCTCTGGGGAAGATGCTGCTGATGCTGGCTAGTCAAGGAACAGATAGCAGCACAGGGCTCTTTCTATCTAAGCAACAATGCCAGCAGTAGAACTGCTGCAAACTGAGGGATTAACTACATTGGTCTGTACTTCATCTTCACTTTTATTATGGTGACAGAGTTGCAAATGAAGTGCTTTATTTTATGGCACTTCAAAAAGCAACACCTAACACTAAATGGAAAGAGTTTTGTGTTAGGAAAACAACTGACTGTGCAGAGTTTGTATAATTTGTACTGACATGTTGGATTTCCAAATGTGATGGGTTCAAATTTAGCTGTGTAAGTATGTAAGAATGATACTGGGTCAGACCAGTGGTCCATGCAGGCTAGCATTCTTTCTGACAGTGGCCAGTGTCAGGTGCTTCAGAGGGAATGAACACAACTGAGCCTTCTCAAGTGAATCCTCCTGCCGATCATCCAGTCCCACCTTGTGGCAGTTGGAGGTTTTGGGACAACTTTGTAAGATGGAATCACATTCCTGATCATTTGGGCCATTTGCTATTGATAGACATAGCCTCCATTGACTTAAGTTTTTTGTGAAGCCAGTTTTACTCTTGGCTTTCACAACATTCCCTGGCAACGAATTACACAGGTTGACTGCACTGTGTAAAGAAGTACTTCCTTCTGTTCGTGTTGAACTTGCTACCTATCAGTTTAAACAGGTACTCCTAATTGAAGGGGTAAATAAAACTTTACTCATTCAGTTTCTCCATGCTATTCACGATTTTACACACCTTTAGCACATCCCTTCTCAGTCACCTCTTTTCTAAACTGAACAGTCCCCATCTTTTACTGTCTCCTCATATGGAAGCTGTTTATATGCCAAATGATTTTGGATGCCCTTCTCCGCACCTTTTCCCATTAACAATGCCATTTTTATAATCGCTAGGAGTCATGCTAGCCTTGACCTACAGAGACTTTATCAAGCTGAAGCAGCGTGGGATGAGGATGCTCCTTTGGGTCTAACCTTCACTAAGTTGGTTTAGCTCCTCTTCTTTTTTTAGAAGCACATCAGTTTTTTCATTGATCAATTGATCCTTCTCCTTTACCAGCAAGATCAGATCTGCAACCTTGAAGACAAAAGAAGGTTAAACAGGAGCAGTTAATATGTAGAACCAACAAATGCTAAAATTCTTCTATGGCCTCACTAACGGGTTAGAGAATCATCACTTCAGCCAGTGCTGGTCCCTCATTAAGAGAAGCAAGTTTAAACAAAGAACAGAAGCTTCAAAGGAAAAAGAGACTGCTGTAGGTGAACTTTGCATTTGACCTGCAAGTTCTGTCATGGCCAGCAGGTGGCAGCTATGAAAAAATTACCAGTTTAAAACCATATCAGACTGCAGCTTAGATTAGAGGACTGCAGTGTGCAGGACTATGAAGGAGAATGAATAGCTGCCAGCACCACTGTGCATTTATAATGATTTACTAAAACAAGGGTCATCTCACCGGGCTGGCACCTCAGCACTAGAACAATTGCGTTCGGTAGCTGTTTGAGAAGTATGTTGGGATAAGAATAGGAATTTGCTGTTGGCTTGTAGCAAAATGATCACATTTTTTAAAAAAAGTGCACTCACACACAAAGTCCAAGACACTCAGAATGCAGATTGGGGGGGGGGGCAGATTATTTTGCACAATTAATTGCTACAGAGCCTAGCAAATAATAGTGCTAATGGCCACAGCTGGTCAAAATCACTTTAAGACCACTGAAGCATTCTGACCATCATTTTCTCAGAGGACAAATTGGGGCTCCCTTTGGATTACAGCAGACCACGTCTTTTTCATGAGAGAACATTTGTAAATGAGCTGCCATGTTTCAATCTTTATTTGAGCTGCAGACACCAAACCATCCAAGAGAGGAAAAATGTTCTGTTATATGTACACACACTTGATTTATAATCCCATATGTCAACACATAAATCCATTCCTAATCCTGTCTGCATTCCAATATACAGGAATGTAACAAGCAACAGAGCATGGCACTCCCATTCAGAACCTAGGCATCCTATGGTACCCTGGAAACCATCTAATTTTTTTCAGAGTCAGATCTGCAACTCATTCCCAAGAGCAAAGAAATCTAAGAAGGTGGCCTGACATCTGGATTCAGTGAGACCTACTCTTATGGTCGACTGACAACACTATACACCAGTTACCAGCAACCACAGGCCTACATCATCCACTAACAATTTTCTAGACAAAATAACCTGGCATTCAAGGACTTACTGTGAAGTCCAAGTTGTCAGCACACAGCAAGGCTTTCTGGTGTTAAGTTGGGACCATGGTCTAACAGCACAAAAAAGGCTACGACTCAGTAGCAAAAAAACCAAGGCATGCAGTGTATCATGAGGGTTATAGAAAATTGCCAAAATGATGGAAAGCCTTAGCCTGGGGCTTTCAGCAAGCCTGCGCAGTCACATGCTCCCGTCACTGGCACCTAGCTCCCTCTGTTCTTCAACTGTTTACTGCACCCCTCTGCTGTAGCCTCCCTTAAACCTTCTCCTGCAAGCACATATGCACATTCCAAGCTCTGAGTGGATACACAGTCCCACTGACTTCAGTGGAATACCTCACCAGGGTATAGTTACACTCCTGTGTACATGACAACAAGGGGGCCTTACACTGGAAACTTCTGGGGGCAGAGACTCTTCCTGGATGTTTGGGGCTTAATCCTGTTTTGGGCCCCTGGGTAATAAGTCAGAGTCCACACTGCTCTGTGTGGGCTAGAGCCATCCAAGAGTTCAAGCACTAAACCTACCTGCTGCTGTAATTCATCTCTTTGTTTCCGTGCTTCTTCCAGTGCCTTGGCAATTTCAACATTGCCTGTTTCTCTGCTGCTTAACTCCTTCTGCAAGCCAGCGATAATTCAGTGATTACTTAAGAGGAGAAAAATCAGTACAAAGCCTTCACAGGAACAAGACTAAAAACCAGTTGTTTTTCAACTCTAGGATCCAACAAGTGGAATTTATAGCTTATTAGCAGACACTTACCATAATCTCTTCCCTCATATCAGACTTCTTATTAAATCAATGTTAATTTAAGACTGCCAAGGAGCTCATTTCTTGAAGCTTTCCAGAGACCCAGGGAATTGCATTCACGTCACCTAAAAATCTAACCCCTTTTTGGTTTTCATTTAGTAGTTAATCATCACTGCTCTTCCACTGAAGAATTGTTTCCATATCCCATTGCAGTGGCTGTAGTGGTTTAGGGCAGTATTTCTCAAGCTTCAGTGGACTGGGAAGCCCCTTAGGTATTAATTACTTGACGTAGACAGCTGATAAAAAGGTTCTTTAAAAAGCTGGTAAGTGGCAGGAGATATAAAATGCCCCATCCAAGCTTCCAGGTGTGCATGAGCATCAGCCATTGTGCATCAAGCAGCTTGGCTGCATCTGGGCCATTTTAAATAGCTCCTTCTCCCCCCTCCACTCAGCCACCCCCCCAAAGGGGAGGGGTCATGGTGGGTCACAGAAGACCTGCGCTACATGGGTGGAGCACCAGTGTTTCATGAACACTGGCTCAGAAACTCTGGTTCAGGGTGTTTGTAACAACACATATGGAGGAGAGGAGTGATACTGGCACTGGGTTTGCACTGACACTATAGAAAGGTGCACAGTTCTGGTATGCAGAGTTAAACCTGATCACCACATAAAAAGCTTCACACCTGCCACTCTCCCTTTTTTTTCAGTTAATGTATTTTATACAACAAAAAAAGACTCCTTCCAGTGGCCAAATCTTCAATTCTTTGTCATAAACAGGAGAGCTGATACAGAGAACTTACTAGCAGATTACAGTCTTAAGGAAGAGAAGTTTTAGGTTTCAATATACTGAACAGTATTTACTTAGTAGTCAACAAATTTAAACAGCAGTAGCCATTAACACGCTGCCAACACTAGTCTGATTTTATTAGTGCTTTTCTTCCCCAGAAGATTTCAGAGCCATTCATAGTAACTCTTGAATTGTATATACGGAGTATTTTAATTCCAAGAGGAAGCAGTGCGGCACTAATTAACCATGATGTGAACCTAATAGGGCTTTAAGTACTGACAAGATGGTACAGGTTTTCATTAGCCATCTCTCAATCATAGTCACCAACAGTTAGGCCCATACCTTTAGTCTTTCCAGTTCAGACTCCTGTTTCTTTAGAGAATTTTCATATTCTTTCTTGTTTTGAATAAGAAGTTCATTTTCCTGTTCCAGCTGGCTCTGTAAAATGGAAATACCTTGCGTGCCAAGAACCAATGTAACCTACATATACTTCCCCCAAGAGAAGTTTATTTATGCATATTCAGTGCCTCTGGACACTGCTGCTTCAAAACACTACAGCAAGAACAGCTCTGAACATGCAGTTATGCCTGAACTTAGTATTTAAACGCAATACATTGAAGGCTTATGGGTGATGTCAAAGACAGCATATGGGAGACTCACTGTACTTCTACAGAACAGTTTCTGCACTTACCATCTTGTGTTTGGATGTTGTTTTCTCAAACTCCTGAGCTGTTTCAAGAGCAGCTATTTGAGCCTCGAGCCTGCTAATCTGTTCTGCGCACTGATGGTTTACAGAGGAGATATGCTGCTGTAATTTGCTGGTTTCAACCTCTAGATTGGTTTGCTTCAGGAAGAAACGAAAAACACATTACTGTAAGTGAACACTATACTAACCCTATGGTTACTGCATGGTAAACTATGTGGAGCTTGCACACAGAGTGAGATAAGGGTGGAATGAGCACTAAAGTTATCACCAAATACCGCATTTCTGTGGCCACCTGGAGCCTATCCTTGCATGGAAATACGTGTATTAGTCTAGGAGTGTGAATTCTAACAACTGAAGCCTCATCAGTAATTAAACCAAACTGGTTGTCATTAAAAATGGTGGAGACAGCTTTACACAAGTAGGCCATGTGATCAGAGAATTCTCACCAGTTTTTGGATCTGTTGATCCCTCTCACTGATTTCTTCTTTGCTCCTCTCTAGTGCTCCATTAGCGAGTTGTAGTGCTTGTTCAAGTTCTTTCAGCTACAACAGATGAGTAAGTTACTCCCTTGTCCACAAAGATCTCTATTAGTGGGGAGCAACACACAAAATACCAACACGGGAAGGAACTAGCAGGGGAAGCTAAACATAGAAAAGGGCCCACCTTGCACACACTGCTTTCCTTAACATTCCTCACAAACTCTTCTCTCTCACTGAGTGATGCCTGTGCTTCAGTTACTTGGTTGTTCAGCTTAGTGACCTAGAAACAGAAACCGAAATCTAAATAAATTTAGCTAAGGGAAAATGTCATGCAGTGGCCTCCGCAAGAAATGCTGTCCAGTGACTAGCTGTACCATGACAAGCACACCTGCCTCCATTTCTCCCTTATTCACCTGTGAAAAGAAATGCTGTCTCAATGACAAATTCAAAACGCTTTTACTCATGTAAAATGTCCCTTGTAGTGAAAACAGTTCCTCTCCATCTCCCAAAGCAAAACTAGCTTACAACGCAACAACTCTTCAAACTCAATGAAACGTCACTGGTTCGCAAGTCACCCCACTGTTAATCCCTCTCACAACTCCTTTATCCACATTCCAGGGCCCCACTCTGCAAGAGTTTCAAGACCTGCTTTTCTCATGAACCATCTCCTGGCGTGCCAAGTCAGTCTTTCCCTTGTGAGAGTATTCCTCTTACTCAAGCAAGCCTCCCTTCAGGACTAACCCCTTGTTCTTGGCACTTCTCACAGCCCAACTCAGGTCTCACTGCAGTATTACATTCCCCAGACCTCCTGGCTGTGTGTCCTACCCCTCCTCCTTGGGGCCTTCCTCTGGACCCAACCCCTTGCTTCTGGGTCAGGTTTACACTGACCTTACTCTCTTCTTGGGAACCATTATTCTAGCCTTCCTGAACCTTGGCAGCATTCCCCAGACCTAGTCAGTTTTCCCTCAGAACACATCACATGCGGTTTACAGGTACTGCTCTCTCCTCTGTGGGAAGGGGGCTCTAACAGACCCTTTCCATCTTCCTTCAGGGACCCAGAAGGGTTTAGGGTACTGGCACCTCTTTCAAGCCAACTGGGGGAATCAACTGGCCAGTCATAGGTCTGCTGCCCTCCTTCCTCTAAAAGGCCAGTATCACCCTGTGACAGAAGGGCTGGCATGAAACCTGGGCTACACATACTATGCAAACCATCTAGATAAAGCACACACATCCTTTGTTCCTAAGATGGATATGGCCAAATAAGGTTTCCTTTATAAGCTCATTTTTCCATTAAGCTCAAATCTTCTGAGAAAAGGATTGAAAGCGCAGCAATTTGAACTGGGTTAAAAGAAAACATGTTTAGAGCCTAAACACACACCTAATCCATCCAGATGGCCAAAAGCCCCAATGCCCAGTGAGGACACTAGTGAAGGAGGAGGAAATACCTGGGTTTCCAGTAGGTTCACAGTCTCAGCATGACTGGTTCTAGTGGTCAGCAGCTGCTGTCTGGTGTCATCCAGTTTCTGCTCCAGAGCAGTTTTCTGAAGATTAAGACACCACTACAGATCATACAAGGGATCTCAAAAGGTTAATCTTTCAAGTCTTTTAATGGTGAATCACGATGGCCAGAACCCAAACAGCAGTTGTTAGGACTTGCAACACACCTTTACACCTATGGCCTGTCACAGAGTAAAGCTGTTGATCACTACAGCTCAGCATTTGTACTAGAAAGGGAAACTTGCAGCCACTTCATTGAAGTCCAAGGTCATAGATGCTCATTACAGACTGAGCGACTACAGGGAGTCAGAAAAATGACAATGCTTCAAAAGGACTAACTCCTTTACTGCAAAAAAGTTACCTCTGTCCTTTAGAGCCACTCTGCTGGGACACTACAGAACAAGCAAGCAAAAAGTAGAATATTTATTAGGTATACCATTTGCTCCCCAAGAGTACATAGTGCTGCCTTCAAGTAGCTTTCAAACTGGACTTGGATTTATTTGAGCCAGGTTCACCCACTAACAGGGAAAATCATGTGTCCCTCTGTAGGTGCCTCTTCAGAAACAACATAGCATATCAGTGCTAGAGAAAAGGGTCAGAAAGTAACAGGAGACACAGGTTGTGCTCAGTTCCCTATTATGCACTCTTGCCTTACAGCTACTTCCCATCAGTGCTTGATTCTTAGCTCTATGGATACAATGGATGGTTTGGACTTTGCTTAAGGGTGAACAGAAGCTTTTCTCATGGGCTCTGCAAACCATTTTAGTAACTAGACCACAGAAGAGAAGGAATATAGAGGAGTGTTAGCTTCCTAGTTACTGGTATCGCAACTACCCTCACTAAACACACCTGAGCAGGTCTGAGATACCATCCAGTAGATGCAGAGTGCAAATACACACAGCAGGAACACAAGCATATGCACGTGGCTACTTATTCCTCTCCTTACATGACAAATACATAATATGAGGGAGTCCTGGGTATTTAAAAAAGTTACCTCCTTGAGTAGCTCCCACACATGTTCATCCCCTGAAAAATTCCCTTCTAGTCTCTTTTCCAAGGAAGACACCTTTTCTTGAAGATGTTCAATGAGCTTATTTTTCTCATCAACTTCAACAGCCATCTGTTGGAACAAAAAGCCAGCATCACCTTTATAGCCACGATCTTAGTATACAGCAATGGTCTCAAGTTGCAGTGGGGGAGGTCTAGGTTGGCTGTTAGGACAAACTTTTTCACTAGGAGGGTGTTGAAGCACTGGAATGGGTTATACCTAGCGAGGTGGTGGAATCTACATCCTTAAAGGTTTTTAAGGTCCAGCTTGAAAAAGCCCTGGCTGGGATGATGTACTTGGGGTTGGTCCTGCTTTGAGGAGGGGGCTGGACTAGATACCGCCTGAGGTCCCTTCTGACTGTAATCTATGATTTTGTAGTGGTTTCACTTGGGAGGAATCCACCCATGCGCACAAACACACATCAGAAAAAAAAATATATATATTCTCTTCAGTGAAAACCACCTATGTTATCTTACCATACATCTGTGCTGCAAAAAGGCCTATTTTGGTATGTCTCAGAGCCCAGATCAACTGTCGCAAGCACACAGAGCTCATGCCATTGGGCTAAAAATAGTAGGACAGATGTCCAGGCTCAGGCTCCAAAACCTAGTGAGAGGAGTAGAACTCACAGCTCTAATATCTGCACTGACATTTTTAGCCCCAGAACATAAGCCCAAGTCACTGGACCAAGGCTCTGTGACTTGCTGCCACAGGTCTTTTTCTGCAGTCCAGACATACCCATAGAGTACTAGATATAGACAAACAACATGAAGCTAAGTAGATAGATTATTCTCTCTTTCAGGGTCATGGCCACCTTAAAGCTTCACTGAATTTACCCATCCACTCAATACTGGCCTACATAATTTATGCTTCAATTTTTTATTAGACTTACATAAAACTTATTTCCTCAAGTAAAGCATAACAGAGAATGTATTTCTAATATCTTGAGCTGGGATCTCTACAGGAAGTGTTTGAAATAGAAACAATCTTGAAGAGAAAGGCCATTTTAACTATTATAATTCCATCCATCCACTTTATCTGCTTGGTCCATTCATTCAACAGAAGGAAGCAATCTGATTGGCTCCCATCCGGAAAAGTTATGTAGTATTGGGTTGTAAGTAACTTACTGAGTTGTGTCCCCAACAGAAGATCGATTTTCTTGTAGTGACTTCTTAACCTCTTTAATACCACTACTTTGGATTTGATATAACTAACGCCAGACTTCTCTGATACCAAATTTCAATGGCCTTCCCTCAGTGCCTCCGCAGTTTGTTAACACATTGTTCACAATACAGCAATGTTTCATTAGCCAAGCTTCCTGAATTTATTCACAAGATTGACAATGGATGGGTGGGAGCATCATGCTGGCAATCCTTACAGCATTTCCAGGCAGGTCTTGTGGTTATAGTCCTAATAGGGCTGAGACTTGCTACAAAGATCCTTAACAGAAGCTAAGTCTTGCTCCAGGACATCACTTATCGGCTTTCAGTGTTTTTACCTGCCAGCAGCAGCTCACGTGCTTGGCATTTATAATTCAGCTGAGGAAGTTAATGAAAAACCTCTACTTAGACAATTAAGGAGCCATGTTACAAGGCATTCACGCCTTTCAGACTTATTCAATATAGACAACAATCTCAGGTATAGGGGCTTGAGAATACTAAAAACCTAACCAACGCCTGAGCACCCTTAGATCATGTACACACTTTTAAAGACAGTACCTGTAGCTTGTGTTGTTCATATTCCAATTTGAGAGATTCATGCTCCACCTGTAAGGTTTCCAATCTCTTCTCACAACTAGAGGCAGCAACTCGAGCCTAAGACATTCAGGAAAATGTTAGTTTATTTGAAACTCAGATTTTACAAAGCAAATGCAAATGGAAACATTTCCATGAAGATCCAGTTTGAACTGCCACATTAATTGCATTCTGCTGACAGAAAGGAAGGTATCAGATACCAGTTATCTTAACTTACATTTTGCAAGTCTACTGAAAGATGCTGAATGAAAGTTTGCAGCTCTTGTCCTCTCTGCTCCAAGGCAGTGATCTTATTTTCTGCATTCGCCTCAGCTGCCACTAGTTCATCCCTTCACGGAAAGAAAAGCAGTAACTCAATGTGCCAGGAGGCAGAATGCATCTGCCAAGGGAAGGAGGCTAGAATAACCTTATGGATTTTTTCTAATTTTAAGAATGGCCATTTTGGCTTGACATGAATCATTTCACAGGACCTCACAAGTCAGATGACATATTCCAGCACTTATAATTAGGCAGAAAAATGGTAAGGACTGAGCACAGAGGACTCTACTACATGATACATATAAATAAGCAAAACAGATTTCTAACTTCATTGTGAAATGACATTTAAAGAAATATAGGTATATTCCCTGTGACACACCAGTATGTCAGTACTGACCAAGCTGCACATGGGGGTACTTCAAAGGGAGCTAGAAACAAGTAGGAAATAAATCAGAATGGCTCAAAGTTGCCTACAATATCCTCTACTACCCCACCGTACACACACCTCTGTGCTTCCAGGTCTGTGAGCTGCTTCCGCAACTCTTGCAGCTCGTTGTTCTGAGTGGATGACAAGTGGCTTGTGACTTGCAGCTCTTCTTTAGCTTGGGTTAACTCTCGACTGCATGCCTCTAACTCCTGTTCTGCTCTGCTTAGAGACTCTTCCTTTTTCAAAAGCTGCAATTAGAACATGAACTCTGACAATCAAGATCAACTGATACTGTTAAAGGCTTCAGAATGAGATGGCTTGCTGCCATTATCAAAGTTATGAACTAAATTAGATTCAATTACTCAGATTAAGTTTTACACAGAGAAGGCTGAACATTCAGTGTCAACTGGGAGCCTACATGATATTGCATGCAGATGCATATTCTGAAGACTTCAACCTTTAGTGAATTAACATATACTAGCCTTTAATAAATAAATGTAGCACCACCTGGTATGTATTCCAGCACCGAAGAGACAAAAGACTCTTCAAAATAATCTCACCATGTGTTTGACTTTGGCCAGTTCCTGCTGTTGAAAGCCCTCCAGTTCATCAATTTCATCCCTTTTTTGGAAAAGATTCAGACTCTGCTCCCTCATTTCTTGTAACTGCGCAGCAAGCATCTCTTTTTCCTACTTAAAGAAGACCATCAAAAGTAAAGGAGCACAGATTGTCAGTCACTCAGTTTTAGGCCAGTAATATAGATTAAGGTTAAGTAATAGATTAAGTAATAATAATATTAAGTAATTTTAGATTAGGCTTCTTGAGAATGAGAACTTGCTTTATGTTTATATCAGCAAATCACCACCCAATGTGACAATCCTTCTTAGACACGTATTTTCAGAATGCACATGTCTTAGTAAGCATCACAGCTTGCATGACTGAGTTTTGGAAACTCTCAGGACTGAGCTGTGAACAGGACAAAAATAACTATTTTAAGAAGAAATTACACAGGAAGTTTACACCAACCACTCAAGCATGAGACAATAGGCAATTAATACTAGAAACACTTGTCAGCAATTCTAATCGTCTGTTTGATGCTCCTATGCTGAAAAATGCCATGAGCAGAAACTGAGTTGGAACGACCCTGCAAATAGTGTAGTGGCTAGCACCTCTGCTTAACGTGCAGACGGTCCTGGGTTCAATTCCCAGGGGGTTGGACTCGATGATCTCATGAGGTCCCTTCCAGCCCTATGATTTGATTTGATTTGACTACAGCACTGACAAATTCCTTTATTAAAAAATTACAGAAGTGGAACAAACTTCTGCTGTGATGCTGACAATACAAGACTGATGTCAACAGATGCCAGGGTTTAGACTATAACTTTTCAAACATAGCACTCAGTTACAGCTCTTTCAGTATAACTGCTCTCCTTGTTATAAAAAAGATACTCTCCAACAGTGAAATGCTCAATGGCAAATCCCCAGTGGGGTAGGTGAACAGATATTGCTGTTACTCATTTTATTTGCAGGCATCCCTGCTGTAAACCAACAGGATTTTTCTCTAGCTAGATGTAAATTCCCTAATGCGAATAAAACTCTGGTCTGCAGCAATTATAGTGCCTACCAGTTCCTTTGGTGACAAGGATAGAAAGGCTCTTAACAAATCTCACCAAAACAACATTACACAGAAAAACAAGGGGAGCAGTAATAAAAACTCATTCCAAGCACCCTGTTCAGCAGTTGCCAAAGCAAATGCACATACAATATTCATGGGCAGAAATGAGCAAAGCTTAAAGGTCAACTCCAGTAGCACTCAAAGAAAGAGGGAGTGATACATATTCTATACTAGTGATTGCTAACTGATTCATAGACAGGAATGAACACATGGTCAGTGGCCCAACCAGTTTATAGTCTGAAAACATAAGATGTTGCTTTTATATTTTTTGAATGTTGTTTTATCAGCTCACACATAAAGATCTCTCTCATCCCAGGACCATCTTACTTTCCTTTTCAACAGAGGGATAAGAAAGTAAAATAACTTCCTGGGACACAGTGTGATTTTGGAGTCCCTGACTCCTACTCTGGTGATCAGACCATAAAGCTCTCATGCTGATTCTGAAAGAGAATAGGTGCAAGACTTTAAGCACTACATCTCTCTGTTCCTCAGCTGCCTCCTCTGCAAATAAGGATATAATGCCATAGCAGCACTGCGAGGATTCACTTGCTAATACTTGGAAAGCATAAAGCAAGAAATGTAAGTGCTATCTCAACAATCATTAACAAGAACAAGCATTCTGGGGAAAAACCTAAACTCTTACATCTATGTTGGCTGGCATGCTAATCTTTCATTTTTTGCTCAAGTCTGAAAGCTATGATTTATTATTTCCCTGTAGAGAACTAGTTCAAGGTTTAGCTTCTGAAGTGATGGAGCAGAGAATGAAAAATGAATATCAAGTCTCAGTCAGAAAACAAGGAATCAGATACTCTTATTAATTACATTTTCTGTATAAGTATCTTTTGCCAAGCCCCATACGTGCATAAGCCTACATTTTAACAAAGGGATATCAAAGGAGACTTGCCTTTTCAAGATGAATCATCTTTTCCCTCCATTCCTGGGAAAAGGGAGAGTAGGTGAAAGGGAGGGGAGGACAGAAAAAAAAAGAAAGGACAAATCAAAATCTAAACACCAAGTTTGAAATGCAACAATAAATGTGACCGAAGCTATTACATTATGGTAATGGTTATAAACTGAAATGAATAGAAGTTAAAATAACCAGAGGATCTTAATATACCAGTAAAGCCTATGAAAGGGTCATTTATGACACCACAGCACCTCTGTGCAAACAAAAATGCATAATTTACAGGCATCTTAATTATGTGACAATGGCATTTTACCTAGACAGCAAATGAGAATTTGAGTTCAGAGAAACTTCCCTGAGCTCCGCTAAAGTAACGAGCGAACTGTGCAAGTACATCAGAATGATCAGTCAGCAACATTGCCCCTGCACCTTGTCCCTCCTCCTTCCTCTCCACACACAAAGAATAATTCAAGATATTCTCCTGCCTGGAGACCACTTATGACAAAGGGAAACAAATGCCATATCTCAGCAGTGATTGTCCGGCATTGCAGCACACTGACGGTGCCAAGATTGCTGCCCTCAGAAGCTGCCCACTACTGGCCAACTCTCATTGTTTCAACCCTGTGTTTATTACCTGGTCCTTTTTTTCTAATGCCAAAGCCATTCCTTCAGCCATTTTTGCTCTGCTGGCCTGGTAAGCCTCATTCTGCTCTTGAAATTTCTTCATGGAAGCTGCCAGAGAATCACTAGTTAAGAACTCAGAATATACAAATACCAACACTATTTACCTCGGTAAATTATTCATGGTCACACAAAAGTTAGAACCACCACTGTCAAGGTGATCAGGCCCCAAAGAGATCTGTAACTCTTTAGGACTGGAACTGTACTTTTTTGTTTTGTTTTTGTTCATTCATTGCCTAGCCCTAGCACAACAGGAGCGCCACCAGAAACAACAAAAGATATCAGCAGTGCTCTCATCTGGACTGCAATAACACTGTAGATATTTTAAAAATGCCAGTCATAATTCCAGAAAAAGTGCTCACTGGTGACTATCAGCAAATAAACCACAGGTGCTTTTTCACTGTAAAAGTGGGCAGAAAACTGTGTGCTATTTTTACAACCAATATGTGTTCACTATGAAGAGAAACATTTTTAACTGTCTAGCTTTAAATTCATGACATTCCGCTGGCATTCAAGACAGAACAGTTTTAAATTTCAAAAAGAAAATAAAATTTTAAAAGTACGTACAATCCTGATGCTTTTCTAATGCGATTTCAAGCTTCTCTTTTATCTTCTGCAAGTTTCGGACCTGTTCAGCATAATCTTGGTGAGGAGGGAGAAGCACAGACCAGGAGTGGACAGACATCAGGAAAGAAAATTAAAAAAAAAAAAAATAATAAGTGGAAAATGACAATGATTTTCTTAACTCGAAAATCATTCCTGTTAAGGAAAACTAGGCTGACCTTAACAACGAATATCACAAGCAAATAATTTTACCAGACACCACCCAGGGGATAAATAGTTGGTACAAACAGAAGGGCCTACCTATTCTAACAGAAAGGGTGTTAAATCGGACACAAGAAAAGGGAGCACAGTCACCACTCTGCAGTAGCTGAGCTCAGATGATTTGGTATAACTTTAGCTCACGAAGAAACGCCCCAATGAGAAAAGGTGAAGGAGGGTCAGAGAAATCCAAAAGAAGTTTGTTCTCTTGCTCCATGTTACATTTTACCACAGCTATGCAATATTCTGGACACAGTGCATTTTGGCTAGCTCCCCAGCTCAGCCAACATCGTCACACTCTTACCGTTAAAATCCAAGCCTTAATGATGTGGAAAAGGCAATGAATGTGTTACTCTGCCATCTGTTGAGCAGACATGACTAGAGCCCTGCAAATTCAGATATGTGCATTACATCCCTGGACCATTTCTTGCAGGAGCAGATTGGATGTGGATCTACATATTTGTATCCATTCAGGGTTCTATAAGACTAATGGGCCAAATTAAAGGAAGAAAATTACTTTGGACAAGTTTATTCAGAAATCCAGAGGAAGATTTTTTTTTTTCACCACCACCACCAGATTTTGTAGTTTACTGACAGTTTCAGTTACTTGTAAAACTTCTGCCTCCATGGTAGCTACACATCAAGACCTAAAATGCCCCTACCAAGATTTAACTCTTATCCTTTAGGAAGATGTGAGCACTTTACAAGTCCAAATGCACTGTAGCTTTCATTGTACTTCCAGTAGCAGAGAGCTGAGTTGGGGCCTGCCTAGTCCCCAGTTTAAGTTAGGACAACTCTGAGGCTGTCTGGAGGAAGGGCAGGGCTTTTTTTAGATCACTAGCTTTTCCAGGGAAGAAATGGTGTCATCTTAAGTGTTCGCACAGTGCTGACACCATGACATCCTGACCCAAACTAGGATCTCTGGCTGTACTACAACAGAAATAATAAATAAGAGCTCAAACCAGTGAGCGGACAGTACATATACAGAGAAAAACATTCTGAATTTTTCAGAGGGTGGGACTTGCACAGATGTGCCAAGAGTCTAACAGGAAGTCAGGATTCTTTCTTTTAACATGCTGTATGAATTTTGCATTGATTGTACTGGATAGCTCTCAGATGCTAACCAAAAGGATTATTGGAAATTAATTAAATATAAAGTTAGACAGCAAACAAAAATAAAATTTCTTTTTGGAAATAAAAAAAAGTGAGAAGAAAAAAAAAATATTTCCCAGCATTAAATGGTAGTAAGTTAATAATGTACTCAGGGAACATACCAGATAGTTTGGCCTCCAGTTTTCGTATCTGTTCATTTCTTCTGAACAGCTGGGATGAGAGATCTTCTCTGGAGCTGCTTCCATCAGAGGCCTTTGCAGGTTAGAGACACACAGGTAACTCTGTGATTTCTGAACTTCAGAAAAAACAATCCTACCACACAATTTTAATGATGGTAAACATTATAAGGGCTAGAAATAATTAATAGTTTCCTACTTCCTGTGGAAACGAGAACAGATTTACATATTCTGCTGGCTAAGTCAGTGCAAATAGCACTTGAGAGAAACAAAGAGGACATCAATGGTCAGTTCTGTAATATGGGCCTGTAACACAAGATACAATATTTCCTGCACCTGTTTTCACAAACAAACTATAGTCCAAATAACTGGACTGATCATTTAAGACAGTGGTTCCCAACCTTTTTCAGGCTGGGGACCCCTCTTTAACCAAAAAAAAATTTTTTTGCAGCCCCCCAGCTGATTATGTAATCTGGCCCACACCGCTGGGGCAGCTGGTGAGCGGCACCGCTGCCACCATGGCCCGCGCCGCTGGGGATCTGAGCTGAGGCAGCTATGGTTCCCTGCCCTTGCCGCTCCCAGGGAGCCACTGCAGCCTCATCCCCCTGCTGAGATCCAGCCGCAGGCAGAGAGAGGCAGCTCTGGTGGGGAGCACTGGGGCTGCAGCTGGATTCCAGCCATGGTAGGGAGAGGTTCCGCGGACCTCCTGCAACATGTCTGTTGACCCCTGGGGGTCCTCAAACTGCAGGTTGGGAACACTGATTTAAGAGTTCAGTCAATAGGATGACTGGAAAGTGGAAAATGAAGCCACCTAGATTGGCAGATTTCCAAGGGGAGAGCAGAAAGGAAAACCATGGCCTTTCATCTGGAATACCAGTCTGCAAATATTGGTACGATGTTAATTTCTGAGAATGATATCCACTTAACTGGTTTTCATTCTCCACAATCCTCTTCTTTTTTTTTTTTTTGCTCATTATGAGAACTAAATTGAAATTAAGGGCATACTACCAAAAGGCAGAACTTCTGAAAAATGGATAACAAATCCTGAGCTTTTGCATGTATTTTACGAGGTGTAGTTGTAGCCGTGTCATTCCCATGATATTTGAGAGACAAGATGAGTGAGGTCATCTTATTTATTCATGGCTTTTTACAACAATCTGTTACCAACTAACCCCCCTCTTTTTGTCCTATCACTGCAGATATTAATGGGCTATTCTATCTCAAATGGTCCTTTACAACATGTCCTAACTACTTATTCTCAACAATATGTTCCACCTTGCATTTCGTTGTGAGTACCTTTCCCAAGCCACCTCTATGCTACAGACCTGTATCTGTATAACTACGTGGCTCAGAGGTGTGAAAAATCTCCTTCACCCCAAAAGATGGGCCGAGATATACTAACCTAACCTGGCATGTCTATAGTACTTTGTTGACAGGAGAGCATGTCTTACTGACCTAGCTACCGTAAAAAAGCCAAGAGAAGAACCTCTCCTGTCTGCACAGAAGCATCTTCACTTTAGCCCTGCAACCGTGCCAATGTAGCACAGACCTGACCCCAGATCTGAAGAAGAACTCAATGTGGCTCCAACATTTGTCTCCCTCGCCAACAAAAGTTGGTTCAATAAAATATATCACCTCACCCTCCTTGTCTCACATATATTTTGTTTTCCTCCACTGTACTTTGTTCTCTGTTAACAATCTAACAGTTGCAATGATTCCCATAACTGTATCAATTCCCATGTGACATTTGATCTATTTATATCATAATTTCAAATGTAAAATAGTTTATCTAGATCTTCTAGTGACGCGCTACAAGTTTTTCCAATGATACAGAAACAACATAAGCATTCAGTTTAGGTATTTAAACAATATGCCTGGCCAGTAACTGCACCAGAAACCTAAGAGGTAAACAGAAAATCAGGACTCAAAACTCTGACTTGGATTGCTTTCTTGCAATCTTTAGCATTACATTTACAAACAGTACCTTGTGTTTTGTTGTAATTCTGCTAGATTATTTTATACTTTCATTTTCCGTTTTCTACACTGAGGATAATTTTGTAGTTTATGTTCTTTACATGTACAAATTATGTTTAATATTTCTTCCGCCTGTGCTCACCTTAACCTATGAAAATTGTTCAGCTTAGGGTTACGTTTATATATCACACAACCCTGACATGCACATGGTTTTTCAGTCACAGTCAAGATTCTTGCATGGTTTCTCATAGCACAAAGCAAAATATGATGCTTACAAAATCATCTCCTGAATCTGCTCCCACAGATGTGATTGATTCTTTGCTGACTGTTCTTGGAATTCTGGCAGCCCCTCCTGGTCGAGGAGCAATTGCTGCTTCCTCTGCTATTTTCTTCTTCAGTTTTGCAAACATTTTACTGCAGCTGCTGTCCTACAGCACTCAAAGAGCCAGGAATTTTGACAAACAGCCCCCTCCAAACAACACAGTTAATAAGCGTGATGCTTTATTTAAACTCAAGATTTAATTTTAACGTTCTATCCACGTTCAGCCAGTTTTACTGCTATTTCATTCCTTCAAGGGGCTCACGGCTTAACAGTGCCTGTGAATCAAAGAAAGATGGAGTTTTAACACCAAACCAGACAATAGACTGAAACCAAATCTGTGTTTAAAGGCAATTTTATTACTTATTACTACAAAAGTTCATACCACACTGCACAATTACAATTTTTGAAAAAGTTACCTGCTGAATTTTTACTCACCCCTTGATTGGTACAGGGAATTATTACTGTGTCCTTTAATATGCTCAATTTTTGCAGTTCTGTTTAGAGGACCTAGCGATAGGAAATACGTCTTTCACTATTTCATTTTAAGCAAATTACAGTTATACAGAAATCCAATAATATATGCAAGACTTTTCCTTCATTGTCTTCTTCAATATCACCTTCTAATTACCCTCCGACTAATTTATCCATTTGTTTTGGTCTCTAAGGAAAGTCCTGGATCAGTGTTTCCCAACCAGTGTGCCATGGCATACAAATGTGCCCTCAGGCTTAAGCAGGACTGTCATGGAATTTTTTGAAAAAACTATTTGAAGAGTTCTGGATTATCTCATGAATATTCATGAGTTCATTCAGAGACTATATGGTGTGTGCCTCAAAATAATTTGAGATATCAAGGTGTGCCACAAGAGAAACTATATTGGGAACCACTGCCCCAGATAAATCAGCTTCTGTTGTCATCATCCAACTGTTAACTTGATTCTTCTTAGGAATACCAAATATTGATCACACTTCCCCACTCTCCAAATCCTAGCTCAATAACCTGTTGATCTACCAGGCTGATGTGCAATTTCAAACAAGTCTTTGTTCTCAAGTCACTTGCACATCCCTCCTCTATGTTCTTACAACCCCTTCTAGTGTTGAAAGCAGCAGCATAATGCCACTGTGAAATCAGCATTCCAAGGAGTGACATGAATACAATTAGTTATTCAGAATTCTCCTGCTCATTTTGTATTAATTACTCCTCTTCCAAACAGAGTTAACACCACTTATTCCCGTACAGCATAGATGCATAAAGCAGTTACTCCAGAATATCCCACATGTAGGCAACGCTGCCCTAGAGAACTGAAACGAGCTTTCGCCTCCTACATATTTTTGGTGCTTTCTAAAGTTCCACACAGAGCGTGGGAACCATCTGGACTGTGCAACTTACCCAGTGTCAATGGAGTGGAGAAAAAGTCCAGTGAAGCTGAGAGGACAGGTGCCCTCCAAGGGCAAAAGAGGTACCCCCAGGGAACACACTGCAAAGCTCTCCAGGGCTTTTCCTCACCCAGAGAAACAACCCCTTGCATCCTCATTGTGGGCCTGCTCCCCCAACCCCGCCTTACACCTCTCCTCACCCTCACACTCCCCGCGGACCCCCAGCCCTCGTCAGACCTCACGCCCCCTGTGGACCTGCCCCTGCCTCTCCTTTTCTTTCCTCACCTCACACCCCCCACAATCCTACCCCATCTCACATCCCCCACGGACCTGCCCCTCCTCCTGCTCCTGCTCCTGCCCTCCTCATGCCACCATGCACCTGGCCCCATCTCACACCCCCATAGACCTGCCCCTGCCCCTCCTCACCTCACCCCCCATGAACCTGCCTCTTCCCTCCTCAGCTGACCTCACAGCC
>ML682087.1:1876030-1944809 GCA_007922195.1 Podocnemis expansa
GCCTCGCCTCACGCCTCCCGCCCCAGAGCGCCACCTTCTTCCCTAGCGACGCCGCCCGTCGCCTCCCCACAGCCGGGGTCGCCCCGCTCCCAGCACGGGAGCCCCCGCGCCAGCCCCACTCACCGCCCATCCCCCACCGGCGACCCTGCGGCAGCCGCTCGGCGAGCCGGAACCGACGCTCCCCGCCAGCCCCGGGCACCAGCTGTCAAGCCGCCGACCCGGAAACATACCTCGGTAGCCGGAAGTGACGAGCCAGCGACGGGGCAGGGCGGGAGCCACAGACCCTAGCGGGCGCACGGCGCATGCGCGCACAGGGGAGGCAGGCCGCTCGGCAGACACCGTTCCCGGGGTTGCCGTGGGAACGAGGTGGCGCGTGACGTCTGCGCCCCCTCCGAGCGCGCTCACGTGAGGCGCCGCGCTCCAACCGCCCCTCCCCGCCCAGCGGCTGAGAGAGAGGCCAGAGGCGGGCTGTGTAACGAATCCGTTTATTGGGTGGGGCGGTACACGTCAGCGGGGGCGACACGTGACAGGTTTCCGCAGCCCGGCCGCCCCCGCGTGCTGCAGGGCCTCGCCTCCGCCCCGGCCGCCGGAGCACGGAGAGGAGGGCCGGCACCCAACAGCACGAGCCCATGCACGGGGGAAGAGGCGAGGTACATGGAAAACTTGTGCTTCCCTCTCTGCCGAAGAGAGCTTCTAGGAGAAAGACACGGGCAGATTCCCTACACAGGGCACCACAGTTTAAACAACATTTTAATTACACACAAGCACGTGCCACAATGGATTAAGATCCCCTTCGTGCCACTAAGGCAGCAAGTTATGACTTCCCACTAAGACATGGCAAATAAAATAACAAGCTTGTTACTTTCTAACAACACTACAAAGCTATAACAAAAATACAGAAATCATTTGTCTCCATGGGGAAAAGTGTCAGATACCAAGGGCTTCATCTGGACCCACGGCTGACTTCCGCAGGCTTGTTCACTCCCATGAATTAGAGCAGGGACTTCGTCCGGCAAAGGTGGCGTCACAGAGTCCACTTACATCAGGATCTACAGATTTCTACCCCTTCCTGACCTAAACAGTTGCTGCTGCGATGTCATTAAAAGCTTGGCTTGTATCATGTAAACCAGAGCGGATCATCTCCTTTAAGTGAGGGGGGGGGGGTAGACATTTTCTTGCGTGGAGTTTCCATTTAGCAATTTAAATATGCCTTTCCCCTGCATTATCCAAGCATATCCTCATGACTCAATTCTCCTCAGGTTGTTTACTCGCCACAAAGCAGGCACACTAAGCTGAGAGAAAGATATGGAGAGTCACTGGTTCATGCAAGAAATCTGCTTGCAAAAATGGCACTGAAAAAAGGCTCAGAGGTGATACTGGAACCAGTAAGTGGACATTAGGGTTATATTTGATTCTAATTACTAACACAAATCAAGGTGGAACCTGACTTTTCCAAAAAGGATTAATTTCAATTCTCATTTTAACCTTAGTACCTCTAACTTCTTCCTGAAAGGTCCAGCAGTCATATATATTTGTCATAATATATTCTCCCCCCACCCCACCCATCCCAAAGACAATAGCAGAATAGTTTCTGGAATTACAGTGCTTTGGTGAGTTACAGATACAGTAATACCTAGCAAGAAAAGTCCATTTGCTTCAAAAATTTCTCTTTATATAGTTTAAGTAAAATAGGTTTTGTTTTTACCAAAATACAATATACAGGCACATGGCTGTAAAATAATTTTGAACCAATTCAATATAAAATTACTTTTAGCACTAAATCTGATTCCTGGACAGAGGCAGAAGAAAAGCACCCATTTCCTGTGTGGAGGGTTGCCTCAGATGGAGTTCCTCTTTCTGGGTCCTCATCCCTCCAGCTTCCCTTGCACTATTTGCTGAGCCTAGGGGAGGGGCAGGAGAAAATGGTGGCACCTTGTGCTTTTTTAAAAAAGTGCTGATAGGCAATACTATGTTCCAGCAAATCAACTCAGCTCTGCTACTAAGAAGTGATCCAGAAAAACATCTGCAGAGTACACAGGGTTCCTTCTGGTAAGCAAATATTAGGGAGCAGTGAACACAGTCTGAATAGAAAATTCAAAATACAGTTCTGCAGTTTCAGCTTGTGTGGCAGGCTTTATTAGTCCCACAGGAATACTTGCAGAGGAACAGCCTCTGAATAAGACTGGAAAACTGCTCCAAAATCTGAATTGAACAAGTAAATGGTATTTGAAGGCTGTGGCTCAAACTTTCAAAAGCAAGAAATGAAAGCTGTGATCTTAAAAAAAAATAAAAAAATAAAATCAATGCACCTACATGAAGACAAGTGGTTGGCAGAAAGATTGAAGGAAGGGATTTTTTTTTAAATCATCTGAAATTCCTTTGAATAATCCCATCATCCTCAGCTCTCCCCATCAAGGGTAGAGAAGGAATAATTGTTACAAAAACACAATACAGGGTATTTTCAAGAGGAAGGGTCTGATGAGCAATAACAATAGACTTACTTGCATACCCCCCCCCATGGCAAATTCTCCTCTAGTCCTCTGCACCTGCATCCACAAATACAGAACCAGACTTCACCACAGTCCCAGTACATTAACTTTGATGGCTTGGGCTATGTAGACTTTTCCCATAAGATTTTCACAGTTCTTATTTGTGCAGCTCTACCACTTGTAGCATTAGCGTGAGCCAATGTTTTATGTACTATATTGCCTGGTCTTGCCGGTTTTACACCAGGGCTTCTAGCACACCACTGCAGTTCTGCAGTGGTGAGAAAATCTAGCATAAGCAGGACTTGTGTAAGAAAAGGGTTAAGACTTAAGGCTATTCAGAGAGGTGACAGACAAGCTAATAATTTCTCAGATGAACCTGTGTACAAAGGTTTAGGTACCAGTCTGGATATCATTCTGATACCAGTGAAAGGAGAAAGATCAAACTAATCAAGCAATGGGAAACCTCCTTCACTCCGGTATCGGCAAGGTTGTATGGAATTTGGACTCCTGTGTGCTCCTTCACAGTACAAAGACCAGCCATAAAAATCACACACAGGTATTAAGTTCCTTTCCCATTCCCACAGGCTCAGTTTTTACAGATCTGCTAAAATGTTAAGATCTCCACAGATTAACAAGTGCCCCTGTCTGAAGCTTTAATACCCAGTGCTATATTCTTCCTTTGACTCTTAGAAGAGTCCTCATTGTCTGTATCTGAAAGGATTTCTAGCAGTCGTTATTTCAGTGCCATTTGCTGAAGCTTATGATTTGAAATCCGTCAGAACAAACTGTTTTGAGACTTCTCCAGAATTCATTCAGGAGTTCAACTCAGTTTTTCACAGATCACAAGTGTCAGAGTGCCTCGATTTGTGGTCAGTCTAATGGACAAGCAGCAAAGTGGCAGCACCTGTTGCTGTTAATCCATGATACCAAGGAAAAATGGCAACAGTAGTAACCTTGGATGTTTTAAAGCCCAGATAGAGGAGTACAAGGCAAAACAGAGGCCAGCAATGGAATAAATTTGACCATACCCACTACTACATCATCATGGGCAGAATATAGGAGCTGTGGCAGAAGATATCTGCAATGCAGGCACTTAGTCAAGTGTGTACATTTTCCTCTAAGAATTATAGGCTCAGCTTTGCTCTCTTCATATGACCTTTCCTGGATTTGAAAGGCAACACTCTCTCATGTTACAAGCAAGTGGAATGCCAATTTTATTTTAAAAGGTCCGATAAGAGTCTGTTTATTACTTCACCCGTTTCCCTTATAACTGTGAGCCTACCAGATTAATCTTTGTCATTGCTAGTCACTCCGAGAAGTGAAGATTTCTGAACAAGAAACGAACAAGAGAACATGTAACTTATGTACAAGCATGCTGTATGTACATTGAAGGATCCACATGCCATGCACAGAGTATTTATACACATGTTGAGGTTGTCTCAGACTTGAAAAATCAAAAGGGACCATCCTAATCATCGTTTCATCTCCTGCACATTGTAGACCACAGAACCTCCCACCCACTCCTGTACTAGACCCCCCCCCAACCGCTGAGTTTTTTTAAGTCCTCAAACCATGATTTAAAAACCTGACATTAGAGAGACTCCACCATTTATAACAGGTTTGAATAAAATAGGTCTGAATGGAACAAACTTTTAGAACAAGAGAAGTGAAAGTTCACTCTTTAAAAATCCCTGTTGTCAAGTTTCATTAACAGCCAACATTCTAAAACAAAACCAACTAGATATGACAGAAGATTCAGGAACAGAATGAGAGACTGTTAAAAACAAAAAAACCAAACAAAACCAAACCCACTAAGGAATTCTGTGGCACTTAAAACCTAACAAATGAATCTGACTTTTTGTGTCAGGCAGAGCTGATGACATGTTTGCACTTTGACTTAATCTTCAAGTCCTCATTCTTTCCAGACTCCCCTACCACTCCTCTATGCATGTTCCTGTCTGACCAGACCTACTGCAAACTTCAGCCAATGGGGTGGCACAACCAAATACAGCATTTGTTGCTGCCCACAAAGAATTTGCACTGATGTGCCATAAGCAGAGACTACTCCTCCTTTAAATTGAGCAGAAGATACATCTCCAGTTAACTCCAAAACCACATACCATGACACAGACTGAGCATGCTCATGGAATCCTTTCTCCCAAGTGCATGTATGCGATTGCTGGGCACACACAAGTGAAATGGAACCAGAACAGTCAAAGCTAAACATGGGATTTCATTTTCATCACAGTGTGGTGACCTGAAACTGAGCTTCTAACTTATTTCACTTTGAAGTATAGCTGAGGTAGGGCAAGGTCAATGCTGTGCTACAAGTCCAGAGATTTCCATATTCCTACATGGTCCTCAACGTGTCAGAATACAACAGATGCTCCATGAAAATTATGCCAAAAGAAAAACCACAGCATTAACTCAAACATGCCAGCTGGAGCTCTAGTGATTGGGATTGCTTGCCCTCAGGGAAAGACTGGTCAGTCTCAGGCTTCACATTTCCTGGGTTTGGTTGGTTCACGTCACAAGATTACTATTGTTTATTTGTGAATGGAAATATTTAAACTGGTAAAAAAAGACCCCCCCCCCTCACTGGATGAGGCCTCCTGCACCTAATTTTAGCCCCAAATTTCATTTACCTAACACAAGCCCCTGAAAATAGAGGATTACAATGGTAATGCAGCTACAAGCATAACAATTACAGCATCTGGAATGATGCTTCTTGAACACCCACATGAAATGCAGTCCAGCGAATGAGTGTATCTGGTATGTACAGACTGCATTATCTCTAGAACTCCCTATATACACATCTATACATATTTACAAGCACACCAACAGGCTGCTAGGTGTGTACTGTACACAAACACCAAGTATATACATACCCTTTTCTTTTCTTTCTTTTTTTTTAAAAACCCTCCATCTCAGCTGAAAAAGGGTCCCAAAGCAGCACAGCCCCACAGAAGAGAACTGTATCACCAGCTAGAGTCCAAGTCTACTTAAATAAATAATTCTTCTCAAGGTTTCACTGATTTTTTGTCATGCCCAGAAGAATGATAGACTTGCTAAGAACCCAGCCCAGTACAAGCAAGCACTATGGAAGCTCCGCTCTTGCCACCTGCCGTGTAACCACCCCTTCCTGTTCTGCACTGACTCGCCCACAGCAGTGCTGACACACTGATCCTGACATGCAGCACCCTTGGCCATTCCAATCTGTCTTAAGAAGATGGCCTCATCACTGTGACAGTTCTGTGAAGTGGTGCACAAAAATAGGCACCAACCTAACAGCTACCAAACCCTTAAAATTGAAACATTGGACTGGACTCCAAAATTAAAGGGCCAATAAAAGTCCTACTCTTTTTCCAGCATTGAAGCAATGGACACAGAACAAACCAGCCTTTATGTAACAGCACGAAACATTCCACGCTGGTACCACACAGTACGTTCACTAAACACAACAAAGCCTAGGAGGTGTCCTCGTTCCATTGGAGGCTTCAGCTCTGAACTTCACCTCAGACAACAATATAGCCATGCAAAAGACAGCCATTCTAGCATCATACACTATTTTCACACAGAAACAAGCTGCCCAGAACTTGCTTTGCTATCACCATTTCTAGATGTGTCATTTCAGACCATCTGACAATCTGTTGTGCAATTTCAGGTACAAAAATTACAATTCATCTCTCCTTAGACTTGCTTTCTGCTGGATTTAAAGCAAACATCTTTGCAGTATGAGATTTTTCAGTTACAAACCTACTATTAATTTTACTTATTTTTAAAAACCAAACAGTGGAGTCTACAAAAGTTTGTTGCGCTTCAGCCTCGACTCTGGGAGGAGCTTCGTGCCACCGCCACGCCCCCCCGTTCCTTTTTTAAACTGCTGCTAATAGAAGTGGAGCAAGTATCCAAACTGGAGTACCTACAGTCTATTAGTTTGGCTGTTTAGAATGTTTGCTTTGTTGAAGCTAAAAATCCTGCTGTTACAGTGCTTTCATACACCATGCCTCTCTCTCCAGAGGTGCAGAAGCTCCTGGAGCTCATTTGGAAGCTGGGAAAACATTGCCCTGGCAGCTTTCCCTTCCTATTTCTCCAGCAAGTACTGTCCCCACTTCAGCTTCAAATTCCATTTCTTGATGCAGACTTTACAGAGGCCTGCTAGAAGCTGCTAGGTTTGGGTAAAATTGCTGTGTCATTGAAATGACACAGCAGAAGCTAGGAGACCTATAAATCAATCCCCACAAGCTGTGTGTTGGGGTTTGCTGTGATTACATGCTCCTCACACCTTCCCTCCACCCAGCCTGTCTGCTACTCATTTGGAGAATGCTTCAAGAGCAGGATTCATGGAGTAAATGGGTGGGGTGGCACGATGGGCACTCATCACATGCATGCTATGCAATGGTACTTATTAACCATCATAAATACCAGAACAAAGCAGCTCTTCCAGGGTCACAAGGATACCATGAAAGATCTTCCCACTGTTAAAGCAGGTGACAGCACCTACTTCTTGCCAAGTATTTCTCTGGTGGGAAGAGTGATGCTCAGTTCTATGACAGGAGACTGGTTTGATTCCTGGGCACAGACTCATCAAGGGCAGGGAATGCTGTGGAAGTCACCCATTTCCTTCACTTGCTGAGATAAGAAGGCAGCCCCTTCACTGGTGGTTATGAAGCTCTACTGACTGGCGCTAGGAAAAGTCATGTACTAGCCCCCTCAGGCAGAAGGGAGGTGGCTCTGACAAGACATGGACGTTGAGGCAGGGTATGTTGTACTGTGGAAGTGGGCCAGCTTTATTCATTTTCTAATATAAGCCACTAGCCTCCTACCTAGATCCAAGCAGGCAGGAGGTGACTTGTATTTTTGGCCAGCACTGCTGCTCAGTATAAGATTTAAAGAACTAATTTACATGGAACACCAGATGTCAGGGGATCCCTCTTCAGCATCACTCAAAACGCACTGCTCCAACTGCCATTTGCTCTAGCACAAATTTGTCTAATTACTCACCTAAGATTGAAAAAATATATTTGTTATGATGGACTGTTTCTTTTATTGCTATTTGCACTGTGTGTTTCCAGCTTTATTACTTCAAAGCCAAACTCTCTGGGAATAAAATATTCTTTTTCTATTGGGTGTTTTTCCTTCCAATTCTTTTAAAACTGTATAAAAATAAAGGATTTCCATAAATGTGGGCTAAAAGTGACCAATAATACCTCTATGCTTAGGATCAGTGGTTGGAGATGTGGTTGCTTTAACCACAAAACCAATAACAAAACTCCAGGGATTCCTTAATTTAACATTTAAAAAGATGTGGAAAGATTTGTTTATAAAACCAACCCCGTACAGAGTGGGGTAGCTGGGCAAACAGCTGTTTAATTTTTTTAAAAAAATAATGGTCCTAAATTTTAAAATAAAATCAAGTAACTCCTTTTATAGATTTTCACATTAGAAAACTGCACCATTCAGTCTGTGGCTAGGGAAACCCTGTTGCAGTAAGAAAGAGTTTCTGTTAATAGTCATCAATGGTGTTTTCCAGGAACACATTTCTAACATCCAGGATGGAAGCCAGCTCCAGAATGTGTTTTTGGAGGTGAGGGTTCTCCACTGTTTCATCTCGTGGCAACTGGGGATAAGATTCAGGGTAATTTCGAGTTTCCTGCTAGATGAAGAGAAAAATAGCACAATTATTTTTATTATTCAACAGTATAAAGCAAAAGGTGTAAAAGGCCACTTAATTAAAATACACCCCCCTCCCCCAAATCACACTGATCTGTGGGGTTGGGGGGGGGGGGCGGCTGCAGGAGTGGCCAGGTCATGGCAGAAGTGATGAAGCTGATCTGCACAGGTATCTCCCTTCATTGCATAGGGCACAGTCAACAGCCAGGTTTTCAAATGATGTAAGTGTGGTACCTTCTGGCTACTGCAGCTGTAACAATGCCCTACTAACTGATGGTGGCCAGGCATGTTTAAGTGAGCATGTGATCACAATGGAATATGACCAAAGGAGGAAATTTCACACCATGCTCATGAGTTTTTCTGCAATGCTCAGACATCAAGCAGGTAAGTTAGAGCTGTGTGCCACAGCAGGCATATGTATAATAGCATAATCCTAGAGACCAACTTCATTCCGAGCACACTGCTTGCCAGCAGAGAACCATCTTTCTGCCCACAGTAATTATTTGTGCTCTAAGGTCACAGAATCACAGAAATGCAGGGCTGGAAGGGACTACAAGAGGCCATCAGGTCCATTCCCCAGCAATGGGACAGGAGCCAGTAAAAACACAGACCATCCCTGACAGGTGGTAGTCCACCCTGTCCTTAAAAACCTCCAGCACTGGGGACTCCACAACCTCCCCTAGAAGCATATTCCAGGTCTTAGCAACACAAGAGTTAGAAAGGGATGCCTAATACTCAATATCTAATCTAGGTCTCCCACTACTGCTTCTCATTCTTCAGTGCACATAGAGAACAATAAATCAGCTATGTTAAGGGCTGTTATAAAGAGGATAGTGAAGATTTATCAGCTTGTCCCCTCAGTCTTTTCTCAAGACTTAAACAGGCCCTTTTCTTTAACCTATCCTCAGAAGTCAGGTTTTCCGAGTCTGTTCCATTTTTGTTGCTCTCCTCTGAACTCTCTCCAATTTATCCATATTTTCTGAAGCGTAGCACACTATCTTCTTAAAAAACAAACAGGTACACGCTGGAAACCATGAGTTCCATAATACAGTCTGTCTAAAGTCGTCCTACCACTCTTCAGTTATAAACTTCCCACACTCTGCTCAAGGGGACCATTTTCTTACATTGCACTCTTATATGCTATGGGTACGCTAGAACAGATCTACTTCAGAAATGGCGAGATGCATCCCAATTGAGGTAAACTATTTCATACACTACGTGGAATCAGAAGACAGTTGCAATACATTATTAAAGCTAGTTATAAGTGTTTGTACGGAAAGGCCTTTTCAGCAGCAAGAAAAACGAATATTACCTACTACATACGTCACACACATATTAATGAATATTGATTTAAACCTGTCAGGAGCCCTGGCAAGCAGTATTAGTGAAGCCCACAAACAGAAGAACCAAAGAAGTCAGACAGAAGAGCCCTTTAGCTCCCCACTCGAGACAGTTCTTCATGAGAATCAGATGTGTCTGGTGACTCTCTCACACAAAGGGAAAGTTTTCCCTGCATACCCGGAAAATTTTGTGCATCCTCATGGTGGCTGAGCAGAAGACGAATCTTGTTAGAAGTAAGCGAAGAAACTCATCCCCAAAAAACTGAAGGAAGGCCTGATCTGCAGAGGAAGAAGGCGACACTTAAAGAAAACTGAATTCAGAAAGGCATCTTTGAGGCAAAAGACCTTTGGGAAAAGCCCCCATGGAATAGCTGTGCATTTCCCACACAAAGAGTACATATTATTCATTGGTAAGACTGAGCAAGAAGAAACAGATTTAAGAAACCCAGCTCAAGGTATGTTTTTAAGTTTTCTGTCAAGAGCGTGTAGGTCTTTGAGGACATACCTATGGAGCGAGAATGGGTCAGCAGCTGGGCGATATCCCGGTTGATTTTTCTAAGGTAATCTTGACACTTCTCCCACAATCCTCTGCGCATGCTTGATAATCCAGAGACAAATAGGAATGCCATTAAAGGATTGTTCAGAAAGAGGGTGAAGAGGCTACCCCGCTGAGACTGATCTAAAAGCCAATAATAAACAACAACATGATGCATTTGGCATGTGAAACAGGACAGCTGTCCCTGCCACAGAGTAAAGCATTGTTCCCCTCCATTCCCCTCCAAATGAAGCAAGAATCTGCAGCATTTATAGGAAGCCCAGTTCTCCTGGTGATGCACTGACTCATTTCAATCAAGGTTCATGCAAGGTGCATGCGTGCCAGAAGGAGAAGAGACTCCCACATATTTGTGGGGGGTTTAGAGCTTTCCACTTCTGTGCACTTTTAATACTAGTGTCAATCTTACAAGGAAAAAATTGTACAAGAAGGTCATAATTGAGACCACACCACCACATTTCTTTTACATAGTTCATTGGCATTACCAAAAACCACAGAAACCTCTTTGCTCTCATAAGCAGCAGGCAAGCCGACAACCCTTGGCTACATATGGTTCCCTACCCAAAAGAGAGAGAATTTCCCTTGATTTTTTTCTAGTTACTCTCCAGAAACACACTCCTTTCCTTGAAAGGGTGCCTGGCTTTAACAGTTTAAAACAAGAACAAGTGGCGGGGGACAGGACGGGGGGGGGGGGGGGCCCCGACGAGGCGGGACTAGAAGAGTCCCACACTATGAGAACCACCTTTGCCTACAACCAGTATTTAACTGGTGCATTAACACTAAGCAGGAACTCCACTGGAGAGACATTCACTGGTTTAAAAAGGTAAGTTCTATTATTTAATCAGAATTTCTCTTTGTTAATTTAACAGTTTTCACTTGAAGAAAATTTGTAATATTGCCTAGGCAAAAAAATTTCTAGCAAATAATAGAACTTACCTTGGAGCAATTGTGAAGTCTCCAGCTTCTCTCCTGCATTCATTTGCTGACCACCACTTCCAGTGTCTCAAACTATGACAGCAGACTGGACTTCATGCTGGGAAGTAGCAGTAAAATGGCCACCCTCACAGACACATACCAGAACCACTCACAGTTACAGGTACTGGAAAGTTATATGGATATAGTTTTATTTCACAAATTTATTTTGCTACCTAAGGAGTGGCTGCAGTTCTTTCCATTTAGCTCTGACAAACCTAACTCCTGACCATAATGCAGGCCATACTGTAGACTTAATTTTAATGGAAAAGGCAGATGGGAATCTGACTATTTTTTATTCTAGAAACTGGCACAAATATTCTGGCTCATAATGAAAACCCCATTTTCCCATGAGAAGGGGTAATTATTTTCCTTAAGAAACTCTCCAAAACTTGCATCTGGTGCCAGAGAGACTATGCAGACTGGATATTAATGCAGATTATACAGTGGGCCTTTAGAGCTGCTCCTGGAATACACAGTGTAATATTATCTTAGTGGCATTCCACTTGTACTGGAATTTCTCTCAAATGCTCAGAGAAGAGATTTTGACCCCAGCACTGTGATGGAAACTTTTTTGCATCTGCAAGCTGAGTTTGCCCTTTGGCACCTGAAGCTGCTTAAACAGACTCCAGTTAAATCATGTCATGTTAAAGTAATTCACCACGAATGGTCAGTAAACCCTGGGCACCCTATACTACTTCAAGCCCCACTCATGCCCACCCAGGTCACCAAAGAAGCGAAGAGAGCATCAGAAAGCGATCATTTTGGAAGCTAATAAATGTTACACTCAAATCTATGTAAGACAATATGAAGTAATACAAGTGAAAGCTACAAGGAAGGGCAACACATTGTACCTTGCAATGCTTTTGGATATGCTGTTGGCGAAAGCAAGCACACCAGAGGTTGTCCAAATAAGTTTGTGAAATTCTGTAACAGATAACAGTTAAAATGTCAATTTTTAATTTTGCTTTGTTGGCTAGAGCACAATTAGTTTACACATACAACTGAGGGAGGGGAGAAGACACACACTTTCTAGTAGAAAGACGACAGTTTCATAAAAGCAAATTGCCACAGAGTAACCCTTTATATATTTAAGTAAGCCTGTTATATTCTGTAACCCTAAGAACAAATCTGTTTTCAGGCCAAAGATCAACCAGGATTAGCACTTTCAACCAATTTCCTTGTCAGATTGGCTGTCCAATAAAAGATAAAAATATTCCTTTCTCCAAGCGGTATAATGGTTCCCACTGGAACAGGAGAGCAACTGGTATGAGAGTGAAAAAACTGGCTCCATTTAAAAGCAAATGTGTGACCTATTAAGCACCTATGTGAAAACACGGTTTCTGGTTAATTGCTTCATCTATTTTTCTTCCATATTAATAAAAAATGCACCACACTTTACAAGAATTCCTTTGCAAATCAGAGAACAGCACTATTCTATGCTGATGCACACAGGAAATGCATCTTCTGCTCCAGAATCTACTTCTCACAGAAAAACAGATCACCAAATATGCAATATTACTCCAATTTAGTTATTAAAACTAATTTGTTCTTTTTGAGGTCAGAATCGTTCTAAAACTAATGAACTGCAGTGCCACATAAGAGAGGAGATGATGTCTGCATTACACTACTGCATACATTCTTGCTAGCAAAACAGTGGTCAGTTCAGTGCAATTTATAGTTCCATTCAGACTACACATTACACATCTAAAATGCACGTGTTAATCTCGGCTACAAGCCGCAAAGAATCATTTACCCACTTCAGAACCATCAATAACTTGTTTCAAATAAGAAGGGAGGTCCCATTTCTGGATTCATTCTGATTTCTGCCCAACTCCCCATAGAAGTATTTTAATTAAATTAATTGCTTCTAAGTATATCAAAATACTACTAACAAGAATGGCCAATTCTGACCAAAGTAATACACATTTCAAAGGGCAGCCATGTCAGTCTAGTTCAGAAAAACAAAAAAGGAGTCTAGTGGCAATTAAAGACTAAATATTTATCACATGAGCTTTCATGGGAGAAATTCCCACTTTGTCAGACGCTTGAAGACGAAGAAGTACAAATGGGAGGAAAATAAATGTAGATGTTTAAGTCACAGGATCAGATCAGATTGTAACAACAAACCAATGTAGTTTAGATTCAAACAGAGGAACACACATTAGAGGGAGGTCAAGCACCGTTATGATGTTTAGATCAAAGTGTTCTCAAATCAATAACAGACTCATTTTGAATTATATGACACTGATATGCTGAGTCTTGTTATCCAACATCCCTCTCTAAACAGCTGAAACAATGGACACTGGAGAGAGGACAGGCATATTAGACCACCAGACTTATTGTTCCCTAGAAATACAGCTGCCAATGAACATCTGTCTGACTTTAAATAAGTGCAGCTTCAAGAGTCAGGCATCAAAGAAGTGACAGTTTTGCACACCCAACATGTTTCTGAACATTTCATTCACTAATGAAATGATGTCATCCAGATCTAACTGGTGCCTCTGGAATTTCACCACACTTGCTTCCCCATTACCTGAATTATAGATTCCTAATGGTGACTTGGCACTGAATAATCAACTGTGTACAGCATTCAGGTCTGAGTAGTCTCATATTTCTAGCATATATTACACAAGGAGATGCTAAAATGTGTACTTAATTTCTGTAGCTTTTTTTTTTTTTTTTTAAATTTATGTTAGTTTTCTCTGGTTTGCATTTTTTCCCCAGATACACACCGTATGGTAGAACTCAGTATATTGACACTATTCTGCCATCTAAAGCAGCTCCAAGTAGGATAGTTGGCTATCCAGAGCAGAAAAAAAAAAGATTAAGTCATCTCCAGAAAAACAAAATAAACCCTCCTACCCAAGCTCTTGGAAATCCAACTGCCACTCCCCTCCAGGAAGCTTTCCTACTTTCCAGCGTGCAGCTATCTGTGGGCTGCTGTACTTATTCCTGTTCAGAGAATCAGATCCTGCCCAGCATGCACAACTGCACCAGGAAAAGACTCAATATAAAGTGTTTAAAAGTAACCTATAAGAAGTGTAAGCTACCTGGGGATTGGCAGTGTACTCCACAAACATCTGCTTGCAAAAACCTTACCTTATAGGCCACGCTGTTAGAGGAGTCAACAATGATAAAAAGGGGCTTTCTTGTGAAAGGGTAGAGATCACCAGGGTGAAGGCTAAAAAGAGAAAGATGAGATAATTCACACAGCACTGGAATTTCTGTGAAACTCTGAGAAAGTAGAATTCCAGAATATTGAAGCAGACGGGTTTTTGCAGTCACCCACATAGAGAATTAGCCCCCAAATAGCAAGTGTTTTAATTTGTATTAGAAGAACAGAAAATGGTTGGACAACACAACCAAGATGGTTTAATAGAAGACAACATAATCTTCCCTAGCCTTTCAGGATGGTAACAGTGGGCATCATCATGCACAGCCCACAGTCCGTAACTGCCTTCTCCTGCAGCACAGGTCTCCATAAGTATTTCACCAGTTTATAGTCTTCTTGCCCTCCATTAATGGAGCGAGTCTACCTAAACCCCAAACGTCAGGAATAAAGTGGGAGCCACAAGACCTTCCATGGGCAACTTGTCTGAGCCTCACCTTGCTGTTGTCTGGGTTAGGCAGTCCTCATGGCACTGCACGCACAGTGCCCTATCAGCTCTGCCTGCTCACTACCCCTTGGGTCCAGGGGGGAACACAGCTGCCAGTGGTCCCCCAGCTGGGCTTCAAGGGATGCAGGGGCTATGGAACATCTCAGGTCCTCTCCTTCCCCTTGACGACATGTGGCGGGGGAAGGAAGGAAACACTCTGCCAGCAAAGCATTCCAATAAGAAAGAGACAGACCTGATGATGTTCCACCTGAACATCAGGGCTTAGGGGAATGAATGACTGTGAAGTGCCTGCCCCCAACACAATCTAACCCCAGGAACCAACTTTCAGATATGACAGTTCCCGAGGTGGAATTGTGCTTAACTGAAGATTTAAAAATTGCGCCAATTCATGCTTTCTAGTCTGAGCCCTTCAGGACATGGCAGTGGAGAGAAAATTTCTGCCATACCACTTTAGTTCATGGGGTTTGCCATTTAAGTGAATGACTAGAGGCCTGGGAGTTTTGAAGTAAAGGGTTCTAAGTTCTGTTCCCTATTCTGAGCATATAGTTTTTACCACCAGATTACATGTATTGAATAGCTAAAAGCCAAATATACTGGGCCATAGGAAGGGCCTCTCTAAATACTGAGAGAATTCCCTTCCACTGGCACTAGGCCCAGTCTGCAGTGGATGGAGTCTCACATTGGCCCTGATGTACAAAGATTCAGCTAATGCTAAACTTTACCAGTACAGCTGTGTCAGTTTGGTGGCAATTTTTTCTGAAACTAATCTAGCCACGTCAGGATGAGCACTAGCACAGATGCAGCATATACCAGTATGAAAGAATCTTTGCCAGAGAGCTAGTATAAATTATGCTGGCAGAAGAACTTGTATGCTGGTATAATCTTCACCTACACTAGGAGGGCTTGCTGATCCAGCTATGCCAGCAAAATTTTTCTAATGTCGACAAGGCACCAGTATCACCTGTATGAACTTGGAGATAATGGGCAGTAAATGCAGCTCAGTCAGACTGTCTGACCCCTCCCAAGCATGTGCATACTGTCTCTCACTATTAGTTCATCAGACTGGAAATCTCACTCCATTGCTGAAGTTTTGTAACCTACATGTTTGATCCACAACCGAACCAAAATGAAAACCAAAATATGTTTTCGGGAAAGTTAGAGTTGGTGCATCTTCACTCAGCAAGAGAAAAAAATCTCATCACTTGCTTCCCCATAGAACTCACCAGTGCATCTCCTTGTATGATTGATTCCTTTTGTGGATAGCATCACCATTTATAATATCCCGGTTACTGTTTGTAAGGACACCACCAAAATCATATGGACCTACAAATGTCAAAAAAAAAAAAAAAAAAAAAAAAAAAAGAGACATGATATTAGTTGGCATGCCATAACATGGATTAAGTAATTATAAATATAAAAACACACAAAAATGAATCAGATACTATAGCTTGGAGGAAAAGTAATTATGGAGAGCTTACAATTTACTGGTCATGCAACTTCATTTGAGTATTTTGGTAATTTCAAAGACTAACCTCCTGGTTTTGTAAGGCAACATGCTCAGTAACTTCTATTTTTTTTTTTTTTTTTTTTTAAACACACACACACACACACACACACACACACACACACACACACACACACCCCCACCCCTCCCTCAACTTCTACACCATAAAAAGGAGCACCATCTAGGTCAGTACATTCATCTTCCAGCACAGGAAAATAACCTTACATATAGGACAATCAATACAATTTTGAAGCACTGTATGAATCAATATGTTCCAGAATAAGAATCTGTCCTTTTAACAAGTTCAAATCAATTTCAAAACCTGAATGTCTACAGGGTTACCATAATACCAGACTTTGCAGCCCTCAGAGCACTACAAAAAGCCCTGTAAACAAAAGTTCATAAGCTGCAGGAAACTAGTAACTACCCAAAATTATCAAGCAGGCGTCAGCTTCAAGGTGATGGCTATTCCTTTAGAATTCTGTTGTTTGATGTTCTAATACAATATTGTACTATTTTCAAAACTGTGTTGCAGTTGTTTGTCTGGTGCAAATGCAGGTTAACTGAATAGTCCATCGGGCACAGCATCTGGGCTAGCTGCTTAATTGATTGGCAGATGGTGAGGAAATTAAAATAAAAGCTTATCTCTGCAGAAATATCAATGGCCCCTGCAAGAGTGTGCTGGTACAGACAAAGCTGTATTTCTCACCTTAGGAGTAGTAAAGGAATTTTTCTAGAATTCATGGGAGAGTTGCATATATACTGAGACTTCCTAATTCTGCTATACATTTGCACAGCTGGATTTCAACTCTGGCATTTCATTTGCTGATACTCCTAACTTGTCTATACCTGAATACCCCCTCCTACGACAAACAGTTACTTTTCACTTGTGAGAGATATTTTAGGGTGCCAGGAACAGAGCAAATTCTCATTTAGCAATGTCATGGGTGGCTTAATCATCATCTGTCAACCAAAACTGGTCTGTGTAATTTAATAATGCAACCTGCAGCTGCCCTCTTTAAGAGAGAAATTTTAGTCTGTGTGGGAAACACTTTTAATTAAAAAATAAACCCACACCCTGCATCTGCAACCTGATTCATCATGCAAGCCCTTTGGGAACTGAACATTGCCTGTGTAGCTCTCCATAAAGACAAAGATTAGGTGCCTCTACAGTAAAGTATTAAGTTAGAACAAGGCATGCAATGAAGTTGGATAAAATGCAGGTTAAAAAGGGACACAATACAATTAAGACTAAAATACAATGGATTGCACCACACTGTAAAATGTTAAAAGCAATTAAAAAACCCCACACCCACTGCCAAAATAAAAGTTTGAAGGGTTGGGGTTTTTTCTCCCCCTTTTAACATTTTGAAAGATCCACAAATCATGCAAGGGGGATGGGAAAAAACCATGCATTTTATAAAGGAATGCAAGTCTCAGACAGATGAAGTGCACACAATATTTAGGATGTTTCAAGTAATTTCTCTTTAAAATAAGTTATACAAATGTAAACCCTTTTGACTACATTTTCACCAGCTGGCCATTCTCAGATTTTTAGACTGTTATCCGCATCCCAATATTCTGCGGGGTGGGTAACATGGGAAGATGAAGTAAAAGGAATTATAAAAGTCATGACAAGGGCTTGAATTGTCACATCAACAAAATGTATAAGCAATACAATAATCTCTGCAGACAGACTTTCAGTCCTTTCACCGCTGTCCTTCTGACCCTCCACTTGGACAGTTCGGATTAGGAAAAAATGCCAGATACTGCTGAACCATTTTATTACGACAACTCTTCACTGATGGACCAATCGAGCCATGCATCTTCAAAAGGCATGACTTTTTTTTAAATACATGAGATATATTAAAAGCCGCTCGTGTCTTTTGAAAAGGTTTCAGGTCAGTAGGATATTGTGCACTGAACACTTAGAACTAGCTGCTGTGTCTTGTTCAGTAGATGAGCACATGAAACTGGACTTGTCCTTTAAAAGGAGTTTAGTAAGATCTCTGCTGGCCACTTATCCTGAAATATAAAAGCAAATTCAAGCCCTGCTCATGACAGGGAGCATTCCTTTATTGTACCTTCACTATCCGAACGACCTGAGGGAAACACGCCTGTGGCAGACAAGTAAATCAACAGCACGCTGTTTGCGGGCAGCTCCTGAAATTCAAAGAAAGAGAAAAGAAATAGACTTTACTGTATCAACCATACTAAGTCTTTGCCATTCACAGGTGCAACCCCTCAGCCCTGGCTGCTTTTCAGACTTATGTGGCTCCTTTGCAGTATCTAGATCCCTGCACAGTCACTTGTGGGAAAAGAATACAAGAATGGCCATAACTGGGTCAGACCACCAGTCCATCTAGCCCAGTATCCTGTCTTCTGACATTGGCAGGTGCTTCAGAAGAAATGAAGAGAACAGGCAATAATCAAGTGATCCATGTGGGTACACACAGCGATGTATGCTGCAGAGGTACTCAGACGCATCTTATTAACTCATAGGTTCAGTGGGTGTAAGAGCACCAGTTCCCACACAACCCCTCTTCACCACTATCTAGTAAGAAACTGAGACTTCCTCAAATGCAGAATCTAAGAGTTAAGCTAACGTCCCTTTGGAAGAAGAGACTGTCCAGCTGTCCTAGAATCCTGGAAGAGGTCTTTGCTCCCAGCTCCCCCTCCCCACCAACAACAGGGCCTGGAAAAAAAGCCAGAAATTAAAAGGACTTCTCAGTTGGGCAACTTTCCAACAAACAATCCAGGGTGCTGGATCCTGCATGGGTCAGTGCAAGCAATGCCTATGCATCCATATGCCACCTTCCCATTTGCTCCCTGCTTGGGAGCACCAACTTATCACAAACCCCTACTTTCTGGGGGAGAGACTGAGCATGCAGGCACAAACACCATCAAAACACAGCCAGGCAGTTTCATTTTAGGCTCATCAGTTGTGACACTGCTTCCTGCTGCTGGTACAAACGATTAAATACACTAGGACCTACAACTAAAGTAACTGGAGATGAATTTAGCCAATGTACCTTTGTAGAATTCATAGCAAAGAACTTTATATTTTGATCAGATAATTTGCCACTAAAACAAACAGGCAACTCATTAAAATCTCCATTCTGTGAAGGGGAAGGAGAATAAATTTACTTACTTGGCAATCTTTTTTTTTTTTTTTTAAACCCACTACTAAATACTTAAGTTTTCAAACAAATAAAACCAAGGGACTTCCGTGACTCAGTTACTTTTGTTTAGCAAATTGTACCATTCTAGGGTGTTTTAAAAAAAAAAAATTCTAGCAAATGCACCCGATTTTACAAACCTTAAATGCTGCTGCTAGGAACGTGTACAACTGGCTGAAGGTAGGTTTATACAGCAAGTATTTATGGGGGTTTTCCCGCCTAGCAGGTTTCTCAGTCGACTCCTGTTTTAAAAAACAAAAAACCACACACCATGTACATTTCTCAAGTAGTGCCATATTTAAACTTCCACATATCCGAATATTGATGCTTCCTTAGCATATTGGTCTGCCCACATAGCACTCCCAATTCTGCAGGACAACAATGAAGTTTATGTCAGAAACTGTTTGACAGCCAATATTCAAGCTACCCCTCACTTTAACTCACCACCCAAATCCTGCTTTCACCATGGATTATCATTTAGAAACCGGCAAGCAAATGCCCTCTCCTATTCAGTGAGTTCCCCATCTCTTGCTACGGCTCCCTAGCAACACCTGCAAGGCCACTCCTGGGTAACACCAAATGTAAGCCTGATTTTAGCCCCTTGGTTTTACTTTACTTTCCCAAGATAACCATTTCTTCCATTTTAAATAATCAAGACAACTTGTTTATATCTCAACACACTGCTGTGAAGTCTGTGGACAAAAGATAATAACTGACAATGCTTCCTTCTGTCTACAGATGAAATGCAAATGCACCCTAAACATCTCCTTTAGACTAAATTACCAGGGAAGACCCACATGGAGGGGGACAAAACCAAGTTCAACAAGCAAGGAAGATGGAAGGGTTGTGGGAGGAGAGCAAAGATAAAGTCTTCAATTTATGGTCAAACAATACTTGCTACTGAAGCTTCCAATAAAAAGGGAAAGGCAGTTGTCACCCAAGTGCAACTCTAGCATTTGAGCTCCCTTTCTATAAGCACCAGGTTAAGAACCATAACAGCATGCCTGTGTATAGAACAGAAACAAGATAGCCTAAAATAAACAGACATATGCTGCCAAGTTTGCAATTGGGGGGGGAAAAAAAACAAAAACAAAACCTCACCTGCATTCCAGGCTTGTTCATTTGGGAAGCCAAGTTCATTGGTTCCCTTTCTAGTGCTTGCAACATTCGGAACATGTCAACTGTTAACTCACTGAACTTTACCTGCAGGAGGAACACCGCCATCACTGATGCATCCTGTCTGGCATGTGCTACTCTCCCTCCTAGGAATGTCTACATAAGAGCTTGGAACATTGTACTGAAAAGATTAGAATGAAACACTACAGAATATTTCAAAGTGTCCAGGGTTTGGTTAAGATAGCTGAAACCCTTCTACTGACCTGGAAGCAGCAGAGGGGTGAAATATGAAAGTCATCTGACCTCATTATTAGCTAAAGACAGAAAATTTCCCCAGTCTGTTTGGGAAGACATTCATCTATGGTATCACCTCATACTGAACTGCTACATAAGTGGCAATCCAACAGATCAGATTTTTCCAGACAAGATTGTCCCATGAAAGACATGGTGCCTGCACATTTTAAATGTGCACAACAGGCTTCGGGGATCAGATCTGTGCAGGGCAGTCCTATGAACTCTGTTTTGCATTCTTCAGTCATGAACACTTGGGTGAGAGTCCACCCTATTGGGGAGTAGCCACAAGGACAGACTTCCAAAACAGGAGAATTTAGTTGGGTCTCTCTCCATTTTGTCAAATCCTCAGCTAACATACAGTCACTCTTGACATCATTGCCGAAGATTTCATACATGCCTCTTTCAGACTCTCCAATTTCCTTTAACAGACTCAGCAAAAACTTAAGAGCTTTTGACTCCAGTTGAAACTTCAACATACAGACAATCCCTTGAAATCTCTTTTACCTGGTTATTGCAATTCCCAATTATTAATGCATCTGCAAGAGCGAGCTGTCCCACGATCATTCCCTGTTCCAGCAAAGGGGCCCCTGTTTCAGTCAGTCGATTGCAAGTAATTACAATGGTATTGTCATCATTTAGAACCATCACAGGATCTGCCTGGAAAGACAACAGTGCAGAGCATGAATTCTAAGGAAGATTAGAGAGTCTACGGACCACAAGCTAAAAGAACTCAATCCTGTCACTCATACAGACACTTACAGCTGAAGTGGAGACAATGACTATTTCTCTCTGTAACTTGCTGTTAAATTGTAAGGCACAGGACATATCTGGTGTGGAAATGGAGCTGCTCTTAGAGACTAAAAGAAAGTGCCATGGCTATTTAAGTATACAACAAGCAGTTGTGTGGCACTTTAAGACTAACAGATTTATTTTTTGCATGAGCTTTTGTGGGAGAAGATCCCACTTCCTCAGATGCTTCGAAGATGGGTGAACTTACAGAAAGGAATGAAACTAAATGCAAGGGGGTGTAAAACATAGGATCAGGTCATAAAGTAACAGCAAATTTATTTAAATATAGACATTTTTGTTTTAGCACTTGAAGTGCAACAGGTAGACAGTACTCTATGTAGGATAACCCATCTGACTTAGCTATTGAGGAGTCAGGGGAAACAAACTTCACTAATACAGTGGCAGCAGACATTTCACATGAGGCCCATACAGATAATTGTTAACACTCCCACTGGGAAGGAAAATCCTACCTGCCTTATTTACATTTCTCCTCTTTGCCTAAGAAAAATAAAAGGAAACAATCCAGCAGTAATACACCAATTCAATCTAGTAAATCAAGGCATATAAAGGGTAATGCTACACTGACATTATGTCTAGGCATAGCTGTAACGGCCAAGATTATCTTCCATTACACATTGCTCACGTACTGCAAGCATCAAAATGTCAGCCAATTGAATCAGCAGGCCCCCACAATGATGGGCCTGTAGCTGGTAGGCTTTCTACACCAGTTATTGTGCCAAAGGCTGTGTTCTGGTCCCCATGTCACCTAACACCAGGTATAAGAGAGGCAATGGATTGCTGGTAGATAGCAGTTCACAACCTCACACTTCCAACTAGCTGCTAGCTTGATGTTGCTTGTGCAGATCTGACACTGTAGTCACAGAAGCCTCCTTAACAGCTTCTACAGACTATATCAGCAGCAAGACTGGAGAGGAGTAGATCACATATGCACACAAGACCCTCCCTGACTTGCTTCCTGTCCATGTGTAGCTTCAGGAACAGTCTGCAGTGAATAGTTCCCATATTTTAAAGCAGGAGACAAAATTTTCCTTCACTCTCACCTCAACAAAAGCTGCCACCTCTTGAAGAACCAGATTCCACTCCACCTGGTCCTCAGTATTAAAGCGATGAGTGTAATCTTCGATTTCATCTGACAATTCCTGAGATAGACAGTCCAAAGGGAAAAAAAAAAAAAACAAAAAAAAACAATCAAAACCTACTGGAATTTAAGGCACTCAAATAAGGCTGCCTAAGTACTTCAAGGATGAAGCATCTAAGCAACCTAATTATAGATGTATTTATTGATAGTCACTGGCCAACATGTGCTACTTCAGGAGTCAGGACTCCAGATACCCTTACTTTGCATTCCAAGAGCACAAATACCTTTCAGAGATTCAAGAGCAAAGGCTGGCACTCATCTCAGCCACAAATTAACTGGCAAAAAAGCATCAAACTGGTTACTGTAATTTCTTACTATTACAAATGCTGGCTCAAATCTAAGGTTACAGATAACTTTAAACAAGCTCGGGAAGTGAATGGCCTGTTCCTTCCAGTTGCCTCCTTTGCTAATTCATGCTGTGCAGCTCTTTAGTGTCTGTCCTACTGGACCCAGGCTGGCTGAGAGCAAGGCAGCCTCCCTAAAACTGCCAATACCATGATGGGGCTTGAAGCAAGGTAGGAAGGTTCTTGCAGAAGTCTTGTGTTCCTGTCATTACCCTTTGGAAATTAAGACTCTTGTTGTAGCAAGGAACTGTGGCCTCAGGAAGGGCCTGAACACTCCTCCTAGACAAACTTGGGAACTCCATGGCACAGGCCCCAGAAACAGAAGGGCAGAGCCCAGCTAGGAATGGGAAGTATAAAAGCCCAGGCTGGAAGCTCAGTAGGGCTCAGCTGCCACAGGGAAAGGACGTGCCTGCTCCGAGGTGGTGAGTCAGAGAAGACCGGGCCCTGACCAGGTAGCCACCCCATCCTCTCTGGCTAGGAGGCCCAACAGCCTACCCAGGCTACTTGGGCCTAGCAACTGGGAGGAGATACTCGAGGCTGCAGATTGGGGAGGGTGCCCCAGGGCCTGCCGGGACCATGACCAGCTGCCCTGTGGTGGGGCCGACCCAGACCTGGGAGAGGCAGAAAACAGACACCTACAGCCCCTGCAACCTAGAGGACCTCCCTTCAGCTGAGGAGGAGCTGCCAGCAGTGGATGGACCCTGTGACCTGAAGGAGCTGTCCTCTGCCAACAAGCCGAAGGAGTTCCTGGACCTGCCACCTATGGACACAGAGGGCTTCACCGGGATCCCCCAGGCCATCTAACCAGAGGATGCCGATGGCTTCTGCCACCTGTGGAACCAGGTACCTGGGCCCAGGGTGGGAGGAAGTAGCCCAGGGAAGGCAGACTGCTGTGCGACCACTTGCACAACAGACCAGTTTCAGCACATTGTGGCAGGAGCTGTACTGACACAGTGACTGAACCCACAGTCACCAGTAGGGCCCTGGGCTGGTATGGAGTGGTGACAGGTGGGCCTGCCTCCCCCATCTCACCCCTTTTCCCTTCCAACCACCCCGAGTCCTTGACCTTCACACCAGAGCAGCTGAGGGGTTTCAGCCGTGTTCTTTGCTGTCTGGCCTGACTACCAAGCCCAGATAGGGGCAACTGACTCTCGTGCCTGCCTGCCCCACCCAGAGGCCAGCACAACTGACTCTCTGGTACCCAGACACCCCGGAAGGGGAGGATCAATGGATTTAGCCAGAGGCCTAAGACACAAAGAGGGGCTCAACAGAGAGTCCTGGGTGTAGGAGGCAATGCATGGACTACGTGGAGGACAAACCTATGCTAACCCCTCAGTATCACCTGCACAAGGTGCCCTCCAGGCAGGTCAGCTGCCACAGTCACCTACAGGTGTCAGAAACAACCTCCCAGCTCCAGGCACCCCTGCCTACTGGGATGTTTTCCCTTAATATTAAGTCTCATCAACTGGAAACCAGCAGGTCCCTGGACCTTCACATTTTACCTAAATATAAAACTAAAAGAAAGCGTCTCATCTGATCTAGGATATTCCCTCAGCTCCATACATATTAAAGATCCATGACTACTCAATGATCAACATTGATCTGTACCCTAATCCCTATTTATTTGTTATCCCCCCAAAATTTGATGCAGTTATGAAAAGGAAGTCTTCCCCCCACTAGTTCTGCATGACTAGTGACCTGTATTATATGAGCAAGTACACCTTCCATTGTCCTCATATAAATTACCTTTACAAGGTCCTTCACAACATCCATTTTGTTGAGCAAAAGACAGACAACTATAAACCTTGCATAATAACGCAGCTTCTTAACCACCAGCTCAGGCCTGAAGAATAAAAAGAAAACATCAGTGCAGTTGTCATGGAAAGATCTGTGCTATCACTAGTATGAAGTCATGCAGCCTAGGGACCTCTCTAATTTAGACCTGCCGGACACATTCTCTAATTCTCTGATGACAGATCAGAAATGAGATCGTGGGCTGTTGTATCAAGCCATCAGAGAAAAACAAAAACACATTAAACATCTGCAAGTTACAGTATGTGCCCAGATTGCTCATGACATTTTCCCCTTTGTAAAATAAATCTGCCCCAGTATTTAACAAGATACTTCTGCCAATCCAGCCTTAAAGAGCTCAGGCACCTGGACCATGACTAGGGAGACTCCCCAGGAAAAAAAAAAGAAGACCCAAGTACAACAATAAAAGGACATTAAAACAGTAGTTTATCTGCAGACTTTCAGTGGGTACACAGAAAATCAGCAAGTCTCTAGACTCTGCCAACCAAGTCCAGAATCCTGAATGCCTGTAATAAACTTGGCAGGTAATTCCATATCTCAGTCATCAGTATAAAAATCTCTTCCTCAAAACCAACACAACTTGCTTCTTCTCCAATTCTAACTATACTGAGGCCCGACCTCCTATAGAGCGCACAGAACTGGTGGCCAGAGCTTCCTAATGCTCATACTGAATCTTTCTATTCTCTTAGGAGCCTGATGTGTTAGGCCACATTGCAGCATCCTTGTATATGGGCCCTGCTCAGGATTACAACCATGGGAGGGCTCCTCCCATCCCTTTCTGGGAGAGTGAATGGATAAGAAAGAGACATTACCCTAGTCAGTGTGCTGCTGCTGAACTGCAAGCACCCTGGCAAGTTGGACAGTTTCAAGTAAAAATAAAACAGTTTGTTTCTTTCCTTTGCTTTTGCATGAGCAAGTTAATCTCTCAGCTCCAGAACACTACAAGGTAATTCCCTGAGACAGCACTAACAACAAGGGCCAGGAAGGACACAGGTCTTCCTTGCTGCTGAATCGTGCTGCAGTTCTAGCTTCCCGATAAGGCTGGTGGGTCTACAGTGAAGTGTTTAATCAGGGATTGTTAGGATTAACAAAGACTTCCTCCACTTATCATCCCTTAATCAGAGTTTACAGTTCAGGGCTGCTTCTGTTCACTGCTCCAATTGTAAAAAACACAAGATGGTGGTGCAGTTGTACCTGTCCTCTTTATTCACTTGGGAGTAATATGATCTCTGTCTAATTGCTGAATAGAAGGAGAAGGCCTCGTTCAAGTAGCTGGTTTCAGACGTGCGCAGGCTGTGGAAGAAACATAGTAGCTCACTGTTCCATCAAGAGATTCATGCCATCCAATCCCCACCACTGATACACAAGATTTTCAAGTGGGCAAATGACAGCCACATGTAAAACCACTTTCCCAACCCCAGCACATGATGGAAGGAAATTCAGGGCTTCAATTTAATCTGACAGTCGAACAAAGTAGCCAGCAATAGATATCAGACCCTCATGTCCTTCCAGTCATGTGACATGTTAACACGGATGATTTAAAGGGAAGAACAGTTTAAAATACCAATTTTGAATGCAAATCTATATGCACTGTCAGATGCAACAGACATGGAAGGCTTTAAAGCAGCCGTGAAGAAGGGGTGGATGACCCTTTAGCAATGTCAACAGGACTCTAGCAGAATAATATTCAGGCACGAGGGTCTCCTTTGGAATTCACTTTTTAATTCTACATTGCCCAAAAGTATTCAGTAAAGGCTGTACATGGTCCCTCCCAGGGCCGCCTTGTACCGCTCACAGGTCACTTAGAGTATACACGGCTCCTCCAACCACCACCTCTACCCCAGGAAAACAGATGTTCTGGAACTACCACCACCACCACCAGCAATACCATTTCTCCCAAGCAGGCACAGCAATAGGATTCACTTACTAATAATGGTAGTAGAGCTGCCCAATCTTGGAGGCAATTTCCCCAATTTGCCACCGCTTCAGCCCATATCGATTGTCCAACACTTGTCTATCTCAAGCCAGAGAAAAGGAAGAGTATTAGTATACCCCAGAACACCACCCATGCCGAATACAATCAAAATTCCATTTGCCTTACATATGCAGGTATTTGCAGCAACAGCCCTGTGAGAAAGTTTTAAAATTCTAACGTGGCATTTATAAGCCAGATCTGGCAGAGCTGCGCACACATAAAAAGTGGCATATCACAAAACAAGGGATTCTACACCACCAGATAGATTTCCTTGCAAAAAATCTGTGATACCTGGAAGGATCATTGCGTTTCACAAAGAATGTGAAAGAGGATTAACAGCTTTCTGAGAACACTCGGGAGAGCCAGGCACAGTGAGGTGTGAAAGGACAGAGCTAGTGTAGCAGCAAGACTTTGCAGCCATTCCAGATCGGCACAGAGGCGCACTGCAGAGAGCATCAGCAGATTAAGGCAGTGTGCATATAAGCAAGTCGGGAAGTTTTGCCTTTGTTGAAGGTAAGGTGGCAGGAGGGCTTAAATAAGGAAGAAGTTACATGCAGCATTTTTGGTTTAAATTAAATTAGTCAAGGTAAGAACCATCTCCACCTGTATTTGGGCAGCACAACAGGACCCCAGTCCAGGCTCCAGGCACTACCACAACACAAAAAAACCCAAAAACACTGTAGAGTCACTTTAATATAGTTCTCAGGAGCATTTTCTCACCTATGCTGCTGTTGAAATTTCCAAAGTTTGGTGTAAACATCAAAGGTTCGCCCAAAATAGGACTGCCACTGCTTCTGCCCATACTGAGGCAAATCTCTGCAACAGACAAACATGGAGTAATTACACAATATGTCAGTCAGCCCAGGATGCAAACAACAAACTCGGAGATGCAATGGGGGTTTTGCTTGGCTGGTTGGTCATGGTGTTTTGTTTGCTTGCTTGTTTTTAAAGAATACCAAAAAAACCCCACAATATTCTATTACCAGTCCATAGCTATACCACACCACCTACACATCCAAGTTGATATTGTGTCTTTGTGGGTCGGTCAGCTGCAATATAGGCAGGAGAGATCCTGGGTTCGGGCAGCAGGCCAGTACTTGCTGATGACTAGGAGAGGTATCCGATTCTTGACAGCGAGCATCTTCTTGAAGTGAAATGAGAATGTCGCCATCATTCTGCTGTTGTCTGCCTCGTTCCAGAGACACCAAAGGATGCCTTGACCCTTGCAGGCTCCACTGGTACTGATGTTCTTTCAGTGCCAGGGAGCAGTGCTTTGAATGGGGCAATTCTTTTCCCTGTGCCTCTAAGGAAAAGTAGCACAGCATAGGGGACCCATGCAGTCACTGTAGGACCAGCGGGGGGCGGGGGGGGGGCTTGCCCTTCAAAGTCAGTGACCTAGCCAGGAAGCGGAGTGCTCAGCACAGGCAAGGACATTAGGTCAGCGGTCACCTGCAATGCTTCTGGTATCGATGGGCCCACAATTTACAGGGTGCTCCTTCCACTCTGTGGCGACAGAGGGCAATCCCTGGAAGAACTCCTGGTCCCCAGGTGATGGCAGAACCTGTGGGGGTTGCTCAGCACTCTGCCTCTGCTTAGCCCGCAAGCTTGGTCCTCTTCCTGTGGTGGAGTGGACACCCTCCAGCCACTGTCTTTCTGCTTTTTCCTTGGTGGCAGAGAGGAATCCTGGTCCTGTGAGGATCCTGGTGCCAGACAGAACTATGCACCATTGTGGTGCTCAGAGCCAAGACAGAGCAGGATGGCATCAAGGACCATTTCAGAGCTACCTCCGTCAACAAGACCTACAGTTCAATATCACTGTCTTTTTGTGTCCCCAGACTTAAGAGATGCGGCTCTTATTTTTCCTGTGCAACTCCCCAAGACAATTCAAAATAACTGTCATGGAGGTTGCTAACCAGAAGAGCCTTCCCACAGGATTTGCATGGCTTAAAACCCAGAGATCAGGGCATGCTCCCACCCCCAATCCTGACGGAGGCCCCTAATAAGACCATCCAACCAACCAATCTGTTGGTTTAAAAGAAAAAAAAAAAAAAACCCCAAAAACAAAACAAAATCACTAATGAAGCTAAAAGGTTCTTGCTCAAAACAGGCAAGAACACAGTTCCAGCAACCATCAGCTCTGGCAGAAAGAAGGAGCTGAGGGATATAGAACTGGCAATGTCTCATATACCACAGCAGGGTAAGACTCCAGAGGCTGCCAAGACCAGCCTTATGTGATCTGCTAAGGGGAAAAGTTTTCCTGCAGCTGTGCATGGGGGCACACACCTGCAATGAAATTGACATAAGCAGGCACTCAAAGAACTACCTCAGTTCTTCAAAAACACCCACCCACCGCCCTCTATACTGCTCCGCACCACAGCATACCCCTCTCCTTTGCACCTGTGCACACGCAGGCATGCACACACTCCCTCCTAGCACAATATAACCCACACACAAAGCAAGCAGACCAAGATGCACAATAACCCCAAATATCACTCTGAAGCCCAACAAGCCCGCTGGGTCAGCATGACATGATGGAAACAGCTACAGTTACAGCTAGGAGCTCTTTTTGCTCATATCATCAACCTTCACTGGGATTCACAGTCTGTTACCATCCAGTTTTAAGTTGGTCATTTTTGCTATTTAAAAAAAAAAAAACATCTTTACAAATTACACCTGTGCAAAACAGACTTTCAACAACCAGCATGTCAAGATATAAAAGGCACAGAGTAATGCCTACAACTTATTTTTAAGTATGTACTTGCCTCACCCTGCTATGCCTGGAATGAGGAGATGGCTGCCACAATAGGCCAGTACAGCAACTGCTGGAGGGAATGAATGCCGTGTGTGAGTTCACAGCATGCGTTTACATGAAGTAGGCTGGTGGGGTATACAGATACAGACACACGCATGCATGCATCTGAATATTTGATTTAGAGAGTGGAAAAGAGTTCATGCTTCCCAAGCTCTGAACGTGTCTTTCTAGCACAAGCTGTCAGCCCTCTTGACATCAGCAAAACAAAGAGAGAGACTCTCTCTACATATTCACGACAACCCTGAAAATAACTCCCAAAGGAAATGGCAGGATTCTTGAAGCTTCTCTGTTCTCGAGCAGGAGACAAACAAAAGCAGTCATATTCACCAAATGTCACCCAGAATCAGAAGTGCATTCAGGAGACTTCAACTGCTCCCTGAAAGAGGAGATTTTGATAAAGCACACTGGTCAGTTACTCTTAGGCACTGTGTTAAGCAGCCATTATTGCTTTCAGGAGAAATGAGAAACTAATGGTCTATGGAATGAAATTAAATGGTGCCCAGTGACTGCTCCATAAACCAAATCTCCATGGAACTTGTGCTGTGCAAAAGCAACTTTAGGAAAAGAAGCAATGGGCTTAGATTACAGTAAAGGAGGTATAGGCTGGACATTAGGAAAAAATTCCTAACTTGGGTGATTAACCACTGGAATAAGTTGCCTCGGCAAGTTGCGGAATCTCCATCATTAGAAATTCAACAAGCACTTGTCAGGGATGGTTTAAGAGGGTCCTTGGTCCTGCCATGAGTGCAGGGGACTGGACTTGAGGACCCTCATGGTCCCTTCCAGATTCTGTGGAATGAAAGCACTGTTTTTGGAGCCCTTTGTCAGTCACAAGAAGCAGGTCCATTTTTCTAAAGCTTGCTGTATTCCAAAGGAGAGAGAATAGCTGTTTAATTCAGGGATCCGCTTGTGGCTATCAGACTGTTTGTTTAAAAACACAAGAGTATTAAGAGGTTGCCCTGTATTTCCTCCTGGGAGCTTCTGCTGTAAACAAGTTACAAGTTCACCTGGAGGCTCCCCTCCTCCTAGCATGAAACACAACTCTCTCCTTGCAAACATGCACTAGCAAGCTGAGAGCATGGTGCTTAATGTACACATAAAGGACATGGGACTGTCTGACAGCAAGGGGGCCATAAAATGCATTTCACCAAGATTTAACATGACAAAAGTATCTTGGGATGCCATTACAGTGTCTCCAGAAATAAGCAACAAGGACAAATCAAGAAAAATCCAACTCAGATCTTGGTTTGGAGAAATGGCAGTCACAGTTCTTCACCAAGGGCCCGATCCTGCCAGGGGGCTGAGGGGATTAGATACTTCCCAGACTCAGGCCCCATGATTCCATATGCAAGTCAATTATCCAAGTACGCTGGATTCTGCTAGAGCGTGCCAATATCCAATCCTCATCAGCTCACACTGAGAAATTTCAACGCTTCCATGAACAAACACAGGTGAGTGGGGTAACAAAGCATCATGCTTACTATTCACGACGGACAGCCGTGTTAGTCCATATGCGGCAAAAACCAGCAGAAACCACCAACAAAAGTCCATGCAGCATCTGACAAAGTGGGATCTAGCCTATAAAAGACCATGCCCAAACAAATTTGTTAATCTTTAAGGTGCCACAGGAGTGTCATTGTTTTTACAAAACAAGCAAGGTGTCCTGTGGCACTTTTAAAGACTAACAGATTTATTGCATGAATTTTTACACTTACTATTGCTTCGCACACGTGTATCCAAAATGACAGAACTCACATTCCATGGGGCACTGTATGGAGACTGAGATAAGGTGATTTTGCTGCATCTGCTGGGAATTCCCATGTTTTTGAATGTATTTATTCTTAGGTACATTACAGGGATTTTTATCTAAGTTATCTATACAAGCTTTCAGTTTGACCCTGACAAAAAGCCTTGTATGCAGCAATCACAAGGAATTTGGTACAAACACCATGGAGAAAAGGCAAAATGGATTCTAGCACTGAAGTTAATACATTCAGCCTGAACTTAAGGCAGCCATATAGACCTCACAAAAAGCTACTCAATTTCAAGGAGTCATTACATTTAGTTGTTTTGGAGTCAGGTCAAGAATTTCTTCAGAGAACTCTATCCTGGTTTGGAAGCTGGTTCACCTATAGCAAGGGGTCTCAAACTCCCAGCCCCTAAAGTTATTTCTTACAGCCCGGAATAACACTATCACTATCTATATTTGCAATAGCATTGTATGAAAAGATTTCAGTGGTGCAGCTCTTGGGCTACCGTTTCCTCAGGCAGCCCTCGTGGTGATTTGAGTTTGAGAACCCTGACCTATAGGCTATTCCATATGTTGAACAGCAGACCATGCCCCTATAAACAAGGCTCTCAGAAGCCTCTCCACCCTCAGTCATAACTTCAAGAAGGAAGACGACTGCAGTCTCCCATCCCGGGGACCAAAGCTCCTTAACAGACACCAGCAATGACCCTGAAATAGATTGTTACGACAGAAGAAAGGAAGGACATCCCTGAACATCTGATGAAGTGGGATTTTCTCCCATGAAAGGTCACACAATAAATGAATTTGTTAGTCTGAGTTCCACAGGACTCCTTGTTTGTTCTGCTGAATTAGATCAACAAGGCTACCCCTTTGGAACCTAGCAGCGTTTCTCAACCTTTTTGATACCAGGGATCAGCTTCCTATACTGTGTGAGGGAGATCTCAGATGGACTGGTCGTTGAGAACACTACTTTAGCACAGTGGTCCCCAGACTGATGCATGCCCACTAGAGGGGCCAGAGGGGAATATTCAGGAAGACAAAACAGGGCCCAAAGCAGTCCTCATGCAGGGTGAAGTGGGAGCAACGTACAGGCCTCCCTCAGGTCCCAGTGATGCTTAGGCCACACCCCTAGCTGCAACTACAGCCACAGCCCTGGCCCCTGATAGACAGCGGGACCATGAGTGAGGCTCAGACATTGCTCCATTCCTGACCATGGGAGCCCCAGCTGCAGCTCTGGATGCGGTCCAAGTGGCAGCCCTGGTCCCAGCCTCTGCTCCACTATGGCCCTGCTCCCAGTCAGACAGAATCCATTACAGGTAAGGAGGGAGCACAATCTGAAAAGTTTGGGAACCACTGTGCAAGTCTCTTCCTTGTCACTGCACAGACTATGGCTAATCTGTATAGGAAACTCTCCCCACCCCCACTCAGGTGCACAGGGTCAGGGGACCATACCAGGCTCTCTAGTTTAGAGGAATAAAAAGGAGTAAGGCAGAAGAGTGGGATTTCCACAGCAGAAAGGAGCAACTTTGTTGTCTGTAACCTCTTAACCAGCACCCCAAGTAGGACAGGAAATTAATATTGCTGTGCCTATCAGCCAACTCTATTTCCCACACAGCATGAGGGAAACCAGCTGGCTTATTTTTATGCAAAGTGAATCAGTTATTGGTCTCATCCCCCACCAGCCTGAAAGTCATTTCAGCTGCTGCTGCATCATGATGCAGATGCCATAGCAGCTAGGCAGGAAGCAGCCAGAAAACAGGTCCTGCCAGACTCATGGTTAGCTACCATCAGGGTCGGAAGTAACTTGATGGAGTCAGGTCTGAGTGCAATTCCATATGGTCAAAGGGCCCACGGTGCAAGGGGAGCGTTGTGAGAAGCAACATCAGCTCCAGGATACCTCATGCAATAAACAGGTTATCTGCAATTCAGGAAGTCTTGCAAATCAGGACTTGTTTTCCCATTTACTCTAATACCTCCATGCTAAAGAGCTTTCTCTGGGCAGACCCCCCGCTGACAAGGAATAGCTGTGGGGCATCCAAGTCCCTTGGTACAGTCCTTGCGCTGTTCTCTGCTCAGCATCACCCTCCCCAGGGTTGAGAATATTCCTCACACATTCAGCAGTAGCCACCCCTGGAGTAATTCCACCCTACCAGGCTAAGATGACAGGTTAGTAAATTTAAGCAGGAGGCTAAGTGGAGAGATCCTAGAACAAGCCCTCCTCCCTCCCTTCCCTAAGTATTCCCTCATGTTATTTTGGCCAGGTCAGTCCCGCTATACAAGGAGATAAGGCATTTACACACTTCAGTATGTTACTGGTAAGGAATGTATTTACACATCTCCTCACCCCCACACTCCTCACTATTTCGTACATGTTACATCTCTGCACAAGCTTAAGCATTCCTATAATATCCAGCATTCCCTGGCTCACCCAGCACTGAGGTGGTCAAACAATTAATGGCATATTACAGCACCTCTGCTCTTGCATCATGCACATGCTGGGGCACTGTTATTAAGAGAAACTGCTGTGTCTCTTCATTTACACATTTCCTACAGCAGGTGAACCGAATCACAGCTGGTACAGCCATGCACCGTGCCATTCCTGGGCTTCCCAGGGAACAAGGAGGGTCTCCATGGAAACTGACACCAGCACTTTGATAACACTCTGAAGCATTATAACGTTTCATTTATGAAGGTGTGTCACCCCAGCACCACCAAACATTGCTCTGCAGGCAAGAGCCGCTCAGCCCGCTCTTGCCATCACCACCGTCCTACCCACTTGTTGTCTGGTGTTCTTCACATCATTCTCGCTGTCTTGATGAGGAACTGCCCTCATCAGTTTTCCTGGAAACTTTTTTTTGGGTGTGCCCAGGGGCAAGGAGACAACAAGTGCTATTTAATTACACACAACTGTTATGGCAACCTCTTTTGAGCAACACAGATCTCAATACTTGCAGATTTGCCTTACGTGCTGAGGAAAGGGGTCTGCAACCTGCAGCTCCAGAGCCACGTGTGGCTGTTTGGCTGCCCCCTTGCGTCTCCTGGCCCCACTGTCATTGGGGGGCCCTGAAGGTGGCCCATACCAGGCTCTGCCCCCCCGCCACTGAAGAAGCCTGTCAGGTGCGCAACTCTTGGTGCTAGGCTTCCCCTCTCCCCCCAAACCAGGAGATCCTGCAGCAGGTGCTATGGCCCAGCTCCAAGATCATAGGATTGGAAGGGACCTCATGAGGTCATCTAGTCCAACCCCCTGCTAAAAACAGATCCCTCCCCAACCAGCAGGCTACCAAACACTTGCTTATTCAAGGAATTTTTAAAAATGGCTCATCTTTCGGGTTGCTGAGCCCTGGACTAGGATATTCTGAAGTTTATCAGCCTTCATTTTCTGCAGATAGGCTGTTTGAGACAGCAGGATTGAGGAGATCCCAAACACCCAGGGACTACCTGAACCAGCTAGACGTGGCAGAGGCAGCAAAATACACCTCATCTGAAGGGTCTGGGTAGAGGACAGTGAAGAGATATTCAGACATTATCCAAAGGCTGCTACTGAACTCTCCAATTCTAATGGCAAACTAATGCTTTTAAACAGATTTTGGAAGTCTCTAACGCTAAACAGGAATGACTGAAATCACACAACTGTTCCTGGGGCATGGCACAGTATGTAGTCCATTGGACTATGTACTGCACTGGAGTAGATGATTGTTAACTTCAGGTCCCATGTGGAAATTATTCCCAGTTCTTCCTATGACCTTCTTCATGAGGTAGAGCACTTCCTTTGGAGTGTTCAATAATTCATTTGCCATCAGTGGTCTCAACTACAGTGCTGGCAAAGGCCAGAGTGCCACATGGCTCAGCAATGGAGTAAAAGGTCTGCAAAATCCCATCAGACTCTCAGCAGGCCTGCAGAAACAATGTAAGGACGAAGAACTGCATCTGTGTTTAACAGGAAAGCTTTCCCGAACAAAATATCCAAACATTAGGGTGAAGGGGAAGGCCTAGGTGCTTGTCAATTCACAAGCATTCTGGAATGGCTCAGCCAAGATCCACCCTGCCTCCCACACTCCTATACCAGGACTGTGCAATAACTCCACACAGGGCACAGTCTCCTCACCAACAAGCCCCTATGAAATAAAAACTGCACCAGCACCATCAACTGTTTCAGTGGGATAGGGGACAGCACTTCAGGTTGGAGGCTGGCATGGCCCCAATTCCATAATCTTATGAGGAAGAAGGTTCAGACAGCAGATGTGCTACAGCCCTAGTCCTTCTGTCACCATACTCATGAGAAATCCCCTCCTGAGACATATGGCTAGCTGACTTTTCAGGCAGGCAGCTTAAGAAGGATAATCTAGAAGAGGAAAATGGGAGCAAAGCATCTGCGGGCTTTGAAGTCTACAGATCAGGAGTTACACAGGGAGAAGGCAGACCTGTATTAAGGGGAAGAAGGAATGTTGGCAAGGTGACCTCTTGTGAAGGAGAATGGCTAGCATGTGGCATAGGCATGGAATGGGAAGCAGGGAGATAAGAGGGCGGTTGCCAGGGTAGGGGCTAGATAGCAAGGAAGGAAAGTTTGATTTTGGTATGGGGATCTGGAAACTATTTGGGTGGGAGCTGTACACACAGCAGCTCTGCACACTATGTTGTTCCATAACCCTTGCCCACCTATGTGACTATACCCCCTTTTCCTATGCCAACACACACACTGTTGTAGTGTTGGTGTATTGTTTGATGCCCATCACCAGACTGAACTTTAGGACAGGGACCCTGCCTTCCTGATATGTCTATACAGCTCACCGCAAATACGAGGAAACATATTAAGAGCTACCTTTGCTGGCAGCACAGAAGAAAACCAAAGAAGGTTTGATCTGAGTCTTTGAAAAGCAGTGCGCATCTTAGTGGAATTCTGGGAAGAACAGGAAAAATGCTACCGTCTCTTCCAATAAAGCACATTTTTGTAGTCACACCGCAAACATCACATCTAGATGTGCATCCTTTTCCAGAACATCATTTCCTCATCTTCCATAGCACTGAACTCAACATTTAACAAGTGAGACTACTAAAAGCAATGCAGAGGTCAACAATCCCATAGCTGGGCACTTGTTCCATCATTATTCCAAGACAAGGGAAGGTAAAGGGAAAACAGACCAAGACAACTGATAGCAACCTTCAGCTACTTGAAGGGATGCTCCAAGGAGGATGGAGCTCAGCTGTTCTCAGTAGTAACAGAGGACAGAACAAGGAGCAATGGTTTCAAATTGGAGCTGGGGAGGTTGAGGTTGGATCTTAGGAAACACTCACTAAGAGTGGTGAAGCATTGGAATGGGCTACCTAGGGAAGTGGTGGAATCTCTTTGGAGATATTTAAGGGTCAGTTAGACAAAACGCTGGCTGGGATAATTTAGAGAGAGTGGTCCTGCTTTTTTGGCAGGGGGTTGGACTAGATGACCTCATGAGGTCCCTTCCAACCATATGATTTTAACTGCAATTAATTCAGTTTCTCAGGATACTTATTAAGGAGTTAAGTGCTGCAAACTGGACAACCCCCCTTCCAATACAAATAATTCTAGGAGCTACAGTCATAAAAGGGTGCATATCTCTCTCTCTCTCTCTCACACACACACACACACTGGAAGAGCATAGAACATAGCTGGGAGCAGCAACCTCTGCTGATTTTAGCAGCTGTTCCTCAAAAGCTGTATTTGACGACTGAATTAGGAAGAGAGCAAGAAATGCTGTAGAAACAAAGACACGGCAAGCTGGGCTCTTGCCATTCTGGCAGCAGCAATTATAAAACAGCTGCCAACACACAGCCATAGGCTTTGTTCCCTGCAGTTCAAGCACCCAGAAATGTTTGCAGGAAGGAAACCAGCAGCTGGAAATGTCGTGCAGACACAGGTACAACACATGAGCAGCAGAAGCCATCATTTTAGTCAAAAAGTATAGCAAGCATGTACTAATGCACACAAGATCCTCTCCAGGGAGAAGACAGGGCTGTGATCAGCAATCAAGACCCTCCAAGCCTTTTCCAGGCAAGCCAGAAGAGGAGTCCTACTTACTCAATAGACACCACATAGAGATGTTATAGCTCTGTTTCACCACAAATCCTGTGCCAAGACAGGTACTGCAGCTGTGGTTGAAATGGTGATGGATTTCTGTGCAAGAAGAGGCTGCACTATCGTGTATTTGACTTCAAATGGACTCATGCTAAGGCATGCTAAAAACACGAATAACGATCACCTTGAGACAGTCCCAGTCTGGCAACTGGAGACTACCCTCTTACTGTACATTTACTGCTCAAGTCCATCAGTATTTTTCTATTTCCTGTTATCCAGCTAGCTGAGAAGGATTCTTTTCCCCAGCATGCCAGTTACAACATCAAAATCCTGATTCTGTATAAATCAGCAAGAAACTTAACACAGCAATTAGCTGCATCCATGACCATTTTGAAGAGAAGACACAAAGGCATTTAACATATCCCAGTGTGTGTCTGGTTCTGAACCTGAGTGTTCTTCAAGTGTCAAGATACAAGCAGCTCTGGTTTGTTTCCTACAGGGTCTCAGGAGCACAGCCATAAGCATGCTATGACCCAGGGTTGTCAGGATGGAGCATACTGTGCCAGAAACCAAGTAAAAAAAACATGGGATTCAGGATCTCAGTCCAGAGTCTGCTTCTTTGGGGTGCTGCATAACTTGCTGTTCTAATTCCATTTGCTCTATCATTCATATTTTGGAGCACAGGCTGTTTGTGTGGTCTGTTGTAATCCAATTCACACAGCAAACTGCAGATTATCAACAGTTTATGAAAAGGGAAGAGAACATCTTTGCTAGCCATCTGTGTTTGAATATCAGCAGTCCATACAGCCCCCAACATGTAGCATTACTCAGTCCAGTAAGAGGCTGAACTGCCAGGGGAGATGGGGGCTGTGAAAAGTGTTGCTCAAGAGATCTTACAAAAGAAGTTAAGAAATAAGGTTTGTAACAAACCAAATGTCAGCCAGAAAGCAGGGAACTCCCTCTGGGAACAGGCATGCCCATGTTAGTGTGTGAGCTTGAACCTCAGTTCCACAAGCACTTCAAAACTCCTTTTACATCCTTTGCTGGCTTTAACAAGACAGCAAGACTTTCACTTTTACTAGCTGCTTTGGATAATTTTAGATTTTTACCCTCATAAGGGCTTGCTCTACAGATAAAGTTAGCTTGAACAGGTGTGCCACAAAAGTTTTTGAAAAACTACTCAAAGCTCTGGATTGGCTCATGAATATTCATGAGTTCATTTGGAAAATGGCGATGTGCCTCAAATTAATTAAAGGTAGCATGCTGTGTCACGGCAGAGGAAAGGTTGGGAACCACTGGACTAGACTTGGGAGCTGATCGGTTATGGGTGGAGACGAGACATACCATCGACTGCTGGAATAGCAGCAAATGCTTATTGCCCATTCAGTTCCTGGAGAATGACACTTTCAGTGACTGCAGAGTTTGCTCCATAGTTTCTTGCAAATGCACTTATCAGCCCCTAGAGCAGAGTAATGGGCGAATGAAAAGGGACTGTTACAAGGTTGGGTAGGAATCAATGAAAGAACAGAGGCAAGCTGACAGTTAAAGAGGAGGCAGCAGCAAGACAGGGGATTCGAATACCTGTGGGATTTCACTACTTACATGACTTCACTCTTCTGGCACTCACTCCCCACACTGCATCCTGCTGACTAATGTGCTACATTAGTGGTTACTGCACAGAATAAGGTGTCAAGCTCTCTTCTAGATTCTGCCACTGACATAAGGCACCATGGCCTACAGCATGTAACCACCATGATCCACTTTTCCCCTCCAACAAGGAGGATTCTTGGCTCCCATACCAGTTGTGACGATTCAGTCACTATTTCAGAAGCACTCCTAGATACTCATGTACGCTGACTTTAGAGAAAGACTAGGCATTAATACACTCGTTTCTGGCTTGAAAACTGCCAGGCAAACAGTAGCCACTAGACTGGAGCAGATGGAATTAGCCAGCAGACTGCTCCCACAGGAGGTTATAGGCACAGCCTGGCCCATTAGACCATGCTCCTTTCTGACCACCAGATGTGGGATCAGGAAAGAATTTTTCCCACCACAGGTCAGATCTGCAGTGACATGGCAGAGTTTTAACATTTCTGCAACCCATGAATGTGGGTCACTTGCTAGGATTATTTGGGTATATCCCATTGCAGGGGCTTCATGCACTGGCACACCTCAGTCTTTCCTATGGATGACAGTAGTTTAGTCTTAGATAGGTTGTAACACTTTGGTCTAATTTGAGTTGATGGGCATTATTAGTGGCATGTGATGTACAGGAGGTCAGACTAGATGATCTTGTACTCTTCTGGTCTTAAATTCTACGACTTTCTGAGTAGCTAATACTTGCAACGTGCAGTTTAATGCAAAAAGCCTGTTTAGAGAAACACTGTGGATGTGCATGCTTTTTAGCAGGTTTGGTCAGCCTAGAATTTGCCTGCACATACAGAGATTTTCTGAACCCTGGGGTCAGTAAACAGTCAGGCATAAGGAATTTTCAAAATCAGCAACTTTTAGATATACCTACCCATTCTACAATACATGGACACTGCACCTGGAAACTGGATCTCTTCAATTCAGTAGCCTCTTAAGTAGCATGCTTTTAAACTACCCAAGTTAGTCTTCATTTATTGAGCTTCAACAGCACATTTGACAATGTATGGAACAGAAAGGAAATTAAAGCCCTGCTCTCAGAGAGCTTACAATCAACACAAGTAAAATAAAATTAAAGGCAATGAATTCAGAAGATAAATACTGCAAAGCAACAAGTCTGCTCAGAAGCCAGTTATTCTTCCCCCATTCTCACTGTGGCATCCTGCCCCCACACCCAATCTCTGAATAAAAGCAACAGGAATGGAATCAAGCAGCCCTGAAAATAAAGAAGCAGAACTGGAGAGAGAAGCCTCCAAGGGTCACTATTTCTCTGTTCAGTTATAACTGTACAGTCAGGAAGCCCATTCACACTCTAACATTCGTTATACAGTGGGAAGGAATAGAATCCCACCTGTAGCCCAAACTATCAATCATTTCTATTCCTGGCAACAGAAACCAAACCCAAATCTTAAACCCTAATAATCATAATAATTAATAAAATCCCTACAGCTACTAGTCTGCAATGACCAGGTGCCCAATGTAAACAGAGATGCAAAAACATGGACCCTACTACATGCAGTGACCTTTCCCAATATCTAACATATCTAGCACTTCCAAGTCCACACTTCAGTAGCAATCTGAAAAAGAATTCTTCTCACAGTAAAGACGACAGATCTTCTAAGGGAACATCTCAGAACAAGAGTATACACAAAGCCATAATACATGCATGTATGCGTGGCCCTTTCACTACCATGAGCATATGTTTAAATTGGTTATTTAAAACAAAAGTTACCATTTACTCCTGGTTTGCTGTGCACACTATACAGTGTACAGATGTGCTACAGATTTCAGCACTGTTCATGCATTTGGATTACAATAAAAGAAACAGTCTGGTGGCCCTTTAAAAGACTAACATTTATTATAATACAAAATTTAATACAATATTATAATATATAATATTATGTGTTAGTCTTTAAAAGAACCGCCAGACTCCTTGTTTGTTTTGCTGAACTAGACTCAACAGTGCTACCCCTTTGGAACTTGTTTTACAGCGTTGTCCCTAAAGAGAGGGTAATCTGCTGATTAACTGCATATCACTACAAACCCACTGACCTTAAGCCATTGAAGAGCTGTTTAGATTTATCAAGTAGGTAACAAAAGTCTGTAACTGTTTTCCTCTCTCCCTGAGGGATATCATCTTCAGCTCCTCCAGAAGACATGATTTCTTTTAGGGAAAGCTCAGTCCTAGAAGAAAGGAAAGATCTATATGAGCTGAACAATGAAGGCAACTGGGAACTCAGATGACAGATTTTAAGCATGTATGATTTCACAAGGACAACAAAACATATCAAACACGCAAAACTCCCACATTACACTCTTTGAGGCTCCCAAAGTGTCTCGACAGGAACGTTAACTCAGGATCAGAAAGTCTATAAATCACTAATTAACAGAGAAAATGAAAGACCTCAAATGGCACAATCATGAAATTAAATAACTTGTTGACAGGACTATTAAAGACAAAGCATCAAGAAAAGGATTTAGTATAAACAAAACTTGAATTTGAAAGTTCCTCTCTCCAGATTCGTCTATCAGTGATCTGTCTGCCCTCCACCAGTGCATAAAGCAGGGGCGGGCTGGATCCGGCCTGCCAGAAGCTGCCGTCCAGCCCTTCACCCCCAACCTATTCCCCTGTGCTACTTCAGGGCCGGGGCTGTGCTGCCCCCTTTTGCCTCCCCCGGCCAGCATGGCACCACTCTGGGATTGGGGCTGGAACCAGGGCTGCGCTGCCCCTTTCCACCTCCTGTCCATCACAGTGCTGCTCCAGGGCCAAGGCCAGGCCACACTCTTTGCTCCCACAGCCCCACCTGCGTTGCACCCTCCACCCTTCTGCTTCCATGGCTGGCTCTGTGCACTGCTCCCCACTCTCAACTGTCCCTCCATGCCTGCTCTTCGCCACCCCATCCCTAGGAATTTTATTGCCCACCCCTGGCCTAGAGAGAGGCTCTCAACCAGTTAACTACTTTTGTTGCCATGCATTTCTTTTCTTTTTGCAGTTCACTGTTCACCACGGGAGCATAGCACAAGGACATCTGTTGTGTTTCCAGGAAGACTTGTCCAGAATTCTGTCTGTTCCACTGCACTTTCTCAGCCTTGATCAGCCACCTAGGTTGAATTTCGCAAGGATGCCTACACAAACATTGGTTGGTTGGTTTTTAAATTGTTCACCTGGGCACAGATTCATACTGTGCAATAACTATATTTATACACACAGTTATAATGGCACAAATCCATAGTGTGGATAGACCTAAAACTGAATATGGCTGTAAGAGCATTACAAGGGCACTGTGTTCTTTTTGGAAAACCTGTTTGAAGTTAAACCATGGCAAAACTGTTAGAAGAACAGCCATACTGACTTAAATCAACAGTCCATCTAGCCCACTATCCTGTCTTCTGACGGTGGCCATAGTCAATGCAAGGTGCTTCAGAAGGAATGAAAAGAATAGGTAATCATCAAGGAAGCCATTCCACTGCCCATTCCCAGCTTCTGGAAAACAGCAATCCCTGCCTATCATGGCAGAGCCATTGTTGGAACTTTCTTTCTGAACCCCTTTATAGTCTTCACCTTCAACACCCTTTGGCAAGAAGTTCCACAGGTTGATGGTGCTTTGTGTGAAGAAATACTTTTTTGTATGATCATCCAAAAGTGAAAAGGGAGCTACAAGTTCAACACCTACACTTTATGCGGCTAACCACTTTGGAGCCCATCTACGCTCTCTAGAAATTATTATGTTGTGATAGGTAAACGTATCATGACATAAAGCAAGCAGAGAGAGGATCAAGTATTTTTGGCATCTACTGAATTTGGCAAACTAGCAGAGTTGTTTGTTTGTTTTGTTTGCTTATTTTAAAAAGCAATTCCAGTTACACAGGAGTGTTATCAGTAACTATACATGAGCAGCAATCTGCAACTCTCAGTTCAGGCCAATGGATATCAGAGCCAGCCCTGCAAGGAGAAAGTGGTGAAAGGAAGGACTACGTGCAAGCAATGGAAAGTAACTACAATTATTTTCCCATTAACATCGTGGTGAGGGCTTGGGATAACTAGACTTTGGTTATACTACCTTGTGACACCATTTCATTCACCTACCAAGTATTGAATAAAATGACAACTCCCTCCCTCATCTTTTAAGGATAAAGAGGCCCCACTAAAAACCTAATGGCTGGCTGTTTGGCGAGGACAGAATGCATTTGCTCTCCTCTCTCACATGCTGACATAACATGCACAGCTTTATCATAGAATGTGGTTTGCACTGCATAGTCAAATTGTTGAAGAGATTCAGAGGGTGAAGTTAAGAAACATCTGTCCAACTGATTTTCAGTTACCAATAACTACTCCTGTGTGATGCTAGACAGAATGCAACATCTCAAAGCATTCCCATCAGGTATCAGTGGTTAACAGCATGAACTAAGAAAGCAGAACCTGGGTGTAATAAAGAAATAGTTTGAGTATGAAGCCTCCAGCAAATATTCAACATTTTACACATCATGAAACATGAGACAATAACTGCTCCAAACACCAGCATGTGAAATTCACCCAACAAATCACATGGTGAGGAGAGCTAGAAACAGATGTGCAAAACAGCTGAGAAGTAAATCAAGCATTTCATGAAGAGGGATTGTACCCCAGGTCCTCTGTGCTCCGCAGCAAGCTTGACCTAAATCCCGTGGAAAGGCCCCTGGATTCTGCAGTGATCCACCGTGTGAAGCAGGATACTCTGTAACAGCTTCAGATAAATGTTTTTAAATGGAGGTTCAGAATTATACATAAAACCAGAGCAACAAGTCAACACAACAGGCTTAACTCAGAGATGAATTCACTTTATTTTATGCTGCCTGCATCTTCTTAAATTTTTAATGTCTACTTGGAGGGAATATGGCAAGATTTTTTAAACAGCTACTAACTTTGGTTCAACCCCGGTTTGTCACATCAGGAACCCTTGAGTAAGCAAGCACCTGACAATGCCTATCCCAGTATATAACACTTGCAATTAAACAACAGTGCATATTTCACTTTCACTCAAATGTACCAGTTTGAAAAATGATAAATACAAAAAAACTGTCAACATTGAAAAGGCCCCAAGAGACAAAAATGTTTCCTGTATGAGATAATGTAATCATCTTGGGATCATAACAGCTATTTAGTCTGAGGGGAGGAAAAAAAAATCCATCAAGAGTCAGACAAGAAAAAAAAACCAATAAGTCGAGAAGATACATTTTGGACAGCTACCGGACTCCCCACCTTCTCTAACCTGCTCCTGAATCTCTGCAGTGATGCCTGGATCTCCTCCCCTTCTGGAGTCTACTTCACTGCCCATTTACTCTGTCTATTCCAGTGATGCCAAATCTCATCAAGGGAGAGTCCACGTGTGCACACATTCATGCTAGAAAGAGAGGGCTTGAGAGCAGGAACTTGGGTTTTAATGGTTTTTATAAACTAGATATACTTTAGTGCTCAGTGGAGCAAGTCTCTTCTACTTCAGAGTCACAGAAAGAAGCCATGGACACCAGCAGGATGTAAATGCCTTGATCATAGATTTTGTTGGTGCAGAAGTGTAAGAAGGAAGAGTAGCAATTCTGGTGCTGTACAGGGACCTGAAGACTCATTACCATGGTACTGCTGCATTGTGAAATTCAATTTACTACCTATTTGCACCTTCAAGAACTTGTATATCTTGCAGCAAAGCCACACAGATGCTACCAAGCCCAAACACCCGCAGAAACTTAAAGGAGGTCTTCACTGACAGCAACAAATTCTTCACATCAGTTTGATCTTTCCAGATTGAACAGTCAGTGAAGTCCTTCTCAATTAATTAAGAATTTGACTCAATAAGAGAGTAGTGCTGAGTTGAAGGAAGTGCATTTCCCTTCAACTCAGCGTGGCAGAGATACCATCGGGAATAGACGTTAGACAGTCCAAGAGAGAGATGCAAGTTATTTTACATAGCTTGTGTGTCTCCCTTCCACTGTCACCACAAACCATAAGAAGTGTAGGCCAGCCTTCAGTCTCAGATTATTGTAAAATTTTGGTAGTTTTAGGGCACTGCTTTTCAGAACACACAAGCCAAAGGGGACAGCCTAGCTGTCATGTACAAGACTCCTCCCATGAATATCTTAAAAAGCCCACTCCCTCAATACTGATATTCTGTGCTGCGTTCTGTAGGATTCACACACAATATGTGCTCAACTGACATCTAGAGTCATTGTTTAGTCATTAAAGGTCACATTTAGACAGCAGCAGTGAAGCCTCAGGACAATTTTTGAGGGATGTTGGTAGAACCATCTTCTCAGCTCTGTAACACTTGGGTAGGAAATGCCACAAGCCCATTCCTGATACAAAGATTCCAGAGTTATCTGCCCATTTGTAATTCTCTCTCAATTGTCAGTTAAGTTTGGAGGGGGATTCTAGAAACATTTGATAAAGGATTTCAGAAGGGCAGAGCCTCTGCTTAATATGCAGAAGGTCCTGGGTTCAAGCCCCAAGGGGTTGGACTTGATGATCTCATGAGGTCCCTTCCAACCCTATGGATTGATTGATTGACCGACCATTATCTGCTTGGCTATGAGCCCTCTTTTCACAAGCACAGCAGGTGATGCTCCCTGGCAGGACTCTGTTCTTCCAGTCTGGCTTGCTGTACAGTTTTCAGCAAAATAGTTTGCATGGGCACCCAGATCTCTGGATAGGCCCATTTTAAGTACAGATCAATAAGGCCAGCCATACCCATCTGTCCCAGCTGGTGGCTTATGCAAAATGATTTTCTCATCTCAATGAACCCTGGACACAGCACAAAAATACTTTGTTACAGTTAGTCACCTCGCTGCTTGTCGGCAGTCCCAGCAGAGAGGCATGCACCTTGTGGATATACAAGCCAACCAGGGAGGTACTCTCTGCTTAGCAGTGGACAAGACTGATCCAGAGAGCTGCATTTGGTCTCTAATGTGGTTAATGCAGGACAAAATTTTCTCTAAACAAAACCAGCGATGCTAAAAAGTCAGCTGCTGTAAACTGATGTTACATGCTTCCCTGGTATGAGATCAGAGGGCTACTCCACAAACAATTCTGTAGGTTGGTCCACAATCCAAGTTTCTATATTAGCATGTAGACTAAAACACAGCAAGAGGACACAGCACACAAAGCTTAGCCCATGACACCCCCCAGCCAATCACACAGACAGAGTTCAGGATTGAACTCGGAAATATCTACCTTTTGGCAGGCTTGTCCTATTAAATCCACACCAACAACTCAATAATGACCCTGGGCAATGGTAACTATATCCAATGAACACAGCCCTACCAGATTCTCAGCCATGAAAAACTCATTATGGATTTTGAAATCTAGCTATTGTAGGGGAAGGGAAGGGAAGGGCAGGGCTGTCGATGCCACAGCGGGGGTCTTCAGCCGGGGGGGGGGGGGGGGGGGAAGCAGGGAGAGGAAGAGGACAGAGCTTCCTGGTGCTGGGTCTGACTTGGCCCCTGGAGCAGCCTGTACAGAAGAGTGGAAAGTCCCATCCCTCCCCAGCCCAGCCTGGACTAGTAGCTGGAGCCCAGAGCATGGTAGGAGTCCCCAGCCAAGGTATATCGAGCTCTGCCTCTCCCCTTCCCCAAGACTGACGCCAGCATGTGACTCTCACTTCTAGAGCTGGGTACTTGGTTGGCAGCCACTGGTCTCCAACCACCCAGCTGTTAAGACAACATTCCCACCCATAACAGTGCCGAAGAAGGATGGCAATATTGTGGCCCACTCCTACAATAGCCTTGCAACATCTCATGCACACCCCCAACTTGCTTTTGTGTTGGGACCCCTACGATTACAACACTGAAATTTCAAAGGTAAAGATCTGAATCTGTGACATTTATGATTTTTAAAATTCTAGGACCATGCAATGGTCCCAGTGACCAAAATGGCCAGTGATTTCAGCAGGCCCTACCTATGAGCAAGAATTCATGCAGCAGGAAACCTATAAGCAGTACTCCCCAAAACATTTAAACCAAGTGGGAGGCCCTGGGGACAGAAGCAGAGAGACAAACATCATGCTATGGCTCTGTTCCCTTCTGAGCAGCTCTCTTTTTAAGGCTGTAATACTGTGCAGCGCTTCAGCCGAAGATTTCCATTTTTAGCCATGCTTACTGGGAAGAGAAGTGCCTCAAGCCCCTTTTATCAACGAACAGATTGTAAACTACATTCACCAGCCCTGTATCCCGTGGTTCCATTCTTCATTAACTCCAGAGCTCCACACCTACCCTCATTTCCCAAGAAATCCCCACTTCACCATTAGTCCCTTACAGCTTCCTGACCCTCACTAAACCTGATGTCTGCATAAAAACAGGCTCTGCTAAGAAACCATTTGAGCTTGGACCAACATGTCAAAACTGCACCAGACACAAGGTTTCAGCTCCGGCAAGAGAATGATTTTAGGAAAGTTATATTCACAGTCTCCTCCACAGATGCATCCTCATCCTCAATGAAGTCTCTGGCTTGTTTGCTTTCTTCTGATCTCCACTGCATCTCATCATCCTGACCCTCCAAACATTGCTGATACCTCAATGGTAGAGTAAATTCTGAAGGGTGCCCCTTCAATATTTAATAAAAATAATCCAAGCAAATAGTGAACATTTAGAAATGATCCTGTGAACACAGGCCTTAGTGCACAAGATAGAGAGAATACATAGCTACTGAAATTTGAACAAGTAGCGTGCTGAACTAGTAAACAGGTTCTACATCTCTCAGTGTCTGTCCATTACAGCTCTTCCATTAGTGACTAACGATATCTAATGAGGGACTTCCCAGAGAGATGCATTGTCCTCTCTGAGGGGCCAAATACACCTCCTTCATGACAGTCTCATAATTCATCTAACAGAAGCCAGCAGGAAGGGGTAACAAGTGGGGTAGAAGATGCATTTGCTCCCTGTCACAGATTCTCAGGATCACTCTCCTGGAGTAACTCATCCAACGTTCTGGACCCCAAAAGATCTCCGGGCAGGCTATACAGCTCGCTGCCTCTTGTGATGGTGTCTTCATGACTTCAGCACTCCTGCTTCACATAGTGAGCTCTGTTCAGCAAGCCCACCCAAGACATCAGTGCAGGCAAAGAACCCCTTGGTGGTATTAATGACTTTCCTCCTTCATTTTGGTCCTGTTATACAGAATCCTGTGGGTGAGAACAGACTGCAAATAGAGGCAAAGAGCTTGTACTTTTCAACACCTGTGAGGTTGGTGGAGCAAAAGTATGTGTTAACAGCTTGCACTGTGGCACTGCTCAAGACATGGCATGGTCAACCTTAACTGGGCACCTCCTGGTTTCCAGAAGTTTGTGTTTCGTTTGAACAACGGCCTGTGAAAGAAAGACATACTATCCAGCAATCTAAACACCGCATTAGAAGAGTTTTGTCTGTCACTGAATATGGTGAACACAAGATAGGGTCGAACAGGCTACTGATTTAGTGTCAGTAAGTAAAAAGAGGGAAAAAATCAATAGAAAAGAGTTTCCCAAGAAGTTAAGGGTAGCTGCTCCTTTTAATTACTTAATTTCATTTGTAGCCCTTCAAAACTTTCTTCTAGAGATGCATGGCAGCAGGACCACTCCAGTGCTAACCCAACACCACAACTTACACTCCAGCTCCTGGGTCTTCTCTTAAACTGCCCTACAGCAGTGTTTCCCAACCAGTGTGCCACAGTACATGGGTGTGCCATCAGGTCTGAGCAAGTGTGCCACAAAATATTTTGAAAAACTACTCAAAGCGCTCTGGATTGGCTCCTTGGCTCATGAATATTCATGAGTTCATTTGGAAACTATATGGTACTGTGCCTCAAATTAATTAAAGGCAACAAGGTGCGCCACAGCAGAGAAAATGTTGAGAACCACTGGCCTAGAGGCCTGAGCCTGCATCCCTTACTCTGAGGAGTAGCTCTTACTACAACTTCTGCGAGACTACACACACAGGCATTTTCAGAATCAGACCCCGACTCTTCCCATATTTGCATGTGTCGAACTGCACCACTAGAATTGAAGGAACAGGTAGACATTTGATTGGATTATTCTACATAGATTTTTAAGGGTAGACATTCTTCCATAAGGAAACTTTGGCAAACTCATAAATTATAATATACTAAAAATAAGTGCTCTTCACTAAAAGTGAAATGGATCCTAGTTCTCTTCCTACCAGATCAGGTAGGCAGTTACACTGCCATGTGGAGCAACACTAGAGGAATGCACACTTTAGCTTCTGTTGACCTAGCTTATGGCACACGCCATGGGCTCCTGACACTTCTGCATTCACCTACAACTCCTCTGTATGCCAATCTACAACTATACCATTTCAGAGATTCCTTTCCAGGACCTCTGTGTGATCCCCACTCCTTCCCTCCGAACCCCCATTCTCCTCACCATGCCAGAGTCTGTCTCTCTCCTTTCTCTGCCACAATAGTACTTCTCCTCCCCTCCCCATCCTGAAAGAGAGGGATGGATGGATGGTCTCCCCTCCTCCCATCATGAAGCTGGCTTATTTTAAATAGCTTCACTTCCTTCAAGCCTTCTCCTTCCTTATTCTCTGCTTGAGTATCTGATCAATAATTCCCAGAAGAGAGAATACTTGCGTCTTTTCTGTCTGAGAAAGAAGTCATCAGTGTATCGTATGTTAAACTCTATTAGCAGAAGCCCTGTTATGCCATAAGGTGTTAATGGATACCACCGCAAGATGACAGAGGTTCCCTGTGTTCCCAAGTTCTGCCTTCCAGAGCACTAAGGCGGAAAAGGAAAAAAAAAACCCACAAGCAGCAGGGTTCTTGCTGATTCTAGGACACCTCACAGCACTCTGAATGCTTCATGCAGTCACCTTCAAAGAGTTCTCCCATTACACAGACACACAAAGAAATGCCATCCAACTGAACGTAAGGCCTTACAAGCTCAGCTAATAAAAGACATGTAGCTGTAAGAACATGGTATTTCTTCTTATTCATAGTTTTAGTCTCTTCTGACAGGTATAAAATATCCTGCATGTGTGCACACAGGCCATTTCTCTTTTTCCTCTGTTTTAAACAATGACTGACAGTTATTTTCCAAGGAGCACTTGGAGACTCCAGAAATTAAGGTGAACAAGGGACAGGAATGAGTGCCCTCATATAGCATAAGCTTGAGTAAACAGGACAAGAATTGAGCAACACAAGTAAGGCCTTGCATGTAACAGGCTCTACTCAAAACACTATTTGAAAATGAGGTGAAGCCACTACCCTGCACATGGCTGCCAGAAGCAACAGCTTACTTTGTGAATACAGATTGCCACTACAAGATAAACATTTTCAGTGGGTCACATTCTGCATAAGCAGTTTCAAATTAAGACAAGAGCACCCAGATATGGCTTGTGAGGTAGTTTCCTTAATGTACTGGTAACTAACTTCCTTTAAACACTGAGCAGAATACATCTGAAAAAAATTCAGGTCCCTCAAATCCAGAGGGCATTCTACAAGCCACACACTGAGTGGCTAGCAAATCATCAAAAAAATCCATGTCCACAACATTAAGGCATATGGAAGGGTTTCCTTCAACATGTTCCTGATTTAATAGCAAGAGCCTTGTTAATCCTACATAAGCAGAGATGAAAGAAAGCAACATTTCTGTTTTACTCTGGGCAGGTGAGTAGAGAAACTTGTATACTGCATAACTATATATGGAGTAACAAAACACTGATTTTTAAATATCGGACAGAGCCAGGCTGCTGATGCTTACTGGTAATAAATTTAATTCTGTAAGTTAGTAAGCAGGTGGGATTTATTAGAACCCATGCGCACTAGGAAGATTAGAGGCACCTGCAACACACTTCTTGATTCTAGAGCACTTTACATGATAGCAAGAGACCTAAATGCCTTACTCAGCACATCCATAAAATGACAGCAAACTTTTCAGCAGAATGAAATTAAGTCTGCCAAATGGCAGTAATTTCACTGAACAAGGCACAGAAGAGTCAATACACTGTATTTAAAGCCCTTTACAAAACCTTAGCAACGTGATTAATCTGACTTCTCAATGACTAGAAGGACTTGGATTTTTCTCTTTACTAGAATGATCAGAATTTAAAATCTTACATTTACTGAGCATGGTGCCTTCCATCACACCAGGACCCTAAAGCACTTTAAAAATTATGTACTAGTTGAATCACTTCACTCACTATTGAAGCACAGCCACCTCTGGATTGGAATAGGGCAGCCTTCTAGCCATATAACAGCTTGGGACAGGACAAGAAAATTGAGCAGCACACACCAAGGCGCCCAAGCCAGTTCCTGCAGCACCAGGGACTGGTAGCATTGGAAAGATATTTTATTAGATGCACATGTACCTATGATGATTAGCAGCACGTTTCTGCTTTATAACTATCATCTTAGGAAACACTAGGTTCAGTAGTTACTTCTGAACTGCGCAATGTATTTTAGTTTATAGGGAGCAGCACAAAGCTATACTGAAAAAGGGCAAAAAGGCATTTTTAAAAATTTTAGAATTAATTCTGCAGTTTGGCTTGGTTTCTTCCAAGCTGAGAGCCAAACCTAGCTTCATGATAAAAATATAAGTTCATTTTATATTGTGTGTGAGATGATCAGGTGGAACAACAGATGTACAGGAAAGCAGAAACTTGCTTTTAAAACTGAGCAGAAAACATAGCCAGGTAAAGAAATGAGGATTTAAAACCCTTCCCCCAACCACCCCCCAAAAAAGGGAACAAATGAGGTGACAATGAAGGCAAAATTGGACTGGAACAAGTCACATCTGAAAAATCTCTCTCAACATGACTGCCAGAAGAGAATTTTTTCAAGAATCCCAAATTCAAGATTACAACTGAGTTAATCCAGACACAAAATGGGTTCTGCTGCTGCTGCTGCTAGCCCTGGTTTTACTCAGCTATGGCATAAACCTGAATACAAAAATAAAGAAAGGAAGCGAGAGACTGACAGAAAAGCAGGAAAAAATGGGAGCAGTTAAATGAGCAAGAGGGAGGAAAACTATGAAGGAGTTAAATCAGGAGTACAAAAACCATCTCCCTCCTACTCATTCTGCATCGCTTTTCGGTCACAACAGAAGGCAGCATTTTGGTCTTGTGCAGAGACAGAACTGCTATCACACACTGCTCAGAGGAGGAAGGAATTACTCCCCCCATTAAAGCCACAGTGCATTATACTGGAATAGAGAAAACACTCGTAAGAAACAGAAAGTGAGTGTAGCTACACTTGCCCCTTTTGCTAAGGCACCACTCTTCCCTCAGGTATATTTAGAGCTGCAAAAACAAAATAAAAAAGTAATATAGCCACAGTACCAGCCTCCCCTTGATTTTATCATTAACCCCAGAAATCTGTGCTGCTTGGGTGCCTGAAGCTCACCCTAATGGTTTTAAGAGATCAGCCACTTTAAAAAGATTTGTGATACAAATTAGCTAAAGTTTGGGGTTTTTTTTTTGTTTGTTTTGTTTTTTGTTTTTGTTTTTAAACAAACCACCATGGAATACAAGAATGAAAAAAATAGAGACAGGAGAAGGCAAAAAATTGGTTTTGGTTTTTTTTGTGTTTGTTTGTTTTTAAGTAGCACTTTTCTGTTACTTAAACAAATGGTTTCTACACCACTAGCACCAGTCTCCAGGCAGCCCCCCAGAGACACTTACTGAAACATTAGCTTAAAACATTGACCAAAAGAAGCAGGAAATGGAGATTGTCAACCAAGTTTTATCGTCTCTCAAAAAGACTTCACTAACTCCTAAGGCTAGTCAGAGACATGCCAGGTCCTTCCAAGATGTTTTCAAACACACAATACTTTAGATTTCTCTGGTTCACTCCATTTGCTTACTGGGTTATAGAAGTCCATCTCACTGCAATTCCCAGGGCAAAGGATTTTACAAGCATGCTGCAGGTGATGGAATCTGGTAAGGCAATTCAGCTTGATGAAGGATAGCATCATGGATGCCAACTGATATTTTTAAAGGCTATATATAAGCAGTCATTCACACTAGCAATTCTCAGCTGGGGATCCACAGGCCCCCAGAGGAAGGGCCACAGGTCCCTGCAACTGAAGCTCACAGCCCCAGCATCCCCTCTGTGCCCTCCACCCCACCAAAGCTAAACCCTGAGGACACAAAGCTTCAGCCCTGTTCCCCTCAATGGAGCCATGCAGTTGACACCCTGAACTCCAAAGTCAGAAGGGACCAATATTGATAATTTAATCTGACCTGCTGCACCATGCAGGCCACAAAAACCTCATCCACCCACTCCTGCCATAAACCTCTAATCTATGACTGGAGTTATTCAAGTCCTCAAATCATGCTTTAAAGACTTTAAATTACAGAGAATCCACTAGCAATTGTCATCTGCAACATCATCATCACAGAATGGCAGAGGCGAAACAGTAGCAGCCCAAAACAGTGGAGCTGGAGAACCCCCAATATTAGAGTCATGGTAAGTAGCAGGACTACATCTGCTACTGATTCTGAACAAACAAGAAGAGCTCTCCACCATGCTTCGGTTGAGTCCACTGCTTCATGCTAACTCAAACCTTTTCTGCTTCACAGTGATTGAACCTTGGAATTTAGAAGTCTTACTGCATAGACTGGGGGGGGGGGCATCGATTGTGTGCACCTGTGAATTTTTAATAGTACCTAGCAGCATTGGGCATTGATCCCAAGTAATGCCATCAGTGCTATTGAAACACAAGAGCTAAACCCCAAACTCACCCTTCCGTACAAGAGCTCATACTGCTTCACTAAGAGGCACTACTCTGAAATTCTTATGGCAAAGAGCAAGTCGGGCTCCAGAAAAATCAGAAAGATACACCTTCCCCCCCATGCCTCAAATTAAAAGCTTCACAGATGGTTTCTGTCAATGCTTTTAATAAACCACACACCACCATGGAGTAATTTTGTTCCAGATATTAAGAGACAAGCCAAAGAATAAAGCACATTAACCATAGTGACAGATAAATGAATTTTCTCTTATTTATTATTGCAGGGTGTTTAATAGCAGTCAGCACCAAACTTTAACAGGCATATCTTACCCCCAAACTACTGCTCACTGTTGAGAATAAAAATAAAATAAAAATAATCTAGCCAGAGCCCAGGTTTCAGGTGGTGTTTCTTTATTTATGCAGTGTACGAACAGCCACTCTTAGCAGGATTTTTAAAAGAAAAAAGTATAGGAGCCATTGATTTTTCACTTTACAATGATGTTCAAAGCACTATTTTCACTTGTCATTTACTTTATGACCCCCTCCCTCTTCCAGCTTTCAAACTGGCATTACAAGTGATGTTCAGAGGTGGAGTGAGGAGAACAAACTCATAGTTGCACCAAAAAGTTATCCGTGGATAAATTCCAATTTGGCTTAAAAAATATGAATAGGTTGCTGAGGAAGCAATCTGCCATATGAAAAATCATTTCTTTACAAAAGAGATAATTCATAGCCAGATAACTGACTCTAAAGAGTAACAGATGCAGTAATGGGACACCTCTCTGCTGCATTCCTTTGGCCAAAGGAAAAAACAGAGCTAATAAGTACATGGGGACGGGGGGATAACAAGGGGTTACAAGATAAAGCTAGAATAATCTTAACTTGAAGGTATGAAATCCAAAATTGTGAGATCGATACAGTTCCAGCATGTGAAAAAAGCAATTACTACAGGCAAAACAAAGGTTTAATAATGAGACAATTGTTCACAGTTAAACTGTCAGGCCTTGTCCACACTACAAAAAGATGCTGACCTATGTTAGGTCAAACTAAGGCCACTGCATTAATTACTGCAGTGGCTGATATCCCCCATTACCCTCTGGGTTGGTGGTATGTGTCCTTAACAGAGGCACTTCTGCCAACCTCAGAGGGATAATGGCTGGAGCTGAGAGCCTGGTCTCTCACATCCACTGTAAGCTCCCTGCCAGTCTTGGGCTTCTCATCCCCAACAAGCAGTTGCCCCCAGTTTCTCACCTGCCTCTCCTCTCTCCATCAGCTCCCCCCACCCCAGTGGAAGTGACAAGACTGTACCAGCTCTAGATGCAGGGAATGAAGAAGCCACCCAGAACTTCTTCCTGACCCATCCCAGCCAGAAGTCACTCAGCTCGGTTCTGTCAATTTATTAACAAGACAGACAGCAAAAAGCCAATAAGGAAGGTAGTGTCTACAATGGCAAAGCATCATTCTAACTCAACGGACTTAAGCGCTACACCTCTCCTTGAGATGGTTTTACAATGTCAACACTGCAAGGGAATTACAATCAATGGTAGCAGCTTTTCAGCATATACACCTTCACTGTTTTGTTGACAAAAGCTGACTTTCATTGACAAAACTCTTATGTAGACACACCCTAGATTTGTATCATTTTAAAACCACAAAAATTCACACACTGCCATCTCTGCATTCCCTTTGATGTCCCAGCAAGTCTTGTAACGGAGGAGACACTGGCAGAACGGCAGCCACCACATCACACAAACCAGTTTGCACTATGTAAGTGTACACCGTAGGTCTATGGTGTGGTTGTGACATACATAAAGTACAGTTTTATACATAAATGTTACTGTTAATTGAATATATGAGCTCAAAAATATTTACCTGCTCAGTGGTCATTTTCAAGAAGGGCACTTTAAATGCTGTGAAATGAGCAGCTGCAGACTCCTGAAAGACATTGGGGGGGGGGGTGCGAAGACTATCCCATACTACAGCAATCACTGTAGAATCAATTAATTAACAAGAATGACCTCATTCCAAGTAAAAATTAAGGTAAGGGAGGCGTAAAATAAGTTAATACCCTCCAGGGTACAGTCTTAACTGAGTCAAACATCTCTGCAATTGAACACTGACCCCACAGAATTTGAGCAGGAGAGAGTGAGGGCAGCATAATCAGATTCTCATATACCCCCCCGTTACACCAGCTACTTTGTTTCCCCACATATTCAGATCCTTTAAAATATTGCAGTGTTCTTTCAGAACCCCATACTACCATGAGGCTGTTTAGAATTGCAGCATACTGGAATTTTAAAAGGCAAGTGAGTTATGTACATGTTTAAAAATAGTCACAGAAACGCCCCCTCTTTGGGATCTCGCTCGACTGCAACCCTATCAAGCTTTGTTCTATAGTCAGTAATCTAAGTAAGACAAGGTTCCGATATGTAGCTTTAAGCCATTCTGAAAGTGATTTAAAAAACAAAAAAAAAAGCAGAAGTCCCATTTATCCCTCCTTAGCCTGCTGCCTGAGTATCACAAATAGTGACAACCACAGCAATTTATAGTTTTGGGAAAACAAATAGGGTCATTAGCCATCTAATCCCTATTAATATACTAGTTATAAAAGTAGTGACCACTCATTAACCAACCAATATCTAGGCTATTCTTTAAAAATTTAAATAAATCAAACTCTGACTTCAGTTCTTAAACCTCTGGCTACGTATACCCCCACCTCACCCCCCAAAACTGAAACTTACACCCAGGCTTGACACATGCCCCAACACCTTATATATTGGACAAACAGGACGATCGCTGCGTAAAAGGATGAATGAACACAGAGCTGATATCAGAAATCACAGAACAAAGAAACCAGTTGCTGAGCACTTCCATCTTTCTAATCACTTGATGAATGATTTGTTAATGACTGTCAGAGACGTGGCTGGGACATCAAGACTTCAAAGAGAAACAGCTGAACTCAAATTAATATGCAAGCTAAATTCTGTGAAAGCAGGACTGAATTGAGACTATGGGTTCTTTTCCCATTACAAAAGGTCATTTGACTTCAGGCTTCCCATGGTTTGAACCTAACAACTGCTCTGATTTGCTGTTACTGTATGACCTGATCCTATGTTTTACACCCCCTTGCATTTATTTTCATTTCTTTCTGTAAGTTCACCCACCAAAGCATCTGAGGAAGTGGGATTTTCTCCCACGAAAGCTCATGCGAAAAATAAATCTGTTAGTCTTAAAGTGGCACACGACTCCTTATTGTTTTTATATGCCTATAACGTCCATCATGCTGCCATCTTGACTACATGGAGTGTGTTTTCATTCTTGTTGTCACTAGACCTTACCCTGAAATAGCTGAATGCTAAAATCGTAACAAAAAAGTTCTCCTCAAGATTTGCGAGCCTCAGTTTCACTACAGTTATTCAATGTAAGTGACCAGTAAACAAGGCAAGAATCTATTTGATTCTAGGTTTTCACTCCCAGAACACTCAAGTCAAACAACTGGCCTAAGATACAAAATTGCAGACACCATTCATTTTATTCTATACACATTAGACAAGCTGCTTTCAAGTTAAATTACTCTGAAGAATAATTTCAGTATAGGTTCTAGGTCAGCAGAGCACTGAATCTCTGGAGAGCTCAAGGGGACTGCATCTGAACCAAATAGGCTACAATACACTCATTCATTGATCTGTTACTCTGACCCGTTCAAACCTAATGGACTAAGGCACTGAGTGGGAATCTGTCAACTGGAACCTTTACAGTAGTTGACACAAAGTAAGGGAAACAAGTAAAAGTGAACAGATCAAATCTGACTAGGAAGAATAAGGAAGAGAAAGATAAATAAAGCCTGGCCGAAAAAGAGAGTCAGGAAACACAGTTAAACAGCAAATGAATAAAAAGAATCATTCATGAAAAGTTTCCTTGGATGCCTTCTGTACAAAAGCAGCAACGTACATGGTCAAGGACGTAAAGGAACCGGATATCCGGTTCCCAAGGACAGAGCACTGAACTCTGACACCCTTCTGACAAGTTTAACAGTAAAGAAGCCAGCCTTGACTGAATGGCATACTGTGCTACCAAAGATACGGGTTCAAAGGGGTGTCTGGCAAGTCCCTGGCATGCCCTGCAAAGGATGCGAGAGCACAACACTACACTGAGGTGACTGTATTAGTTTGGCTACAAGAGCCAAGCGATCAGAGTTCCTCAAGAGCTGCATTTTGCTACCTCCTCCTGAAACACTGACCAAGGTGCCACTTGTACCTCTAGGGGATTTATGCCAAGGCCTATTGAGCAACCACAGCGAGTTCCTTGTTCCTAGAGATCACAATCCTTGTCAAAACACTAGTGGAGAAGTTGTAGCCAGATCCTTGTATGGGACTGAGAAAGGGAAAGGCTCTTGGTCAAAAGCAAGCATGGGTAACCTGGTTGTAAAAGCCCTTATTCTACATAATAGTCATTCAGAGAGCCACGTGAAATGCAGAGAACCCGGTGTGACAGAGGTCCCTATGTGAAGAGTGCAGGGATGACTCAGGGCAGGGGGGACTTCAGGGAAGCCATCACTGCATAATCAGAAAACAAGCCCTTTGTAGACTCCCCATGGCACTAGCGACCCCATGGGTTATTTTAACTTGCACATTCCAGCAATAGGACTTGTGGGAAGGCAAGCAAGAGAATCCTGAATACAGTTAGAAGGCACTCTCCAAAGCTGTCAAGTCCTTTTCATTTGAGAAATCTTCGCATGCTTCTTGACCGAAGTTCATTGTAAATCAATCATCTGTGGTCAGCTGAATCTCTGTGAAGTTGCCCTCAAAACCCTCCATTCGTACTCCATCTTGGCAAGAGGAATACTATTTTTAAGCAGGAAGTTTAAGAGGCACTGACACTTCTTGGGACTCCAAGAATGCCAAATTCAACTCAGATCTCAATTCGCACCCCCGCAACTGTAATACACACTTAAACCTGGGCTTCCAAAGTATCAATCTCTCACATTTTAGGCCAGCAGACTCAGGGGAATCCATTTCCCAGGGCATCTGTTTCTCCTGCATGAGAAATAACTGAAAGAGGCTCAGAACCTCAGGGGGCTGGTTTTACCCAAAGCAGACACTGTACGATTTTCTCTCTTACCTTTTTTGGGGACAAGACTGCCACCAAAGTGGTTACTAGAAATGCTGTTGTTGTAATTACTGCTATTGTAATCATTATTTTGCTTTACTCACCCACACGGAAAATTGTATGTGTGATCTTACGAAAGGATACGTTTCAAATTAGCTACAATTTCCACTGCAGTGCAAAATGGCAAGATCTGCCAGGAAAGGAGCAGAAAGAGGTATTTTGCCTTTAGAACTGGTTTGTTTTAAAGTCACTTCCCAGGACTGATGAGAGAAAAATAAGTGGGGGTCTCAGGGGTTCTTCCCAGCATCTAACAAGTGTTTAAAGTAAAATGGAGTTGGGGCCCCAGTGAACATGATTTACAGGGGCCTCAGATTTCCCTCTGCTGGCCTGCTCCATCTTCCTCTTGTTTGGCTGACAAAATGAGAATGAACACATAAGCTCCTGTCAATGCTTACAGGAGAGGTATCTGAATTACTCCTCCTTCCAGAAACCTTTCACGCCCCTGAATTCCCCCACCTCTATTGAACGAAACACTCTTCTGTTGAACGTGGAAGCCTTCTCGTGGGACTTGGTGTAAAGACGGTCTCCCCACGCAACTCCAGGAAATCTATTTGATGACAGACCAAAGAGTGTCAAAAAGGGCATATATGTCTAATGATCAGAAGATAAAGCTAACAATTCAGTACAGAGGATTAATTTAAATCAAAGCAATCTAAGTCACTGATTTAAAGCCACAAACAAGAAACTTAAATCAATTTTAGTCTCATTTAACATTTGTTCTGGTTTAGTTATTTTCCCCAAAATACGGGTATTCTCATTAAAAGCCATGTTAATTTGCAACTACGTACAGTCATTACGCTAAGTTTGTGCTACAGAAAGTAAAAATCATTTAGCCAATTACATAGCAACTTACATTTATTCAGATTAATTTTTATTATGTTAGAAAATGGTGAATAATGGATTTCTTATTTTCTAGATCAGGGCTCAACAAAACCTGGGCACCAAGTCATCATAGTGACTGGGGTTTGTAACCTGGCTACAAGCTATGCTGAGGAAATAGAGTGAAGGAGTGCCCTCTAGCAATCAAAAAATAAAACTGCTGGCACTTAGCTGTGAGTCAATTTTGTCACACCCTGTTCTAAATTAATTTTTACTTGTGATGTGTCAAGGTCTACTGGATGGTAATTCAAATTAAAACAAAGCTACCTTAAGTGTGCCACACACAGAAAAAATGTTTTATACGCAAGCATGGTTTGATAAAATAAGTATTACCTGTAGTGAACTGAACTGACTGCCAAGGTGAATAGGAACAGTCTAGATTTTAGACCAGTTGAATACTCCCAGCTCTGCCCCAATTCAGAGACATGGCATCTCTGTTTCAGTCTCCCCGTCCATAGAATGGAGATAGTAACAGCCTGCTGCCTCACAAAGAAGTGCAAATAAGGCTCACTGCCCTTTTCTCATATGTCTCATTCAAGAAACTCATCATCATCAAACAAGTTCTGCAACCATTGATCACAGGGAATAAGAGTTCCAAAGAGGCAGCCGTGTTAGGCTAGTTCAGCAAAAAAGCAAGGAGTCTTGTGGCACTTAAAGACTAACAAACAGATTTATCTATCACTTGAGCTTTCGTGGGAGAAAAATCCCACTTTGGAGAGATGCTTGATATGCGGCTTCTTTTTCTTATTCCAATCAGAAATGCCAAGTTAACTGTTTACTACAGCATAATACTGTTTAGAACAACAACAGTATCTAGAGTGTGGAGAAGTGCACTCATGCAGGGAACTGAAATAGTCTCAGCCACTAGTACAAGCATGAAGCTGTCCAAGCAGTCAAAACTCAACCTAAGTCCATCACATTGTATATTAAGGTATTTACCTGTTTCTAAAAAGGCAGTTTGCAAAGAGATCCAAATGGACACTCAGCATCTTCTTTTAAAAAGAGAAAAGCTCTTACAGGCAAGGTCATTCTGAAAAGCAACTGCCTTGCCCTCCAAGGCTATTTGACCACAAGTGTTCCATTTAAATCAGCAGGCAAGCTTCAAGGCTCTCCTGCATCACATGCCAACACCAGCTTAAATTTCCAGACAAGCACCCAAGAGACATTGTCTTGCAGAATGCAAGACTCACATTTACCAGGTGGACAAGTTCCCAAGGGGTACCCTGTGTTAATCTAGTTCAGCAAAACAGCAAGGAGTCTAGTGATACTTAAAAAGACTAGTATCTATTTACCATATGATCTTTCATGGGAGAAAAATCCCACTTCGTCAGATGATTGAACACTGACACCTCCACTAGACTCCTTGTTTGTTTTACCAGGCGGAGGCTCTCATCTAACAGCGCATGCTGGTTCGTTAATTTATTTATTTTCCCATAACGAGATCTGCCAGAACAGCATGACATTTGCTACTTTCTGAATTTCTTTCCCATTCTCATCCTCTGCAAAGGGCTGTCAAAAGGGCTTGCAGCACCCCCTCCAGACACTCTTCATCACACCCTCACCAGAGAGCTGTGTCTAACCAAGATCCTGCCCCTTTACAATTGACTCAGCTGCTTTTCTTTGTCTCAAGGAAAGTTGTAGTTGGGCCTAACTTGTCTCCATATTTTAAACAATGTAATTTCAAGAATGGGGAGTCAGCTCCAGAATTTCAGCCTCAACTAAGTCCCCAATCTGGCCTATTGAAATCAAACCCTTTTTTTTTTCCATGTATTTTTAACCTTTTTACAGCTCAAAGTGTGCCTGTGAATACTCCCAGACTGGTTTTCTCTTAGAATAAAATAAAGCTCCCTACACCATCACATCTTACAAACGTGGCTACATCCTCTCACTTCCCATGCAAGGACGCATGTCCCTTCCTCCCATATACTTTCCCCTCCTTATGTTGCTGCCTCCAGCAATTTGTTCCACATTAATCTAGTCTGCACCCTCCATGCTCTGCCTTTCACTGAAGCTCATGACCTCTTTTCCATCCTGAATGCAAAGGGCAAAGTCTAAAGATGTTACCACAGTAGGCCTCCTGCTCTTCCCTCTTACCAACTTAACCGCTCTGTTAACAACAATAAATCAAGGTCCTGATTCAGTCATCGGGACAGCCAGCTCGTGGACCAGTCAGAGGCCTAGGAAGCCCCAGTGGATGGTTTAAAGGAGATCTGGGATATTAAAACCCACTGCTTTAGAATGTTTTTACTGAAAATGGCTGGAAAGGGGATGTTCTGCCCCACCTCCAGCAATTTGATCTCCAACACTTTAAGTGGTACACGCCATCCAATGCTACACAATGTGAGCAATTTAATTTAGATCATAATGTCTTTGGGACAGAAGTTCTCTGGTGTTCATGCAGTAGCTAATACTATGAGGCCCGACTATGACTGGGTCTCCTAGGCTCCCCAGTAACACTAATATTAATTAAAACTAACTTAGGATGCTAGTAAGCGAAAGAAAGGAAAGAGACTGAGCAATCTAGTCAGTGAAAAACAAACACCGTCTTCTGTTAAAGGTTGATATGGCAAAGCATGTTCATCTCACAAGCACAAAAATTCCATGGCTTATTTGCAGCAAAGTGTCAGTTGTGTGTTTTCTGGAGTATGTGGCAAAATGCACAACTCACAAGACCACGTCAGTAGTCTACAAACAAACCCCTACTCTGCATGGGGCTGGAGCACTCCATGAAACCAGGAGGTGAACAGGGACAATATGTGTAAGACAGAAAGATAGCTGAAGCACAGCAAGCATTGAGTATATTAGAACAGCCAACCACCAAAATGCAGCCCTAGAGCTCAGTACAATCAATAGGGACTTATCAAAGCCTGAGACTGGAGCAGCATGTCTTGTTTAACAGGCACAGCCAAGCACACCACACCTCAGGCCTCCCCCTCCATATGAGAGATGGGGAAGGGGAGTGTCACAGTCACTGTGATTCTATGCACATTAGGTGGCAAGCTGCCATCCTAACCATTGACTGAGCCAAATCTGGGTCCCTTGAACTAAGCCATCACCTAAAGCGGTGTGGAAAAGCACGTGCCTCTCACGTCTAGATCAGCCAAGTTCCTGGAAAGCATCTGAGCTCCAAGCTATTGGTTGCCCTCTATTCCTCCCCCCCCCCGCCCTTCCCTTCTCAGGAAGCTGTTGATGTTTTAACCCTTTGATATACCAATGCAAATTCAATCCAGTGACGCTGCTATACCACCACCATATAACGTGGTGCTAATTAGGAGGTGTACTCACAATAAGTCAGATTGTAGAGAGGCCAAGTGGCACCTCAGGCCAGCAATCATACCATTCTACATCTCATATGCATTCTCAGCAAAGGTGTGGGTGGCTGCCTTCCAACCCACACTCTGCTGAGATTAGAGAAAACAGTACAAGCTGAAGAAGAGCCATCAGATCAGGCTGCCATCTCCCTCCAGGTCAGAGATGAGAAAGCAACGCATGAGGTAAAGCACATCAGTGTCCTGAGGACAGTTTCCAGATCAGAAATCATTTCTAGACCAGTTCTTTACCACCTAGCAAGGAAACCCCTGTGCTCCAGCTTCTGCAATCATAAGGAAGGTTTAACTGTACCGTGAAATTCAATGCCTGGTCTTTGCTTTGTTATAACAGTAATTAACAAGACTCCAAAACAAAAAGCATTCATATTTGTTGCTTCACCCAGGCTTTTCGGCATCAGTCTTCCCTTTCTGCCCAACATCCTCAGAGAACCAGTCTGACTATCACCGCAGGACTCTACTGGCAGTGGGCTCCCTTGGCCCATATAAATAATTAGCATATTTCATCAAAGCAGACCTCCCCTTGACCCTCTCTGTAGCTCCCACACACACTCAAACTTCCTTTCTGCTGCCCCCTTGTGCTGGTTAAGGACTGAGAAGCTGAGGGGGCTGTCTGAAATGGAGTTTACGTACTCCTGGCAAATAACCTCTATTACAGACCCAAGGCCTGAGCCTGCAACTACCACTCACACAGGCTTTCCAGAGACACACAGGAGGAGTTTTGCCTGCACAGCCCTGACTTCCTTCCACCAGAGTGTTCACTAGGGCACTGTGAAGAGTGCCACACCACACCCACATGCTTCCATAATCCAGCCTTGAGTTTCACTGCACTGTTCTTTTTAAAAATGCACTAAAACAGTGGTTTTCACTTTTTCTTCTTGGGACCCCGTTGGGGAAAAAAAGAAAAAAAGTCGTTCATGCCTGAGACCCAACAACTACACCTTTGAGCAAAACAAGCAAGGAGTTCTGAGGCACTTGTAAAGCCTAACAAATTTGTCACGTGAGTTTTCATAATTGAAAATCCAATTTTGTCAAATGCTTTGACGATGATGAGTCTTTGAGCAATGCATTCCAGTCTTTTGGTGGCAGCAACAGGGGGTACCATGACCTCATGCCTGAGGGTCTGCAACTTGGTACTGGGTGGGTCCCAGCCCATGGTTTGAAAACCACTGCATTGGAGGGTGGTTAAAATTTTACACAGTTGGAAACTAGCCTCACCTCAGGAAATTTCAGACTCTCTCAGATTGGAATGCCTCTACCACTGCCTCACGTGCCCATGCTTAACAGATGAATCCAGGTTAGCAAATTCAGATCTACACATGGACCACAACTCTCCTCTTCCATGCTAGTGAGTCAGACCTCCATTAAACTCAGTGGCGCTTAAAACAGTGTGAAAGTGGTGTCCAGCAAGAGCAGAGGTTGTGCTTCACCAACGCCCAATCACAAACCAGGCCTCACTGTGCTAGATGATGCACAAATGCTAAACACAATAAGGTAGATGCATTTTTATGGCATCTACATGAGACACAAGCATCCTGCAAATGGTATAAAGAACAGAACATCAATGCCTATCCTGTTGCACTGTGGAACAAGAGAGCTGCATCGTGCAGGGGAATATGGGGAAGGACTTGTTCTATTTCCCTGTACGCATCTAGGCATGGTGCTTTTCACACACATGCTGACTACCAGGCCAACCCCTGTGCTATACACTAGTCAAATCACACCAGCTGTGGCCTCTGTTTATTTGCTTACCTTTGTGACAAACAGTTTTTGAGCAGCAGCTCTTTGAAAGTAGTACAGTAGTCAAAAAATCAGCAAGACAACTACTTGCATTGGGTGTGCATAGAGATCACCACTTAGGTGTCTAACATTTTAATGGCATATTCCTGTACACAGCCCTCCAGCAAAGAGTTATTTTCCCAATGATGTTTTTCAGACTTTGTTATAGAACTGCGACAGGTTGCAAGCTCCTTTGCATGGGGACTGTCTCCTATTTGTCTGAAAAGCAGTTGGCAAATTTGGGATGCTTTATAAATAATACAGACCAACATTACATCAGGCTGTTTTCTCTGTAACAAAACAGAATGACAGGAGTTTCAGACTGTCCTTTCTTTATAAATGGTTTCTGTAAAGAGATCCTCATTTTTGGTAGCATAGTAGCTGGCTGCTGTAGTTGTGTATCCTAACTGTATTGTTTTGGCAGCCCTGACTGATGGAGAATGATGCTCTTGCTTGTCATTAAGTGAGTCAATGTTTATTCCAGTTAAAGTGAAAGACTGCTTGGCTTACACAGACTCCCCCAACCATTGAAGATGGGAGCAGGGTAGACAGCTTAATCTCTGATCAAAATTAAATGGCTTTTTCCAGAAGTCTAATCTACAGTCAGGTGTGATGCAAAGGTTCCTAATTACTTACTCATTCAATGGACCAAGTAATGAAAGTTACAACTCTTATGCTATTCTGTTCATGTAAAAAACAAACAAGGAATCTAGTGACACTTTTAAAGATTACCAAATTTATCTATCACATGAGCTTTTGTGGGAGAAAATTCCACTTCGCCAGACAGCTAAAGATGGAGAAATGCAGATGAATGGGAGGGAAATAAATGCAGGGAAGTATAACTCATAGGACCAGGTCAGACTGTTAATCAATGAAGTTTAGATTTAAACAGTGAAGAACAGCATATGGGGGGGACGGGGACTTAGTCCCTATTGAACTGTGAGTCGACAATGTCAAATCTGCATACGAATTCCTATTCTGCAGTTTCTCTTTGAAGCTTTGATTTATTATCCATTTGCTTAAGTATGGCTAGTAACAGATGATTACTAGAGTGATCAGGCAAACTGAAGTGTTCCTCTATTGGTTTCTGCATGTTATTTCTGATGCCAGATTTGTGTCCATCAGCACAAAAGAATAAATGGACACAACGGACTGAAGTCCCCACCACCACCATTACAACAGGTACTTTTTGCTTTCCCTTCTCCCTCACTTCCCTCTATATGCTGTTCTCCACTGTTTGAATCAAAACAATGGCATTGACTTGCTCTAACAGTCTGACCCAATCCTATGACTTACACTTCCCTCCCATTCATCTGTATTTCTCCATCCCCAAACAGCCAACAAAGTGGGATTTTTCTCCCAGAAAAGCTCATGTGATTAATCTGTTAGTCTTTAGAAGTGAAACAGTACTCCTTGGTTGTTTTTCATATTCTCAGTGTCCAGTGAGCAGAGTCAGACCCTTGGATCCATGGAGTTTGGACTGAGTCAAGTGTAGAGGATCAAGCCCTTGATCATCACACTCTTATGGTAAAGCAACAGGGAGCAAGCGAAGGGATAATAATGCACAACACAAAACTTTATCAACATTTCAGTTTGTGAATAAAATCCTCACCACACCCATGCATCCATCTATCTTTTCCATCCAAATCTCACTCCACACATTAAGGAAGGGAACCTGGCTGAACTGACTTCATTAGTCTGCACTAGCCTAGCACCAAAATCTATGGCTATGATAGGATGCCCTGTGCAATCAACTGGTGAAAACGAGTTTATTCTGAGTGCACGTAGGATACAGAAGCAATGCAGGACTTCAAAGCATGAACAGCAGATTCTGGAAAGAAAGAGAGCCTGCAAGTGGACCCTAAACTTTTTCAACTGGGTAGACCGTATCTAAGTAGAGAAAGAGTTTCACAGACACCCTCACCATCAATTCACTGTGGCACAAACTACCTTCCCTACACATTCCTCTACATTTGTAGCAACTGCTTACATAATAAAAAGAAGGAAAGTAATGTATTTGTGGCCTCTTTTAATGCAATTTAGCAGATAGAGAGCCAGCACCATGCACTCTATAATGACCAGTCTAGAGGCTACAGAAACAAAACGTTAACATGCACAAGGACCTCATGCATTTCAGTATTTGGTCTGTTGTGCACATTTCCAATCATCAAACCTCCTACAAAACACTAAGACTTTGAGTCTCTGGCTGTCAGAGGCTGTAACAAAGCAGAATCCAAGTGAAACGAATGTGAAACCCACACTAAGCCAAGCAGAATCTGAAGAACACTCCAGAGACAGACAAGGTAACCCCTTTCCCTCTCCTCCAAAACTAAATCCTGAGAGCATGGGAAGACCAGCCTCAGAAAAGGTGCTCTGTGCAACTAGGTGTATGGAACAAGGCGGCAACAGCAATCTGCAGACGTCTCCCAGCTGAACAAACAGACTCAAACTTGGGTGCTGAATGTGAACAAAAGCACCACCCTGTTGACACCCCCAAAGGGAGATACACATACAGGGTGGGAGAGAAAGTCCCTGTTGTGTTTAGAATCACTTACGTGGTTCTCAGACATTCAAGATCTTCCCAAGGAGAATGATGGTTCTTGCTTACGTGTATTTTTCTGTCGGGTAGATAAAGCACCGGTCTGCACTTCCAACACCATTTTACAATCCCCCTACCCACCCTTAGGAAAGTCACAGATGTGTCTCTTGGCTGGGGGAAGCCAGAGTCTCCTGGGGAAACACAGCAGTTCATTTCTGACAGCGCTGTGGACACACCACCCTTTGATTTCAAAGAGCTCGACGGCTGCTCATGCCACAGCTGAGCCTGATGTTGTAGCAGGAGGCCCAGCAGAAGCATCTGCGGAGGCAACAAGGCATGGGTGGAAGCGAGGGGTGGCTGAAGCTTTATTGAGGTAGCCACCACGAAACCAAAGGGGAAGGGCATCATCATCTTACCTGGTTTTCCGTTTACGAGAAGGCTTCTCCACCAGGCCTGTTGTTCTGCAGACAGGAAAGAGAAAGAAGGCAGTGATTCGGCAGGCCGTGGGAACCTGCGCCAGCAAGGGCAAAAAAGCAGCAGGCTTCAGCCCGCAGACCCCGGGTACCTCCCGCTATCCTGATCGCACCAGCCTCCCTCAACACCACGCAGCCCCTGACGGCACGTTCAGCTCAACACCAGCGCCCATCCCCAGCCGGCCAATGAGAGGAGACGGGGAGGGAGGAGGGCCAAGCAGACGCCTGGCAGGGTGCAGCACCCAGCATCAATGGGGGCACCACACAGGGCAACAGGATGCCACAGGGAAGCCCGAGCTGGGCGACCAGCTGGGGGGCAGGCTAGGCAATATGACAAGGGCACTGGGAGGACACAGTGGAGGGCCCCAAACTGGGGGAGCCCAGGGCACAGAAAGGGGCTCCAAACCAGCAGATTGAGAGGAGACTTGGGGGCCCCAGGGCACGAGGGGCCCAGGGAAAATAGGGGCCACAGGGCAATGGGGGGACCCCAGGGGTATGAGCAAGAGGCAGGGGTGAGGGGCTGGGCTAGGAGACATGGAGGCCAAGGGCAGTGGGGACATGGGGGGCCTAGCTGAAAGACTTGGGGGAAGCCAGGGCATGAGCAGGCAGGGGGGACCCAGGGGGTGGGGAAATGGGGGGCCCAGGACATGAGAAGGCAGGGGGCAGTGGGGGGACCGGGGGGGCAGTGAGGGGCCCAGGGCACTGGCAGACAAGGTGCAGTGGGGGGACCCAGAAATTGGGGAAATGGGGGGCTGGGGCACAGGCAAGCAGGGGACAATGGGGGGACGGGGGGGGCAGTGAGCAACCCAGGACACAAGCAGGCAGGGGGGCAGTGGGGGGACCCGGGGGG
>ML682087.1:1946599-1970822 GCA_007922195.1 Podocnemis expansa
GGGGGGGCAGCGGGGTCAGGCTTGTGGCAGGCAGGGTTAGGCCGGGCTCTGAGCGTGCCTTTCACTCGTGCTCCTGGCAGGCCAAGATCAAGGCCCGTGACCTGCGGGGGAAGAAGAAGGAGGAGTTGCTCAAGCAGCTGGACGACCTGAAGGTGGAGCTGTCCCAGCTGCGGGTGGCCAAGGTGACCGGCGGAGCCGCTTCCAAGCTATCCAAGATGTAAGTCAGAGCCAGGGCTGCTCACCTGGCCGCAGCGTTTTGCCTGTGCGGGGTGAGGCCGCTCTCTGTGGGGAGAGCAAAGATGCAGCTGAATGGAGCCAGCCCACCTGGCAGTGCGCTGCCTTGAGTCGGGGAAGCTCCAGGGTCTCCAGCCCCGGCTGTAAGCTGTGCAATGCGTGGTCCTTTGCAAGAGGAAAGGGGGAGCATCTCTTGTAATTGAAATTGCTGTAGCTTGCTAACTTAGACAGGTTGCTTTTCATTGACACTACATGTGTGAGATATGTAATGTTGCACTACCATCCAGGGAACAAGCAGTGTGAAGGAGAAATGTGGGGAGGAGGACACAAACTTGGATTAAATGGGAGAGGGGGTTGCTTTAGGGTTTGTGTGGCAGGGATGCTCTAGGCTGGTATGGCTCTATGGGTCCCTTGGAGTAAATTGACTGCTGTGCCTTGGATATAGCAAGAAATTCTCAAGGAGTGCCATCTTACCTGAATTATATCAGTTAATGGAGAAGAAATACAGCTTGTCTTATGTATTTTCTTAAGTACTTGCTAGGTTTAAGCCTTTTATTGTCTGTATTTTGAGACCACTTTCTTTACTCGTTGCAGACGGGTTGTCCGCAAATCTATTGCCAGAGTGCTGACTGTTATCAACCAGACACAGAAAGAGAACCTAAGGAAATTTTACAAGGTAAGTAAAATTTTGTTCTTTATGTACAACCCTATTCCTACATTCCTTTCCAATTATTTTCAGACACATAAATAGGGTGGTGAGTGATACTCAACCAGTTGCAAGAGTTAATTTTGTTCTGCCAATGATATTTCGTTTCAGTGTTGTTATCCTAAGGAAAGTGCAAAATTAATGTGGTGTTATTGTGGTCCTTTCTCAAAATATCATTTGTTGCAAGACTAACACCCAGCACTGCTCTCAATTCGATAGATGCAGTGTGAATCGGTTCTTGCTAAAGGATTCTTCTACTGGAAAGCATGTAGCTGTTACCTGGCTTTGTATGCTTTCCGGTAGGCACAGGTGGATTAATTAGAGTAAGTTCTCTGTTGGGAAAATACTTCCCTAAAGTTTGGCAGTCTTGAGAGATCAGGTCACTGAGAACACACTGGGTCAGTCCTTTCTCTTTCAGGTGAGGTGTTATTTTTCATTGGTCAGATTCGTTGCTGTAAACTAGTGCAGGTGACCAAGCGGATACTTCCAGAGGTACTGGCAGACTCATAGGATGAATAAAATCAGGAATTTCCCATCTTTAGGCTGCCGTTCTGATGGATAGAAATCCTGGTAGAGATTCATTAGTGCTCTCACAGCTGTTGGGTAGTCAAAACCCATTTCCTGGTGGAGAAAGTACATATCCCAAGCAGAGGTGGGGTTCCTTTTTTGTTCTGTCAGCAGAAGCTAAAGATTTGTGGGCAGGGAGACAGAACTGTCCCCAGGAGCTTGGTCATACTAACTGGACAGCGTGAGAACTTTTAGCCCATCCAGTAGAAAACAGGGAATGCTGCCCTAAGTCATGACCACCCAGCCCCTTTGCAGATTACCCATCCTGCTACACACACACCACCAGTCAATAGTGCATTTAAAAAGGCTACGACCGCTTGTAAAGCTTCTTTATTTTTTTGCAAACAGGGCAAAAAGTACAAGCCTCTTGACCTACGGCCAAAGAAGACTCGTGCCATGCGCCGCCGCCTAAACAAATATGAAGAAAGTTTGAAGACTAAAAAACAGCAGCGAAAGGAACGCCTGTATCCTGTCCGAAAGTTTGCTGTTAAGGCATAAATTGGCTGTGTACTATGGATCTGTCATTTTTACTGGCTAATGTTTTTTCTCATTAAACATTAAGTTGTGTGGGACAGATGTAGATACTGCAGTGTCATGGTATGGGTTTGGTTCAGAGTTTGTAATTCTGTAGGGAGGGAAACTGTCCCATTAGAAATCATGGGAGTCTTAAGCTAGTGTAGCTTTTGCTTCTTCAGAGCTATCTTGTCAGCATTTTATTTATAAAACTGTTTAGAGTACTTTTCTATAATGTCATCTATAAAGAACCTGCTAATGTTTTAGGCAAACAGGTCTTAGCAAGTATCTGAATTCATTGAGCTTTCGAGTTATGGGGCACAGGTAGTTAACTTCTGGATTTTTAAAATGAATTAAGTTGCAAAGGGGCTGCCATGTTAGTCTAGTTGAGTAGAACAAACGAGTCCTGTGGCAGTAGAAGACTAACAAATTTATTTATTGCATGAGCTTTTGTGGGATTTTCTCCCACAAAAGCTCATGTAATAAATAAATTTGTTAGTTTTTTGTTGCCGCAGGACTCGTTGTTTTTTTCAAAATGAATTGGTGTGTATAGTAGCTTGAACCTTTTCTTTTTTTTTAAATTTTCTCTAGTGTCAGTCATTGCAGGATCTGATCATAGTACAGGTAAATTAGATTCTCATAGTGAGATCCCGTCTCTCTGCCTTTTTTGCCAGAGGCTTATTTTGCACAGTGAATGTGCGGCTGGAGATATTTCTTGTTGTTGCTCAAATGAACCCCAGTATCTTAAGTAAGCCTATACAGTCACTGTTGATCCTCTCTGTCATTCTAAGCCATCTGGCATATAATTCATGCTTAAATAATTCTTAGTAATGCCCAGGCTCTTACAGCGGGGATTCACCTCTCTTACAGCCAGTGACTGGAGGGCTCACTTCAGCCTTAAACTTGATTTCCGAAAGTTTGGTTTTTCTCTGAAATGAAATTGAGAACACACTACATCCCTGCTGAGGATTTATAGTTCCCAAGAGCAGCCCTTTTACGCAGTACCTAGATGGGCTAAAGAGCCACAAGCATTTCTTCTCTCATGGTATCTGCATCAACTTTCTTAGAGTGATGTTATCGGTGAATCCAGGTTCATTTTGTCTGTCACATGGTGACATAGCTGCACCTGAGTATGCGTGGGGTGCAGAGTGGCAGTTGTTTTCAGCAGGGTCGTTTAAACCTGGTCCAGTAATGTTGCTGCCCCCACAGGGCTGTGGCCTGCAGGCCACAGAGTTCACACCCTGCTGGTGCCAGCAAAGGGGAGGCAGCATGCTTACACAGCACCCTTGGTAATCCGTTGAGGAGCAGTCACTCCCTAGTCCAGCCCCGTTCCTATTCCAGACGGTGATTTGGATTTATCTCCCCGCTTGGTATAATCTTGGCCAACAGCTTCACAGAGTAAGACAACAGCTGGGGTGATGGTGCAGTCAGTCTTGCTCAAGCATCACCTGCCAGTCAAGGCTCATTTCAGGCCCATGGATATTTTTCCGTTTCCTGACAAAGTGCTGTCACATAGGGATCCCAGCAGCGCCACAGTGGGCGCTAGCCAAGGCTTCTATGGCATGGTGCTTACAGAGCTGTTCTGCTTTTACAGACAAAGGGGAGGCCTTGTCTGAAGAGCCACTCCAGCCTGAAACCGTGCTGTGTACAAATCACCAGTTTGTTTGTTTATTGCATGAGCTTTTAGTTGCTTTGAAGATGGAGGAACAAATATGCAAGCAGAGTTCCTTGAGACAATCTAGCTTTACAAAGAAGAGATTAAGGGGTGTCGTGATCACAGCCTGTTAAAGTATCTAGGTGGGGAACAGCTATTTAATAATGGCTCTTCCATTGAAACAGTTTCTTAAGGGTCATGGTGAATGCTCCATCACAGACTATTTTTAAATCAAGGTTGGGTATTTTTCTAAGAGATGCATTTCCAGGGTTTACTTTGGGGAAGTTTTATGGCCTGTGTTTTGCAGGATGTCAGACTAGATCAGTGGTTCTCATTCACTGTCACCACACAGTTAGTGTGTCATGGAGAGCCACAGAGGTGGCTGGATGTAGCCTAGGGGGCGTGAGCTGATGTGTCTGTCCTGTAGAGCAGTGTGCCACAAAATTTTTTGAAAAACTACTCAGAACAGCTCTGCATTGGCTCATTGACTCATGAATGTTCATTTGGAAACTGCCTAGTGGTGTGCCTCTAATTAATTAAAGGTAGGAAGGTGTGCTGCAGTAGAGAAAATGTTGGGAACAACTGCTGTAGAGTTGCAGCGTGCCATGACCTGCAAGAGGTTGAGCACCACTGGACTAGGTTACAGTGGTCCTTTCTGGCCTTGGAAACTGAGGCGTTAGATCCTGGGACTTGTCTTTACATAGCCCATACAAACACAGAGAAGTGCATTTGATTTGGTCTGTGAACTACACTTGGAAGACCCTTGGGTTACTGTTGCAGGGTATCCTGTGGTTGCCAGCAGTAGCCCATCTCCAGAAGAGGACACACTTCACCCAGCACAAGTGACCCTCCAGGAGGAAGAGGGGTGCCCCACTTGTGATGGGTTCAGGTCTGCACACAGTCTTAGGAGTCCACTGCCTGAGAGAGAGGGCAGAATAAGGGCCGGTGGAGACCTGAAATAACAGCTAATCCCCCACCTGAGCAGGAAGACTAGGATTTGATTTCCTTTATTGTACCCTTCTGTTCTACTTGTTCTACTGAGTACTGTCTGTGTGCAATTACTAGAAAATAATGCTGATGAACCACAACAGCCAAGTCATGTAGAGGAGTCCAGCGGTTCGCAGCAGCATTTCTGGTACGGCAAACAGCTGATACAGGCCTGATGCCCTGGTGGGGTTTTTCTTGATTCTCTGCATGTGGATTCCAGTCTCCAACTGTACAATCCCAGAAACCAGTATTTGAAAAATCTCATGTTACTAGTCACCAAGCCTATCATTCACAGCAGGAGCTAGAAGATGACAGGAAGCAGGTCTAGTTACTAGCTATTGAGCATTCAGGGAAAAGTTACAGCATTGGATAACATAACGAAGCCCAGAAGAGAGCTTCAACATCAGGCCTAAATGCCAAGCCAAAGGGGCAGAGTGGTTGCAAATGTCTCCCCAAGCCTTTAAACCATAGCTTGGGGGTAGCTGCTCCTTGCAAATTCCTGCAGCTTTACAAAGGAGCTAAATAGCAGCTCATGCAGCATTTTTCAAAGTTGCATCTTACTTCTCTGGGAACCTGACATCAGAACAGGTTTGAGAAGTTGAGCAGGCCCTCAAGAGGGTTACCTACAAATCCAGCCCCACACTGGTACTGGACATCTTGTTGCATTAATGCATTCAGTGCATTAAGCAGACACTTAAACTATCAGAAGAAACAATATGAATGCTTTGAATTGAAGGGGCAGAAAGATGGCATTTCCTTCCTTGGGCACAGGACAGAGTGCTCACTGCTCTTTTAACACTAGCTGTCAAAACGAGCATCTTCTGAGGCCTTTGGGTGTTAAGTACACTTGGAGCCAGCAGAGATGCCTGTTTTACCTAGGTGTCCCCTGGGGGTGGCCTGACCAGAGCTGCATCCTATGAGTGCCAAACTCTTGCACTGACCTGGAAAATGCCACATGGGTAAGTGTAACAAACCAGCCAGTGTCTCATTCATAAAGAGGAGGGGCTGCACATGGCCCCATCACAGGGATGTAGCTGAGGCTGCTGACAGCTTTGTATTAACTGTGTTGTGTTAATTAGCCAGGTTAATGCCACATAAAATTGAAGCCCAGCAGCACGTGGGGCAGCTGGGTGTCCCTCACTGTCTGGGAATGGAGCACATCTGAGTAGGGCTAGCTCAGCTCTCTTAGGGCTTTGCTTTACAGATCTCTGTCCTGAGAAGTGTATGTTCACAGGGATAGCTGGATTCTCTGGCCTGCCTCCTTCCTTTCTTGGCTCTACAGAGCCCTCCCTGGCAGGGCTGCAATGTATCCCTGACTCAGCTGACACTAGAACACAATGTCAGGTTTTTACCTTTGGCTCTGACAGTGGTTTCAAAACATTTGTAGGGAGAACCTTTCTTCCTGTGCCTGGAAGGAGTCCTTTGTAACCCTTAGTAGCGTGGAAGGCAGGGCCTTGGCTACACAGCACCAATTTGCAGGGAAGCCAGCAGGGTTCTGAGAGCTGTAGGGCTGCTTTCCTCACATCATCCACTGCCTTTTTGCTGAGCCCTTCGAAGCAGTCAGTTGATACTGAAGCTAGCAGACCTGGCTGTGGTGTTCAAAAGCCTTGTCTACATGTGCTGCAAAGAGGGTGGAGTCCGGCAAGAACCTGCAGTCTTTCATTGGCTCTGAAAACAAGAGACGTAGCCCACAATGCTGCATACAAGAGTGCACAGGCTCATCTTTAAAATGAAGAGTGGACTTGGAGGCTGTATAAGTCGCAGCATGCAATGCTAAAGTGATGAGCAATTCTATGTTGCCTGCCCCACACCCTACTCATTTCAGAAAGTCACCTTCAGTGTTCTGATTCCTACTTAGAGAGCATCATACAGACAGCTCAACTGTACACGAGTCTCCACAAAGAAAATAAATTGATCTGTTAGTCTTAAAGTGCCACAACTCATTTTTTTGTTCCTGGAGTCATTCTGGTTGACAGCTGTTTTCAGGAGCAGGTGGCTGTACAGCTGTGTGACCAATTTGATCCCCTAAATCCTTCACACTGTTGCATCAGAGAATGAGTGAAATCCTGGCTTGACTGAAAGCAAGATTGCCACTGATTATAGGCAGTACTTACAAAGCTCTCAAAGATCCCTGCTTGGAAAGCACATGGTTTGGTGAATTAAGTACAGGAATAGAAGACTGGCTTCATCACAGCCTTGGCATGCAGCCATAGACTAGTAACTTTGGCCTCACTGCTTCTGAACGTGCCCATCTGTAGGGCAAGACTAAAGCTGTCTAACTGGGAGCCACCAAATGCACCCCTTGGGACCCCACACTTCCTGCAGTTCCCCCTGGCGTTGGGGAAAGCTCACCACCATCCCAGAACACTTATCAAAATTCTTTTTCCCCCCACAATTTTGTGGGTATAGCTTATTCATTTGTCACAGTCAATCAGTTTTTTCCTCTATTTCCACCCCCCCCCCCCAGTCCAGCCCCCTGTTCATAGGGGCTGAGAAAACCTACCATTCTACTGCTAGTGGCTATTGAAGATAGTTCTGATCAACTTCTACCCTACAGGTCAGGAAACACAGATCTCCAGAGGGGGGGGACTATGCTAGTTATTCAATCAGTTGCAGTCCTCATTCAACTTTTCCAAATTTGTCAACCCAAAGAAGGGCTTACTGTAAGCTCAAAAACTTGGCTTTCTTACCAGTTAAAATTATCCCCCAAAAGACATTATTTCAGTCTCTTCCTCTCCAGTAGACTTCAACTGCCCTTTTCCAGACTGCTCTGTCTCACTAAACAGAGGATAATTCCCCCCCGCCTCCTTTTCCTTTTCTTTTTCTTCTTTTTCTCCTTCATTTTTTCCTTTGCTAGAGGCCACCTGCTCTTTTATCTCCAGGTTTGGAGCCAATTACCCAGAGGACCCACCTGTCATGTTGTTATGCCAATTTTCCTCACCTGGGAAGAGTCCTGAATGAGTTCCAGGTGGAGTTGAACCCATTCTCTCTTAAAAGGTCAGTCATGGGGATGCTAGGTTTGTTAGAAAATGTGTGAGTGGTGCTTTGGCAGTGTCAGGCTTTTAGACTGCAATAGAGGGCTCTTATTGTGTTGCATGCTGGATAAATGAGTATGTCCTAAACTTCTCAGTTAGGGAGAGGTGAGACAAAGATAGTGTTTGGTTAGACAATGAATGTGCAAAAAAAACAAGGGTTTGAGAAAGAGTAGTGTTCAGAGAGATGCAAGCAAACGCTTCAGGCAGCTTATTCTAGCTATTTTGGGGTTTTCTTCCTATGACAGACATCTAGGATCCCTCTCTGTGCTCAGATTTTTCCTTTTGTGGGTTCCATTCTCCCCTTTTCCTTGCTCTAGGGAGGCTCCTAGATGCTCTAGGCAGTGGGTATCCCAATGCTGTAGTCCTGGGAAGAAACAGTTGGTACCCTTTCAGCCTTTTCTTGCTTCACTAGTTTGATGGGCTGTGAATGACTACACCAGAGGTCTCAAACTCAAATCACCATGAGGGCTGCATGAGGACTACACCACTGAAACCTTTTCATATGATGATATTGCAAATATTGGTAACAATAGCATTGTTGCGGGCTGCAGGAAATAGCTTTAGGAGCTGCATGTGGCCTGTGGGCCACATGTTTGAAACCCCTGGACTATACAGTCAAGCCACTAACCTTACAAGTAATTCCCAAGAGCAGTGATTTTCAAACTTAAGGTTGGGACCCAATACTGGGTCATGGACCCTTAGGCACTGGGTTGTAGCACCCCCTGCTGCCACTACCAAAAGATTGGAATGCCTTGCTCAAAGATGTAATTGTTGGGTCATGAGCATATGTGGTTTTTTTTCAACTGGGTCCTAAGAAAAAAAAAGTTTCAAAAACAGTGCCCTAGAGCAGAGTAAGCTGCAGTTTAAGGAAGATGCACTAGAGAGCACTACAGCCTTAAATATTCTGTAGTCTGCAGCTGAAGCTAGCTGGAGTTTTCTTTCCCTTTCTGGCTATAATCACAGTGAATCAGTCCTGAATCTAGAGCAGAGGGGTTAGAAACTCGGGTCTCTGCCAGGTTTCAGGTGAGATGTACAAAAGTTTGTTCCAAAAGCCTGTTTTTTCCTCTGAAAGCACTGCCTCAGAAAGGAACTCAGACCTTGGGAACTAGATCTCTTCTCAGAACTTGTCACCAGCCACAAGAGTTTCTCTGAGAGCAAAGATCAAAACATACCCACAGTGCATGAGCTGGTATTTTAGCAATATGCTGAGCACATCTGTTACCCTGCCAACCAGAGGAGCTCAGAAAGCTTTAGAAATAGGCTTGAACTCACAACATGCAGAGGGGGAAGACAGTGCTGTCCCTACTTTACTAACAGGGAGCGTGACTTGCCCACAGTTAGTCAAAGGAGATGGTCTGCAGCAAAGCAGAGGACAGCAGAAGCCAGGAGTCCTGGCTCCTAGGTATCTGAGGGGCTATCTTCCCCACCAACAAGCCTTCAAGCTCTGGAGTGATTGAGGACCTAGTATCTTTGTAGCTTCTGTAGCCTTTTCAGAAGAATGCTTAAGGATGGAGCGCTTGGTCAGGGTGTCTCAGGTTCTTCAAAATCAGTGTTGATGACCGTGAAACAGAATTGTGCCACATCCTGGCTTGCACTTGGGATGTGGCTCCTACTGTCCCCAGGAATCACCTTGCAGATTTGACTACTAGGACGCGGCTACTATCTTGTCATACATTTGTCCTTTCCTCATTTTCTTCCCATTACTCCTAACTACCTTCTACTGTAGCACCCTAAAAGTCCCCTTTCCCCTTGCAACTTACATGAGTAAGATGCTTGCATGTGACTGGCAAACCCCCATAGCCATCTTGCTAAAGGTAAACAAATAAGGAACTAGCCGGATGGGAGCCTGGTCTTCACCAGACAGGCTGATACTCTGAGATCTCCCTGATGTTGATCACATGGGCAAACACTTCAGGCAGCTCATTCTAGCTATTTTGGGGTTTTCTTCCTATGACAGACATCTAGGATCCCTATCTGTGCTCAGATTTTTCCTTTTGTGGGTTCCATCCCCCCTTTTCCTTGCCCCAGGGAGGCTCCTAGATGCTGAAGAGACCCAGGATTTAGCCCCAAGGTTTTCAAAGTGGTAGGATTCCCAATTATGAAACTGTTTATTTTTTCACTGTAACTGAAAACTTTCCACAGCATTAGAGCAGATTTCCTGAGGGAAACATGACTTCAGTAAATAAACTATTTCCAGTATGAGCAGATTAGTGATCAGAAAGAGCAACTGACTGACTGCTCCAACCACTGTGACTGTCACCAGAGTGTAGGCCTTGGAAATGACTCTTGGTCAGGGGTGTGCAACCTGCAGCTCCAGAGCCGCATGTGACCCTGGCTGCCTCCTTGCAGGCAATCCACTGCTGGCTGTGGCCCCCACCCCTGCCACGTGGAAACCCTGCAGGTGGCCCATGCCAGACTCCAGGCCCCCTCTGCCACTGGGGAACCCTGTGGGGGGCCCACTTCTTATTCAAGGCTCCCCACCCTTCTGCCAGGGGACCCTGCAGCAGGGCCTGGCTCAGCTCCTCCCATCCCCTACCAGGAGGCTACTCCCATTGCAGCTCTCAAAACACTTGGTTATTGAAGGAATTTTTTAAAATGACTCCTTTTATCTTTTGGGCTGCTGACCCCTGCTCTAGATCCAGTGCAGGTTCTCCTCTACACCCACCCAAGCCATGCAGGAATGAACTGGGAGAGTCAGAATTGCATGTGTCTTCAGTGCATCTTCAGTTTTACCTCTTCTCCAAGCAGCAGAGTTTGCACTTGTTAAAAAATGAACAGTGGCTCTTTTAATTCCAAAGGGGCAGCTGTGTTACTCTAGCTCAGTAAAATAAGCACAGTGTCCTGTGGCACTTTTAAAGACTAACATGTTTATTTTTCGCATAAGTTGTAATGAAGCTCTTTTAATGTGCCCCACACTGTTCTCTTGCTCAAATCTCTTGTTCTGGGCATTTGCCTCTTGGCAGGCTGGTGTGTCTGCTCAAAATTTGATTTCCTCAGATCAAAAATAACTCAGCTGTGGTCCTTCCATGTGGACTTGTCCTTTATTTTCTGCAGGACCCACTAGATTCATGCTCTGCAGAAGTGGATGGTGGGTGGATTTAGCCCCACAAACCTTGCCCAGCGCCCTCTGTCTCTCAGTATTAGCACTGATGCTGGGCTAGGTAGTTAAGGGACACTGGCCCTCTTCTGTCTACTAGGAACTTGGTCCTTTTATCTGGCCTCTTCATCCCTGCCCTGGTGGCACACAGTGCTGGAGTCACCATGGTTGGCTCCCCAATTTAGCAATTTTCTAGCCAGTCCCAGGACCCAGCCAGCAGTTAACCTGGCTGGAGGCATCAGGCAGTGTGGTGGCCATCAGGAGGTGGAGTACGGTGCGTGTGGGGAAGGCCTGGCATTCCGGCTGTGGGGCTTAAGGCCTATTTCCTGCCCTTGTGAACAGCCCTGCTACCAGTAACAATTGGGCCCAGTCTGGGGAAGTGCAGTGCAAACTGTGTTCTTCACGTTCAGGTCTGCCCCAGCATGACTGCAGACAGTCGCACTCAGACACGGTGATACAGTGTTCTTGGGGCGGAGCTAACATTGTCGAATTTTCTGTGGCACAGCACTGTGCTGCTGGCTTTGCCCTTCACTGGCACCATGTGTGTGAATAAATAAATCTAAGGCTCTTCCCTGCATGGGAGAGGCTGCAAGTGCCCAGCTTGGCCACCTGACCCCCAGCTGTGTCTCCAAAGTGAAGCCAAATCCTCTGCAAGAGGCCAGATGGACACTTTTGCCGTGCCCCCATTTACAGGGCAGCCCGGGAGGCCCCTGACTTTGCTCTCCCTGCCATCCAGTGGGTTTCATGGCCCTGCCGTTCAGTGCTGTTGTTGCTGACAGATATCTAGCAGTCTGCTGAACGAAGGAAAGTGGGTCTGAACCCGAAGAGCCTGGCTCTCAGTGCTGCCTCCCTGTGCTCTCCGATGTCTGCTTGGGTGGAATGCCCCAACAATGAACCACAAAGTCTGGAAACTCACAATCCAAAGCCCCCTCGCACTCCATTTCCACCCCAATGGGGCAGGCAGTTATGGAATGATAGCCCTGTAGCGTATCCAGGCCCCTTAATCTGATCTGTTACCCTCCTGCCCAACTTATACTCTGTTCCCCGACCCCAGCCCTCTTCTAGCCAGCCTGATAATGCAGGAAACCAAGTGAGAAATCAAGTAGCTGCTATGGTGCCGGGGTGAGTTACTCTCAGCCCTCATTGCTGACTGCACCGTGTGCCAGGGAGAACATCTCAGTATATGAGCACATAGAACTCACATCTAGTTGCCTCCCGGACAAGCCCAACTCACAAGAAGTCACTGGGTTGTTAACGTATACAGCCCTGCGAAGGATAAATGTCACATCTTGCTTACGATGCCGTCCTAGAGTCACAGGTCTGCCAAGGGCAGCAGTCCGGTCACTTTCCTGAATGGCTCATTTTGTTCCAAGGGCTTGTAAAGCAGATTGTCGGGGGAGGATTCGTCCCGTGCATCATTTGAGTCCTGCTGGTGCCATGAATAAAATCAGTGTTCTCTCTGTCAGTTGCTATTCAGCCTGGGCCACAGCTCCCACCATCTATGCAGCTCACAGGATTTTGGCTCACATTACACAAAGGCTGCTGAGTGATTTAGCTGATTCCCTGTCAGACTAGGAAGTGCTTAATGAAAAGCTGCCCATCGAAGAAGCTATGAAAAATCCTCTATTTTAGGGGCCAGATGGGTTTGGGGGTCTAATAGTTAGAGTGGGGGGAAGATGAGTAAAGTCTCCCCCTGCCATTGAGTTGTTACAAAACCATAACTTTCCTCTGGCCCAGCAACAGGAGGTGTAATAGGTGTGCTGTGGGGCTGAATGAAAGTTTCCAATTATTTTGAGATTCTTGGGTAAAAGCAAGAGTGAAGCTATCTAACTTTTGCTTTTATTTTTTCATTCTGCAAGGACATCTGTTTGACCCACCCTACTAGCATGAAACAGCTCACGCCCACCCTGGGTTTAGACACAGGGGCTTCTGTGGGATCCAGTTGGGGCTTCCACTTACTTAGGGGCCCATTTACACTGTGAAACCTTTCGTGGGCCAGAGGATGCACCTTTCACTTATAGCCCCCATCTCACTGTGCTGTGACACAGTTCGTTCGGAGTCATGTCCTTTCACCAGATACCAAATGTTTCCAACCCTCTTTCTCTTGGGTGTCATGAACCGAAGAATCCCAACTACCGATGCATGCCCGTCTGTGACAGTCCCACCCATCATGTTTCAAGAAGGAGCACAATGCTGCCCCACCCCATGCAGATGTTCCCCACACTCCAAGTGAGGTGGGGAAAGTTTCACATCCCGCAGTGTTTTGTTTTTTTTATTGGGCTGCCTGTGTGGCACGCTGGAAAGGGAGTGAGTGCCTCCCTCCGGCCAGGGCTGGAGAGAAGGGGTCCCCATGACCCTGGACAGTGCAAAGTGTGGCCGTAGTGTGGAATTCCCAGCCCTAGCATCGGAAGGGCTGCCTGGTGTGCTGCTCATACAGCTCTTCCTGCTGGGACTGCTCATCAAATCACACCCACATAGAGGTCAGGAAGGGCCCTGCCCTGGCCCAATGCACAGAATCCCATTCCATGCACAGTGCAGGAGGTTTTCTCCTTCCTCGGAAGCAGCAGGTAATGGCTTTGCACTCCCCGCACTTCTGAGCCGGGGAAAGGCTTGGCCTAGGTTGGGAAGCACTCCCTCCAGGTCTGGTAAGGGGTGAAGGAGGCTGGACGGCACAGGCCAGGAATGCGTCTTCAGCGTCCTCTCAGCTCAGATCGCTGCTCAGGCCCTGCAGAGTACAGCAGGCCTAAGTGACAGCTCCTGCCAAGGCGACGCACTGAGTAGGGGACAGACGAATCCCATGTGAACAGCCTTTACGAGCTCCTCTGTTTATATCAGTACAGGAGAGTAACATGTCTTCAGTCCTCGAGACTCTTCAGACAACACTGACCAGAGGGCTGTGTAATCAGTGGAGGCTGCAGAGCTAGAGATCCTTCCTTTCAGCTGGGGGCGGACAGACTGACATACTCCAGATCCCTTGGCAACAGGGCCATAACTAGAAAAGTTGGCACCCAGGGCAAGCAGCCCCAGAGGCACCTTCCCCCCCAAGGGCCCGATCCAGCCCCAGCCGTTGGCAAGGAGCCAGATCCAGACCCTGCTGCCACTGGGAATCCCTTGGCCAGGCGGCTTCCCCACCAGTTGGCTACCCTAGCGGGGCGCCTTCCCTGCCAGCCAGCCAAGCCGGTTGCCCCAGGCCACTCAGGGCATGCTTAAGGGCAGGGCAGGAGATTTTGAACTCCCCCAGCCCTAACCCGATGCCCGGAGGAATGTGCCTTCAGCAAAGGCACATTGCTCTTTGGGGCCAGATACGTGTCCTCTAAAATTCAGTGGCTGGGGCTTTGCCCCATTTGCCGCGCCTTAGCTACAGCTCTGCCTGACAGTGGCCTTTTCCTCAGCTAGGAGCTGCCTGGCTGTGCCCACCCCTTCCCAGCAGCCCTGTGACGGAGAGAGAAGAAAGTGGCGCTGCGCTCAGAAAGCCTGCCGTTCTCACAGCAGCCCTGCCTGGGGCTCAGGGGGGGGCTCGCCTGGCTTTCGCCTGGCTGGACCTGGCTCTTCCCCCTGGTGTGTGGGAGCTGAGATGGTGGAAATGGTGGTAGCAGCTGTTCCAGGGAAAGGAGAGCTGACTGGGCTGGCTTAACGCCATTTGTTAGACCTCCCGGAGGTCAGCTGCTGCCTCCGCAGGTAATCCAAGGGCAACGTTCATCCCTTCCTGGAACCCCACTAGCCCGCCCCCTGGGTCCACCCAGGCCAGGATCCCACTACCCAGCCCTGAAGCTTGGCAGAGTGTCCCTGCAGGGAAAGCATGGACCACCCCTGGATGCCTCTGTCCTTAATGCTTCATCTCCAACCAACTCAGCTGGGGCCTCCTGGTTGAGCCGTGCATGCACAATGCCTGGCAAACTTAGTTAGTGCTGGCTGGAGCAGGGCTGTTGTGAGGTGTGCCAGCTGCTCCTCTGCCCAGTCAGACTGTGGGCAAGGCCCTCTGTGTCCCTCTCTCCCACCTGTATATGGATGCTGATAACCTTCAGCCAGCCCCCCTGGGCTGGGTGTTTTGGGGGCCAGGCTCCTCAAAGTGCTTTAAACAGGCGCCCCACAACGGCCGTGCCCTGCATGGAAAGATGGAAGCAAAGGATGGAGACAAGTTTCTCACCTGCGGGCACTGGCTGCAGTCCCAGCCACCAGAACGCCCAGAACTTCGCTTACAGCATCCTTGATGGGACCCATGTCGGTGCAGAGAGGGCAGAGCTAGCTGACCCAGGAAGATGCTGTGATGGGAAACATGCTCCCGGCTAGGAAATGAAGGACTCTGGGTGACATGGTCCTCCTGGATCCAGCTCCCACTGCTCTTCCCAAAGGAGGCAATACCCAAAAGGGCAGGCAGGGCAGCACCTGGTGCCACAATCCTCAGAGGACAAGCCTGGGGAGTCGGTACTGAAAAGGCAACATCCCCTTTCCTTTTCTGCTGTGCTGTGTCTCTCTGGGCTCTCGCTGCTCACAGGTATGTGTGCAGAACACTGGCTCAGCTGTGATCTGGGTGGCAGAGACCAACATTTGTTGCCGCCAGATACATCTCCTAGCCTGCACGAAGGGCTTCGGTCAGTAGGTCTAGCTGCACCCCCCAGCGCAGGCTCAGCTACAAACCACAGTGGAGCCGCACTTCGAGCTGCCATGGGGCAGGCTCCCAGCTAGGCAATGCAGCAAAGCACACACTGCCTGTGCACAGAAGATGTCCAGCTCCATGGCTTGCAGACTGGCCCCTTCACTCAGCACTAAATAAAGTGTTGGGACGGGTCCCTGACAAGGAGCAGAGTTGCCTTTGGTGGTGGGGGAGATGATACTCTTAATAGAGGTGGCCGATGTGATCTACATGTTGCTTGAGAAAGTGGGGAGCAGCAGCAGCTGTGGAGGATCAGCCCACAATGCTCACCCTAGGCACTGCCTTGGTTGCTTTTCCAAGGCGAGGATTGTTTCTAAGTGTGGGAAAGCAGCAGCGAAGCGCGGGCAGCACGGCTGACCTCACAGCTTGTCAGGCCCCTCGGAAAGGCAAACATTTAAGCAGGTGCTTTCCTGGGCTCCCTGCCCAGCCTGGCACAGCAGGCCTCCAGTGGAGTCAGAGCCAAACTGTCACTCACGCAGGGAGCAAACGCTAATGACACCTTCAACTTGCTCCTGGCTGTCGCTTCTCACTTGGCTTCCAGAAGCTTCCTGTTGGTGGCTCTCAGGTCCAGGGGGTTGGATTGCAATGCTGTAAAACCCTCGCAGGGTGCAACAAGCCCTGAGGGACTCACCCAGCCCCACCCTGCTGCCCTGCTCAGGGAGGTTGGCTCACCTGGACGGCAGCTCACAGGCACTCAGATTAATGCTCAGGGCTCGGTGAGTGCATGGTTTAGCTGCAGCATCCCAGTGGTGGAGGCCAGCAGTGTCCTCCACTCACAGGACAGTGGGAGCCTTGGGCCCTCCACTGTGTCCCTTGCACTGAGAGCAGGGCCTGGGGGTGCAGCTCACCCCTAGCATGTTCTCCTTGCGGCCTGGCAGTAAGAGGAGGCGTCTCTGCTGGTCGGCGTGTAGGGTCAGTGCGCTCAGGTCAGCACTGGTGCAAGGCTGAATTCTTCACACCAGGGCATTGGCCAGAGAGAGCCACTGCTTTGTATCTCTTGGTGGCTGTGAATGGCCCTGCCTTAGATTATTCTTCAGCTGACAGGGGACGGGTTAATGAGGGCGCTGGGAGCCACCGAGCGCTGCTTGTCTTTCAAAATGGACTTAAAACTGAGCCCCTGACCTGTGCTGCTTGCAGATCCCAAGGCATTTTCACAGGAAGGACACCAGCCCATGAGCTGGTGCCCAGAGGAAGCCCATGTCATTGCTCCCCCTTCATTCCTTCATGTCTGTGAACCAACGGTGCAGGACACATGCGCCACAGCAGTGGTTCTCCACCACTGTCAGGACACATTACTGTGTCGCCGCACAGTGGAGAGTGTGTTGCGGAGAGCCAGGGAGATGGCTGCATTTGGCCTGGGGGTGTGTAGGCTGGTGTGTCCTGTGGGGTTGTGATATGCCACCAAGTGTGTCATGACCTCCAAAGGGTTGAGAACCACTGCTCCAGACAGCTATGAACCCTGCTGCTTGTCAAGGGGTGGGAATGCCTGAGCGGCCGCCTGCCACAACTCAGCTACCTGACAGCTGCCTTGGGGCATGTCGCCTGGGCAGAGCCAGCTGCAAACACTTGAGAAGTTCCAGCAATTGGCAAGTGAATGGGTGCCCCCCTCTGTCTCAGTGGGAACCCCCTGAAACCTCCCTCCCCTGCCTAGCAGGCAGAGAGGCAGGTGTGTGCAGGGGGGCTACGTAAGGCTATGCTATTGTAACCTGCTAGGGTGGGCTCAAATTCATTCAATTGCCCCTCTCCAGTGCCTCTCAGAGAAAACCCCTGATGAAAGCAACTGGAGAGCCAGGATCCAGTTGTCAAAAGGACTCACAGCGAAGACTGCTCAGAGTTTCCATCCCACATTAAACTATTACTCAACAGAAACATAACAATGAACTTTATTAACTAACTAAACACACCTTATCCTAAAGAACCATGATACATTTAAACAAAACAGTAAGAAACCCAAGAGTCCCAAAGTTCAGGTGGAGTCACCCTTATCTCAGTTGCAGTCTTTTAAGTCCTTGGGGCTTGAATGCAGAAAGCAATCCTCATCCTCTCTAGCTGCAGGAATCTTCAGGCAGATGCCATGCCGTCCTTTCCTCCTCCTGTGCAGCCAGCACCATGCAATCAAGTCACTGGCCATCCAGCTCTCAGTTCCACTGCAGACAACTCCCCTGCAAAGCAGTCGAAAGCTGGGAGAAAACATCCTGCAGTCCACTCCTGCTCAGCTCCTTTCACTGAGTCCCTTAGCCAATGTCCTCTGCAGCTCCCTGTTTGCTCCTCTGCAGGCTGCTCTTCTCACGCTTCTCCCTGGGTATGCAACTCCAGCAAACAAAAAAACTTGTGGAGCATGCTCAGTGTGCCCCCTCACCCTCTTACCAGAAGTTTCTGGTTTCTGGGCTGCAAAATCTGCCCAGCAACGTAACCCAGCCATAAGGGTCCCTAAAAGAGATTGCACCTATTTAGGCACATGGGTTACACTATGCCTCGCAGTGAGCTCGCTTCCAAAGAGCATCCGTGGGCCAGCCCAGGAGAGGCCCCCAAAGAACCATTGAATCCAGGCCCCAGGTCTTGGTCCCCAGGGACCCCTCTGCACCAGGCTGGCAGCACTAGCAGGGTGATGGCTGTAGTAATCAAATATTTGAGACATTCTCACAGGCCTGAGGAGAAATTCAGCCCAGCTAGTCTCAGCGTATCATTTCCTCCCCTGCCAGCCCGCTGACCCCACAGCTACCAGCCAGTCAGCCCAAGACCAGACCTGAGCCCACCAGGCAGAGGGGTATGTGGTTTACCAAGCTGTATTTTGCTGGAGCCAGACTTCATTCCCTGAAAGATGCCAGGCCCACAGGGGCGACCAGCTCTGGTTTGAGTCTGATGTTTGTGCAGAGAACAATGGTGCCCTGTGTGTGACAGTGACCAGAAGAAAGCCCATCAGAGGGAGTCAGCAGGATGGGGACAGGCAAGAGAATCAGTGAGGGAAGAGGACTTCCAGCACGTGGCAGGGGACAGCAAAGTCCTGGTGCTCCTAGGCAATCCTCAATGCTCTCTGTGCTTGGAGCAGACGGGAGGAAGCACAGCCTTGGTCCTGCACTGCCATCAGGGCTGTCCCAAGTGGGGCACAGGGCTCGGGACAAAGCTGGGACCCTGGAGGCAGCCACCCACCTCCCAGCTGGTCCCAGCATGAAGCCAGGACCTTGGCAGCAGCCACCTGGCTTACTCTGGGTCTCGGTGCACACCTGGGAGGAGGGCAGGGCTAAGGTGAGGAGGCTGTGGGGAGAGGCACTGCCAGCAGCCAGTCATGAACTACACAGCTACTAACCCAGGAACAGGACCAGCGGTTTCCTCCCCTGGGACCCGGCAGTAAGGACACCTCTGCGGAGATGTGTTCCTGTGACCAGGAGAGCAAGAGAGCAGCATCGGGTGTTCCCTGCACCACGCAGCATGCATGTAGAGGATAACAGCTTTCTACTGAGGCAGCTGCTGTTCCTGATCATGCCGTTTCTATGAAAGGCACATTTATAAATAGTGTAACAGTTAATAAATGAGTAGGAGATGTTCAATCCTCTGTCTTGGAGTCTAACAGATCACAGATTTGCTCAAAACCTAACAAGAGCCCCTTTGACTGACGTTTTTTTGCCATTGATAATGGAGCATGCTTTGTGCATGCTAATCATTTATTAACCCTTTATGAACCATGAATAAATATGCCCTGAATACAAAGTTTGATGTAGGCACTTGATGCCTTGCTGCTGATGGATCAGTTTTCCCCCAGCCCTCAATTCAATAAGCTGTGCTGACAGCCCCCGAACGTCTGAAAGGCTTTGAAAGCAGACTCTGCCTTGGCTGTTCTGCGGCCAGTTGACCCAGGGCTTGGCATTCCCCAAGGAAATGGGTGCTGATGGAAGAAAAGCCTGGCTTTACGCAGGGGCCAGCACTTCCCCCTACCCAAAGCTCACTGGTCTCATGGTGTTAAGCACCATCAATCCTAAACTAGAGCCTCTGGGAAGAGCAATGGGGCTCAGCAATGCAGAAAAGTTAAACACACTTGAGTTCATGCCCCAGACTCCTAATGAAGCCACTGACTTCTTAGCAGGAGATTTCCAATTAATGGGGATTTAGCATGCGTGCTGCCCAGTTCCTGGGGCTGGAGCCTCTCACACTCGCCTGCCTTTGCTGCCTTCACTGTGCGATGCCATTCCAGAGATGGAGAGTGCTTGCTTGGAATTTATCCTTGGCAGGCTGACACTGCGAGTCCGGGCTAATCTTAGCCTCCCGCTGACACACTCACCCTGCTGCAACCCATTAAAACACAGCAGCTCCACTCCTGCTGAGGCTGATAGATGGTGAGCTGCAAACCCAGCCCTTTCGTGGCAGGATTATTCTAGCCACTCTTTTCATCTCCCCCCATCCCCAATCTTCAACAAACCTTTTCCCTATGTGTCTGAATTCAGAACAACCAGACCGTCCACTTGAGAGGGTTCTCCAACAGGGGAGGGGGCCGAGGTGGGTGTTCACTAACCTTTTTGCAGTGGATTTGCAGGGGTGGCCAGTTAGAGCTGAACTGTGGGGGACCTCACCACGCAAGGACTGTGTGCTTTCCAGAGCTCTCCTGGGGCTCTGTGGAGAATCTGCTTGTGAAATCTCTCCACCATGCCACCAGGAAATAAAATTCTGCCAGGGTTTGTTACGGTGGGGATGTGTGTAACCCTGCTTTGTGCAGTGTCAGCAGCTTCTTCAGAAGTTTCCTCCGTCCTCCACACCATCCCAGAATGGTGCTATAGGAGCATGTCATAACCTTTGAGCTGGTGGAAGACGTCACAATACTAGCCCCAGTGCCTAAATTTGCAGCAAGGCAAGCATCTGCCACCCCACCCCTTCCTATGCACACTGTCCTGTCCCGGAAGAACGACCTCTGGGTGAACGTACAGTTCACAACCCATGGCTCATTCAGTCCTTGACCCCTCTGTTCAGACGTCAGACAGGGGAGGGCTCAGTCCTTCCTGTCATGGCGCTTGCTGGCTTGGGCCCAGGGTACCTGCAGGAGCAGCTAAAGCTCTGTCCTGCATGAAGATCTTTGCAGACAGCTCGGCTCCTAGGGTGCAGCAAACTCATGACACTAAGGGTGACGTGTGGGCAGGAGACGCGGCTGCCTGGGGCTGGGCCCAGGTGACAGCAGGCACCCTCCCAGGGGCGAAGAGACAAAGTGACTCAGGAAGCCTGGCGGAGCAGGGTGCTGAGCCCAGTTCTGGGCCTCTTCCCTCCCACGTGCACCTTTGCTAGTTTGAGGTTATGACGCTGGCAGGGCAGGTGCTGTCTCGTGCCAAGTCCCTGCGTTTGAACCAAACACTGACAGATGCACAGTGGGAATGTGTCTGGCTCGCTTGCAGGGCCATTGTCAGAAAGACACACTCCCCTGGTGCCAAGACAGACTGGAGCATGCCTGGGGAAATCTAAGTCCTGAACTCCCAGCCCAGTAGAGAGTGTGCCCAGCTGTAACAGTCAGCCCTGAGGTTGGCGCTTGCCCTCCTGAGTCACCACTGAGAGCATTGAAAAGCTGTGGCTATGGACGTCCTTTTAGATTTAGCTCCTTGTTAATCCTGTCCTGGATGGGGGAGCTAGAAGGGGCAGCAGGGAGCAGAAACCAAAGCAAGTCTCCGGTCCCTGGCGCAGGAAGTGAATCCAATCTTGCTGTGTCCGCAAACAGAGCCTTTAGCCACTGCCCTGGCTGCCTCGGGCCCTCCAGCCACTTGGGCTAAGGGTACCCCCGCTGCCTGCTCCTGGAGGGCCACGGCTGTCTGTGTCTGGCGCTGCAATGAGCACAGAGGAGGGACATTTCCTGCACATTCTCCAGGGCACTGGGCCTTCGCTGCAGCGTTTCATGTACTGCCAGGGTGATGCCGAGTCCATTAGCCAGTTTGCTTTGCAGCGCAGGGAACTGGCTGCCTTGTGCAAGTCTGGGGCCTGCCCAAAGGGAACAGCTGACAGAGGCACCAGAGATCCATCAAAAACATGGCCCACAGATGCTGCTCTGCATGGAGCCAGACTAATGGGGGCACACGGACACCTTTCAGCCCTGCCATTGCCTGGTGGGAATTGCTCCCTGGATTTGGAGCCAGCTCTGCTGGAGGGAGGATGGCACTGTCCAGACCACAGCAGCACCAGCTGGACTCCCTGTGCATGAAGCAACCAAGGCCCTCTCCTACTCCAGCACTGAGACTGTTCCCGGTCTGGAGTGACACGGGCTCCGTGTTCCAGTTTGTCACTGTGGCTCCAGGAGGGCGAAGGTTTCCTCGCTCGCTGCTCGAGCACTGTGCTCCAGCCCAGACAGCAGGATGGGCACCAAGCAGGACACAGAGTGAGCAGGAAATGTCTGCTGTGCTCTCTTCCAGCAAGTGTTTCTGTTGGTCAGCTCTTGCATCCTGAGCTGTTTTCTGGCTTTTCTAATCAACACTGCAGAAGAACCATTTGCCCATGATCTAACAGGCACAGCTGAAGGGAAACATCTGACAGGGTGGTTGTACCAGCACCTGAAGGCACCAGAGCTCGTGGGTGGGAATGGGCATGCTGCCCTTTGTCATCTCGGATAGGCAGTGTCTGCGAGTCATTTGCCCCTGGGGGGTGCTGGTACCCTGTGTGGAATGAGTTCAGTGGGGCTCAGGCCAATTCTCAGAGGGCATGTGCCCACATGGAAAAAGCTACCTCCACGGGCAATTGCTGCAGAGGCTGGGGCTGAATGTGTGATGGGCAGGCGCCTCTCCCTGGGAGATGCATCCAGCACAGGAGTTCGCCCAGGACCAGGGCTGCGTTGTTGGCATCTACACAACGTGGGATGTACTGAACCCACCCCGGAAACAGAGGAGCTGTTTCTGCTCAGTGCTGCCTGGCTATGGAAGGGGCACAGCCAGGAAGCCCCATATGCGGAGCTGTGCAGATACCAGACACACTGGTGGTCAGTGCAAAAGTGACACAGTTACCTACAGGATAATCTATGACTGCAGAAAATTGCACCTAAGCAGCCCTACTCTCATGCTCCTCTGTCAAAGACTAGGCCACCAAGGAAATCAGTGGAGCTTGTGGAAAGCTGCCCAGGTACAAATCCAGTCCTTGGGGGGACAAAGATGGGCTCTGCTTTGGAGAAGGACGTGCCACATGTCAACTGCAGCATAAGAAGAGGGCCAACAGTGTCCACCTCAGGCCTGAGCTGAGATGCTCCCTTGGCCTATTAAAGCTGGACAGGTCGGAACTGGGGGCTGTGGGGGCTTGAACATTTCTCTTACGAATAGAAAAAGAGAAGCTGTCACTAAATCTCCTGGCTGGAAAAGGTTCCCTGGTCAGATGTGAAAACATCCCTAGGAGCTGCAGGCAAACCTCACCTCATCTCACCTGTCAATGTTAAATAGTCCAGGCTCCTGTTGCTGCCAAGTGCACAAAGAGAAGCAGGTGCTTTGTTGCACTCCCTGGAGCTGCCCCCATTTCCCTGCTGTGCACCAGGTTTTTGGAAGAAGGGACCAAGCGCCTTTCTGGGAACTGGGAATATCTGATGGCCTTTGCTTCTAGCTATCTGTGTCCCACTTAGGGCTTTGCTGGTGAGAGCTGTGAAGTTGATACTGCTGGCTCTGCCTTGGAAAGATGTTCCCAGTATGGGCAAAATACCAGAATGGGCTTCCTATTCCAGCAGGGCACACAGCCTGAAGTGACATTTTCCCATTCCCCACTTCCCATCTGGTGAGACCAATCTAGACCTTCGGCTGCAAGATGACAGAGTGTCCAAGTCCCCCTTTAATGACACTGTAAGAAGCAGAGCTTCTCCCTGGCTCCCAGATGATCCTCTGCCTCACATTTGGTCTCCATTCAGAATGTTTGTTTCCAAAGTTGGGTCAAATCAATGAAAACAAGTTCCTCAGCTCACCCTGCCCATAGTTTCCAGGGATTTTCCCTCTTTAGTTTTCAGGTTCCCAACACAGCGGGAGATCCAGGCAGTCCTAGCTCTCCTGGGCTCCCTATTGCAGGAGCATGGCCCAGTGAGCCCCAGAAGAGCCACATTCTTGGCTCTTTCCTTGACAGACTGTCAGCCTGATACAACCAAGCACCTCCTCATGGAGACTCTTTTTGACTTTGATCGCTCCAAGTGAAGCCCCATCCCCTTTGCTAATGGGGAGCACTTGCTCTGGCATAGGGGAGCTGGGAGTCCTGCAGTCACAGGGGCCAGTCATCCCAAAAGAGATAATCTGTCCCTAAGAAACCCAGAGATAAACCAATCCAATAAATCAACAATCTCTGTTATAAGGGGAGCGACCATGATACAGGAGCTTGGAGAGACCAGGGAGATCAGATCAGTGCTCCACACATCATCAGAAGTTATAAAAATCAGGCATGGAGAAGGCTGCTTAGAATTCAGGCTGTGAGCGTCTCAGGGCTGTGGCTGTCTTTCATGCTGTGTTTGTGCAGCATCTGACGTGATGGGGCCCTGATCCCACCTGGGAACCTCCAGATGCTACCACAGCAAGAGTTAATGGACATTGCACCTTCGGTCCGTGTGCTGGCACCCAGCACATAATCCACTATAGGTGGTCAGCTGTTCAGCAAATGCTGATCTGTTGAAAGCAAAGCTGACTACAGGAAAGGGCAGGCTGGGGGAGTTTCCCATACTGAAATTATCAAAAGAGGATGTTTTAGAAATGACCTGTCTGAGTTTTTATTTGAAATGCTGTTCCTTTAGAAAAGTAAGAGAATTTGTAGTTAGAAAAGAAAAGAAAAGAAAAGAAAAGAAAAGAAAAGAAAAGAAAAG
>ML682087.1:1970832-2011479 GCA_007922195.1 Podocnemis expansa
AGAAAAGAAAAGAAAAGAAAAGAAAAGAAAAGAAAAGAAAAGAAAAGAGCTGGGTTGAACATGTGGAGATGAAACTTTGACTGACCCAATCTGCCTTTTTTTCCCCCTGATTTCTGGTTCTTGCATATTTTCAGGATTTTGCTCTTCTGCCTCAATTCAGGATGTTGGTACCACATATGACAGTTCTCACAGGACACCGTCAGCATGCCAGGCCCAGAGACACCCCCCCCACCCCACCCCGTTGGGAAGCTATTCCAGAGCCTCACATGCCACACAACCTGTCAGTTCCCCTGGTATTCAGTCGCCTTTTCTCTTTTCTTTCTCCCATCTCCCTGGCATAAACCAGAGTGATTGCTGACTCTCTCCTTGTCGGTCAGCTGGGATCCTGCAACTCACTGCTTGGTGACAGGTGCCCAGATCTTTGCGTGCTGTTGCAGTGGACTAAATCCCTCTCCCCACACCTGCTTTCCCTATGAAAAGCTGGGACGTAGGCTCCAGTTGTGCACAGAGACATGCTGGCCATGAGCAGACCCAGCGTGGGAATCCTTGTTCCCTGCCATGTCGAAGGGACTTCATCTGGCTCGCCCACCCCTCCTTGAAGTCCCGCTGGGATCTTCCTTTGATCTGAGGCATGGCGATGCTGCCAAACTAGTACAAAGGGGCCCTGGCTGTACGGGCAGTGCAGCCAGCATTCTGCTGGCATGAAACCCTGGCCTGCGAGATCAGCTCTATCCTGAGGAGGGAGGGCAGGAAACGTGGCTTGCTGTCACTGCCTGGTCTGGCTTCCCCCAGTAACCTGGGAGGTGCTCACCCTGTCCTGTCACAGTGCTCCACAAATCCTGCTTCATCTCAGCTCTCCATGGCCCCGGATCTCTCAGATCAGAGTGTTCCCGGCACCCTGGCACTGTAGCTGCCTTGCCTCCCCTGGTCCTGAAGGTGAGGGCAGATGTAGGCATCGATCCTAATCTCTGGCCTCACGCTGCTCCCACTCTGGGTCCAAAGAGCTCTCCTGTGGGTGATTTGACCCCTTGCTGCAGGGCCAGGCTTGGCAAGTGCCTCTATCAGCGGCACCCGGGCTAGCAAGAGGATGTGAGAGTTTGTCTTGGCTGCTGCACCCTCTCTGTAAGGAAAGCCAGACTGTGCTCCTCAGACAGGATACTGCTAATCTCTTGTTCAGCCTCCAGACACTTTGCAATCCCCCAGGCTGGCCAGTCCTTCCCTCCAGAGCCGGTATGCTCAGCCTTGGCCACTGTCACAGGATGTACATCTGTGCACCCCTGTGATCTATGTAACTCTTCTGTTCACTTTGGCAATGTAATTGTATAGTTCAATGTCCAATATGCAATGCAAGGTTCCTTTGTGAATGATCGTAAAATATTCTACATTATTACTCTGGTATCACATGTCCTACAGCATCGTGTGTGTACCTGTGTGAAGCAGGTTATGTGGCTTGGAGGGAAGGGAACAAATGGAGTTGTTTTCCAGCAGCATGAAAACAGCCAAAGCTGCACAGGGGCTGGAGAGGTGCATAACAAAAGAATCGCCTTGTCAAGAGAGGAGGGGGCTGAGAGGAGACTGAAAGACAGACAAACAGTTAGAAGGGAAGACAAGCTGCTGGCTTTTTGCCCTGGACACTTCACCTTGAAACGTCTACAAGAAGAATTGGGCCCTGTCTAAAAACAGGCAGAGACGGCTGCAAACCATTTCAACGGGACTTGAGTGGTGAGATGAGCATAACTGTAGTAGTGTGGCTAGATAGCATGCAGTTTATAGCCTTTATTTTTGATTGTGGCAACTACTGACTGCTTTATTAAATGATTGTGCATTGATTTGCTATAAACTCACTTAAAATCATATCCTGATCAATAAACTAGTAGTTTGTTTTATCTAAAGCTGTGTGGACTTCAGAGGGCATGAGGGAGGAAGGCTGGGCATGGTCCGTTTTGTTGTTAGATGGACAGACATGAGTGTGTGGTGATTGGAGAAGGATCCCAATTGCTGTAAGCCAGGAGTTCCCACTATGGTATCTGAGGATGGGGCGGGTCGCTAGGGCACTGTTGCCTGCGTGGTCGGAGGGTGACCTCCCACTGCCTGGGATCGATTACACACAGGAGGTTGATGTGGACTGACTCAGGAATGAGTGGTCACCTGGCATAGGGAGGTAAGTCGGGGTTCAGGAGTGGGAATTGGGATCACAGCGGGACAATGGACCAGATTCAAGGAGCAGCCTGTCACAGCCACATAGGCTGAGCCTGTCTTTAGATACTGGGGCGGGGATCTTCAGCCAGCACTGGCCCTTCACTGGGTGAAATGGTTGCAGCGGCATAAACACAGTTCTTTTCACAGAGCATTGCCTTGGTTCAGTCTGGGTGTGGCAGAAGAAGGCCACTGTAGGATGACATTACACAAGAACCCTTGTGGGGGCATGCTAGGAGATTTCTGCTCATGCTGTGGTCCACGTTACTGTGGGCCATGGAGCAGCTCCAGATCAGAAGGGCGCCAAGATGGCTTAGAGCCACCATAGCCTCCTTCCCCCTCCCTGTGAATTCTGTGCAGCGTCACTAATGCATTAACACCCGCAAAGATTTCCTACATGTTACAGTGGCTGCTCTGGAACCGGGACTGAGATGCTTAGCTGGGGGAGAGCAGCCAGTGGCTTTCATGCTCCGGTCTACCAGGTGGTCTGGCTCATGTCTCCAGAGGCTTTGCAGGGTGTGCAATGCTCAGGAATTCTCTGCATTGTGTTTCCTTTTGGAGACCAAGAGTGGGAGTAGCAAAATGAGAAGGGAAGCGTTACAACTAAATTATTGCATCAGCCCCCACTGCTATCACATAGACACCAGGAATTCCCAGCTGGTTGGCACAGCTCTTCCCTTGCAAACTGTTTCAGACCACAGAGCTTGGACTAGGTACCCTTAATCTGCAGATGGGCTCTGTCTCCAATTCCACTCTGCCCCCAGCAGAGGATCAAATTGTTTCCTCTGTACTCGGGTATGGTGGTTTCTTCAAGAGGGACCGCATGCAGATAAGCACAGGAATGGCATTCTGGGGCAGGAGAGACAACAGAGACAGCACAGCCCTGAGCCCTTGGAGAGTGTCTTCAGCTCCAGCTGCAGAGTGTTCTCCAATAAACTCTCAACAGCAAAGTGAGCACATTATTAATGCCATGGGGAACCCAGCGGGGCAGTCGCATGCTCTAGTTTACCCTGCAGGCCAGTGGCAGAGTTGGGGCTAGGACCCTGCCACGGGTTCCCATCTCCCAGTCCTCTGCTCAGACCACCCGTCTCTGAGCTACAGCTGCCTGCAAACGTGGGGGGATCAAAGGCTTCCAATGAGCAGCTCTGCTCTCCCAGCAGAGAGGCACTGCCCAGATAGCAGAGCTGAGGGCGGGAATGGTGAGCACAGCCCTGGCAGCGCAGTTGGCCTCTAATGGCTCATCAGTGGTTAAAGCAACCAGTGTTTAGAGCCAGATAAGTTGCAGCCCCCACTCACTCCAGGGCCCCCAAAGAGCTGGTCTTTTAATCCCTCAGCTCAGTGAGCTGCAAATGTCCTGCCCTGGTTAGCGCTGAACCGCAGTCTGGCTTGGGGGCAGTGCAGAGGATTTCAGAGCATTGCACACACAGCTCTGTCGCGGCAGAGGATTTCAGAGCATTGCACACACAGCTCTGTCGCGGCAGAGGATTTCAGAGCATTGCACACACAGCTCTGTCGTGGCAGCAGGCCTCAGCCCTCCCTGAAGCATCCTGCCAAGGTGTCCAGAGCTGCGTGCGTACCACCAGCATCCAGCTGACTGCTCCACCACTCAGCATGCAGGCTCAGGCAGGGCTCAGTGGGCCCTTGAGGCCTGCTTTTGTTCATGTAATGGGACTGTACGAGACTCTTGAGCCCACCCCAGCTCTCAGGAACCAGCAACTGCACAGCCAAACCCTTGAGGCCTGTGATGGTGGGTGGATTGCTACCAGTTGTGGCTGCCACTGAGCACGCATGAATGCCCTGTCGCCATCCCAATATACCTAATGTGCATGTCCCCGCCTCTGCACAGGTGGGCACACAGCCTGGTACCCATCATGCTGCTAGATCCAGAGTCTCTGCATGATGTGTGCAAAGAGCATGCATGGCCCTCCCACCCTGTTGGGGTGCCCAGCACGTTACCCATTTTTCCCCTGGTGCAGGAGCCAGCCCTTTATGGGCAATGCAACCACGTGCCTGGACTAAGGCTCCAGTTCTGCCCCACAGGGCCTGCTGCCTCCTAATCACCGCCACACGCTCCACTGGGTGTTGGGAAGGAGCCAGGCCTGCCCCTGACCCCACTCCCTCAGTATGCCCCTGTGAGAAAGTCCCATAGGCCCTCCTAGAGAATGAATATCAAACCTAGGGCACTGGTCAGTTCTGTCCATCGGGGAAATTACCTCCCAGCAACCAGTTGTGTAGTGGGGAGACTGCTGGAGTCATGGCCCCATGGATGAGCTGCCCAGGATGTCAGGAAGGTGTCATTTACGCCCTTGGACATGTTGTTTGGGAGTGGGGTGAGGCTGTGTAATTAGAGACCAGAAGGCTAGGAGTTGTCTGGGGGGCTCCTACTTCTTGTTTGTTTGCTGTCAGGCTTGGCCCGAGTCTTGGGGTCTCCTGTTTGTGCTAATTAGGTCAAGAGACAAAAATATGGTTCCTCAGCGATAAGAACAAGAGAAGGCAAAAAATGGACCTTCTGTCCTGAGTGCAATAGCAGATTTCTGCTCATAACACTGCATGGTGCTACTCGCAAGGGGGAGGGAGGACAGTCCACTTGGGATCTTTCTCCAGAGCATGGGCTAAACAGAGGCAGACACACGTAATGCTGAGGACAGGCCTCCCTGGGCTCTCGGAGGAGTGTGCCAGGCTGTGGAGCTGGGGCTGGCAATCCCACTGCATGGTTTGGTGTCAGTAAAGACCAAGGCCGTGGGGCTGAAACTGCAGATCCCAGGATGCAGCCTGATCGAGGTTGGTGGGTGGGGAGCCTCTGAGCAGTCCTTTAAAGGATTTCCACAGATCCAGTTGGCTGGGGGCAATTCCCCGACATGTATCAATGCGGAAAGGGAGCCAGGATGACTTTAGGTTGTGAAAAGGCCTGCAGTTGGTGGGGGGTCTTAGAGGCACACAGGGCCCTACACAATAACCCAACAGGAAATAGAAGCCCCTTTGTTTTTGGTTGCTGGTGGCATTTTGTCAATCGGAAGCCAAAATAACTGCTGCTGCTGGGCATTCAGCAGTTTCTTAGTATGTAAAAGAGAAGCAGCCACTGAAAGGGCTGGTCTTACAATGGCTGACACCATCCAGCAGCCCTCCGCTGCTGCTCTTTGTTATGGTCTCAGCAGCACTGCCCGGTCCCCGCAGAGGAACCGTGGATAAAAGGCAAGCTACAAACAGCCTTGGATGCTAACGCCCGGCAAAGACAGCTCAATCCCCTCCCCACTCCATGGGAGCAGCACCCATTTACTGTGACGCAGCACAGGGAGGGGGTGCCACAAAGGATGGTCCTGAGCCTCGCTGAGCTGAGTTCAAGGGACAGTGCACGTATGGGAGGGGGAAATTCAGCATGAGCAGACCCGTCCCATTCACTGGCCCATGACCATAGACAAAGTGGGTCCTCTCACGGGCAAAGGCTTTCCTAGGTACTCTGGTCTCTAGCACAGGAGGTCACTGGCAGCAGCAGGGTGAGTTTATCCCAGTTTGGGTGTCCTATGCCTTACATTCAGTTGCTGTTTGAAGAGGAGTGCCTGGGCGGCTGCCCCAGGGACATCTGTCAGGGTCACTGGGCTTGAGGGAAGAGGATTTTGGTTTCTGCAGGCGCATCAGAACCTGGGACTCAGGAGAAGCGAGTGCTGAGCATCAGAGCTTCGCCTCTCACGGGCACAGGAACGTTTCCAGCTGGAAGAGACACTGTCCCCTCGACCTACCAGCCAGGAACATTCCCCATGGTGTGGGCATTTGGCAGGTCTGTGCACGCACTCCAGGATGAGGGTCACTTTCGGCTATTCCAATGTACACAAGCTCATGAATTTATCCTTGTAGGAGGTTCTTTGCTTTCCCAGGCTCCCAGAATGAAGCTCACGGGGCCTGTGATTCCTTACGGAGTGACCCAGCCTCGTCTTGCTGCTGGGAGATGCTGATGCCGAGAGCTATGTGGGAGCTGGTACCACAACTGTAGGGTAATTGGTCTCAGCGCCAGGAAGTTTCTCCTGTTTCCCTTTCTTGATCTCATCTCACTGGCCCCCTGTGTGAATGTCTGGGGGGGGGCAAAGGGTGGGGGGCCAGAGCTTGGAGCAGCGCTGCAGGAAGCAGAGGAGCAGTGTGAGGGGGCGAAGGAGCATGAAGACAGAGGGGTGAGGTGTCTTACTTTGGGCACCAGGCAGAATGAAGAACGAGAAGAGATGGCTGGCAAATGTGTTCATTGTAACACAAGGTGGCCATCAGGAGCCATTGCTGGTTGTGGTTTCCCAGTAACACAGTGAGTAATGTTGAGCTAGATTTGAAATGACCCCAGGAGGCACCCACCCAAAGAAGCAGTTCTGTCTGTTTGTGGTTTGAATTTGCCTGTCGATTACATGGAAAAAGCAGACGATGGAAACAGATGTGGGAAGGGTCAGAGTTTGCTTGTTAGAGATCTTTGGGACTCGAGTTAGGATCCAGCAGGTCTGCAGCTACTGTGGTGTGTTTTGCCTGCAATTTGTGTTATCTGCAGTTTATGTAGGAGGCTGGCTCTGCAGCTTGGTGGATATGACACTGGATTAGCTCCCCCTAAATACTGGGGAAGTCCCATGCTGTTCTCATCCTAAATCTGCTAAAACAGTTAATTTCCCTAAGTGGCTCCCAAGGAAGGACTCTAGCCCCTTCTGGAGCCTTGTGTGTGTTAATCGTAGCTGTGGTTTCCCAGAGGAGGCTGTTCCGCAGTCAGTTACATCCCTGTGCAACTTTTCTTTAGTTAATTTAATCTCATGGCTCCCATCTATACCCCTTTCCTCCCCCAAATGGTTCCTTTCCCACACTGGACTTCATGCTCCTCCGGAGTGTTGAGGCTAAACATTCAGAGATGAATATGTCATCCTTTGGGAAAATTTTCTAAAGAAGAAAGTCCCAGGAGCCTGGCTTCCTTCCCCAAAGCCCTGACGAGACATTGCTAGCAGAGAGGATCCTCTCTGCCTTTCCTTCTCAGCCAGTCTCGCTCTTGGGGAAACTGGGCCTGGTGGGTTCCCAGCAGCCTGGCTGTGTCCCCAGGGACATGCTCTCTTAGCCTTGCTAATAACGTCTGTCTCAGAAATGGAAAGTGATTTGATTTCAATTACACTCGCCTTCTGTTTGTTTTCTTTTCCTTTTCTCCCTCCTCCCTGCCTGGAGCACTAGCTGTCATTTCCTCCTTCTTATATTTATTCTGAAATGGGATTTAATACCCAGACTTGCTGCTGGGCAGAGGAAGCTTGAGATTTCCAACAGGTGCTAACACTTCTCATGGAGAATGTGAGCGAGTCCTTCCATTGCCCCTAGAACCAAGTGGAGGAGATACACTGACGTCTGGCACTGTAGGCATCAAACCAGTACGGTAGCACTTAACTGTGGAGCTGAATAAGTCCGGCTGAGCTCCACAGGCAACACAGGACACTTCGGCTCTCTCAGCAGTGGGAACCCAACTACGTCGGGAGGCCTCTAGCTGACAGGACAAGAATCTCTGGTCCTGTGGTTTGGATGCACTTTTATGTCTGATAACTAGTGGTGGGTCAGTTGTTCACTGATCTGAATACCTGGAACTTGTGTCTCCCTGTCCCATTTCCAGGAGCAATGATAACAGTCAGGCTGGAGGAGACAACGTGAAGCTACAGCTGAGGAATTTTTCTCATTGTCGTTGTGAATTCCCTGTTGACTTTGCCCAGACCCTGCCCACACAAGTACAAAGAAAGATTTTCCTTGTCGGTCATACTCATAATGGACAGTTTTCAGCTTTTTTTTTTTCCTCTCTGCTCCCAGATCCCGTGACTTGTGAAACAACAGATGTGAGATTAAAAGAATGCAATAATTATAAGCATGTCATGACTCTAACCTGCTGAAAGGAAAATAAAACTCGACTGAAAACAAACTAGATGCTTCATTGGTTCTGCTTTCATCTCAAGTTCCCTATTGCTTGATGGTAATGTGGTGCCGTGCATTCAGGGCCAGGAAGTGGTTATGGCTTTAATCCCTACTGAAGGGTTTTCTTGAGTTAAGGCAAGGGACAGCTTTGAGTCTCTGGGTGGCTGAAATTTGTCACAGCTCCTGCCTTGCTTAGAACTGAAACATTCTCTGTGGGTAATTACTGGAGCTCAGATCCCTTTTTCAAACTTGTTCATAATTTACATGTGATGTGTGAAGCACAAGGAAGTTACTTTCCTGTTGTCTAGTCATTAAAAATATTCTTGGATTATCAAAAAAGAGAAAACAATCACCAAAGAACAATGCTAGCCCCTGAGTTAATGTGAGCGAAGCTTCCGTAACAGGACCTGCTGCCAGGCAAAACTCTCCATGCTTGGGGCTCTGGTACAAATCACAAGCTTGGGACCAGGTCATCGACTTCACCAGAGTTCCCAGGAGAAAGACCCAGGACTAAACTGCCCTGATGGACTGACCTCCTCTCTTCCCAGATGCAAGACCGAGACACCTGGGATGGGGCTGCGGGTGGGTGAGTGTGACGAGACAGGCCCCCTGTCTCCCATCCAGTCAGCCTGACACCACCCAGCAGTACCAAATTTACACAGCAAGCACAAGCCAGGAAAAGACCAACGACTTTGACAGTCATTTCCTGTGAAGTTGCCATGTTCCTGCTGTACAGGGAGTGGTGTAGTTCCGAATCACTGGAGACCTGCTGTGACTGGCAACTACCAGGGTGTGCCTGACCTCCCCAGTTCCTGGCTTTCCCACGCTGTTAATCTTTTGATTTTCTGGCAATTCATTTCACACCTTTCCTGGTTCTCAGAGGTAAAAGTAACCCAGCGACATGCCCTGAAAGGAGGCCTGATTGATCTGCACTCAAATGGCACTTTACAGGCTCAGCACAGATGACCGCTCCTGGCCTCATTCATTTTTGTGCATTTCAGTGGCCCAGTGTTTTCTGTGTGTCATAGCAAGGAGAGATGGAGAACGTCTGTGTGATCATCTCTAGTCCAGAGGCAATGCAGGATTGCTCCTTAGAGTATATTTTGTAATTGTAAATGTTTTCTCTTCCTGAGGCCTCATTATGAGCACAGAGCTTTCAAACACCCTACACACTGAGTGCCACAGGATGAATTGTTGTGGGTTTGTACAGGGCCGAGCACACTGGCTCCTGGCTCTAAGTGGGGAGCCTTTGTGTTCCTGCAGTTCAAATAAATAAATGAAGTTAATAAATGGCTCCACGTCTGTGTGCACAGCACATTGAATAACCTCAGACTGAACTGGGGCCATCTTTCACTAGCAGGGTCCTTATGATCGCCTCCCTTACGGGGTTTCACTTTCCCGTGTTAATCAGAGGGCAGCTTTTGGTAGCTGGTGACCAGACTACCCAAGAACGCCTGTCAGAAGGGGTCAGCATTGAGCAGAAGGAAGGGTGCGACTTGTATGATGTTCTGTGCTAAGATTTCCGCTCCTGAAATGATGAACAAATTGAAAGGAAGCTCAGATCAGCCAGTGACAGGCCTGCCTGGGAGGCCAGCTGATTTACATGCCTACAGAACTGTTAACAAACTTGTACCAAACCAGCCCCCTCCTCCGTTCCTCATGGATCTGTGGGAAAGTGCATTTCCGGGGGAGTAGGTCTCCTGCAACTGGGAAAGTAGAGGGAATGGCCTGTGAATACATGCCATTCAGTAGGAAAGACCCAGTTCTCTTTCAATTCCTTTCCATTCCCAGACAGTAACTGCTCTTATATAGATTGCTCTGTAGCCCTGGGACTTTCTCCAGACAAGTGTCCCATTGCTTTTGACTTCTGGGGAATGGGAATTCACTCCCAGTAAACTAGGGCTCACTTAGCCCCAGGTGCTGTAGGTGCCCCCTGTTTTTAGGGATTATAACCGAGCCATTGTGTAATAATCTCCAGCAGAGCCGTAATGGTGGTGGGGCCGATGGGGCAAAGTCCCAGGCAGCCCAGAGCAGCTCAATGGAGCTGCGCTATTAAATGGGGCAGCTTTGCGGCACCTACTCTAACGGGAAGGGTCACATTCTGATCAGAACATGCCCCGGGTGTCAAAACACCGTGTTATGGCTCTGATCTCCAGGAACATGGCCTCTGAGTTGTCAGCATGTCATTGTGGAGCTTCCCAAGGCAACTCCTTAGCTCTCTGAGGTCCACACTTCAGGGATGTGAGTCTTCTGTTGAAGGGATCCTGTCAAATAGGACAAAGTCTAGTGGCTGATGCTGAAACTGTAGCGTCTCCAGAAACATTTGTAATGTTTCGTGTTATCTTTCACCCTGCAGAAGCTCAGGCCAACGAGCCCATGCGGGGGCATGTGAACCAGAGTGGAAATGGGACCTAGCTCCTTTCACTGCTGTAGACATTTAATGGGAGTAAAGTGTAGCCCTCCTGGGGAGAAATGCTGTAGTTTCTGGGCGTTGTTAGGCAGGAAGGTGCTTTATAACCCTACAAATTTGGCATGGCGGCAGTGCCCCTTGAAAGCTGTGTGGCTTGGTAGGACTTAAGGCTAGTCCACACTTAAAACACACAGTGGCACAGCTGTATCAGTGCTTGTGTAGTTGCGTTACCTTGGTGGGAGACAGCTCTTCCACTGACATAAGAAAACCATCTGACAAGCGGTGGTAGCTATGTCGATGGGCAAGCATCTCCCACGGACACTGTACTGTCCGCCACACAAGTGTTTACGCTGGCAAAACTTCTGTCACTCAGCAGGATGTCCAGAGGGACTAAAGTTTTGCTGGCATAAGTGCTAGTGTAGACAAGACTTTAGGGTTAATTGTTCTGTTCACAGACTTGTGAGCGAACGTTTCCACATTGGACCTGCAGCACTCGGACATCTGTGTGACATAACAGCAAGTTCCAGTGGGGCAGCCATGTTAGTCCGGTTCAGCAAAACAAACAAGGAGTCCTGTGGCACTTAAAGACTAACAAATTTATTTATCGCATGAGCTTTTGTGGAAAAAAATCCCACTTCGCCAGACCCTTGAAGACGGGGAATTTACAGAATAGGAGGAAAATAAATGTATCAAAGTGTAAATCATGGGATCTGGTCAGACCATTATAGAAAATCAAAGCCGTTGTTTAGAGCAAGGGAGAGGAAACTACGGTATTGTTGCAGGAAGGGCTTGCGTTGGAGGGTAAGCTAACCATCCACAGAGCTCTGAAATACGCTAGTAGCCCATCTTGATTGCTGCCTTCAATGGGACTGGGCTGCCTTGCCTGCTTTTCCCTTTGTGTTTGGACTTCAACTCTTTTCATTTTTGTTGTCCATAAGGCTCCTGGGTAGAGCTGAAGGAAATATAATGCTTATATTTTGCAGAATTTCTCAGTTTTATAAAAAAGAAATTTCTTGCTACCTTTCTTCGGTTTTTGGATGAAAAGCTAAAAACAACACAAAACAAAACAAAAAAAAAGATTTTGGCCTCTGACTTTCAGAAAGAATTTGGGTTTCAAGAACTGCACACTAAAAAGTCTCACCTTTTATCCAAAGCAAACATTTTTATCAAAAATTTCTGTCTCTCTTTCCAGTTTAATTTTCTGCAGAAAGGCTATGCTGGGTCCAAAAGGTGTTAATGAAGAGGTTTCAATCAGCTCCTGACCTGTTTGAGGTCTGGATAACCAGTCTGTGATGCATGATGCTAGATCTCAGTTTGCCACTTTCTCTCATGCAGCTACTTTCAGGACCGGCACAGTTCATCTGCCAGGAAGGAGTAGCAACCAGGGCTCCTAGGTACTGTAGGACCTACAGAAAAGGCCTGCATTTGGGAGAGGAAGTCCCAGGAATCCGGGTGTATTCCTCACTACATAGCAGCTGCTTTTGGTGGAGGCTTCCTGTTGGTAAGGAGACACATGAGGTGGATAGGCCGTGGCCCCTCCTCTCCCAGAACCCGTGTGTGCCTGCATTCACCTGTCGAGGAGGGATGAAAGGAGGCAATCCCACAGCATTGTGTGCCAGGTCTGCAGCTTGGGGAAAGCACTCTTCCCTTAATGGAAAGCAAGTTTCCAGGAGGCTTAAATATTTGGAAGTTCAGTGTGTTTGTTCATTGTCACTTGCCATTTAGACCCACAGTGAAGGAGCCTTATAAATACCAGCCAGAGGACTCTAATCACTTGGCCCAGGGCTTGACTCAGCAATGCAAGCCAGCTCTTCTGAGGCTGGTTTTAATACTGAATGCTCCACTCTTTTCCCCCTCCGTCTATACAACGGCTTCTACGGTGGCAGATACCTCCACGCTCCAGTCAACATCCAGGCTCTTCCTTCCCTACAGCGTGGAGCAGATTTAGTCGTGCTTCCCAACTGGGGATTTGCTTAGATAAATTAGTTACTCCAAACCACACCTCCAGTTACTCTTCGCTTTCACTTCAGCAAGCCCAGTCCCTTGTGGATTTATGCTAACGCCACTGCACCCCCCCTCCCTTCTCTGGCTCCACAGGTGCCCCCCGCCCCCAGTGGCGCTGGAATCTCATGGAGACAAGAGCCTGGGAATCCATTGCGAGGATTACATGGGATTACCCGGGGAAGGTGTGCATCATGCTATTCATAGAGGTAAGGTAAGATGTTTATTGTAGAGTAGAAGGGAGCTATTTACTGATGCTAAAGGAGACAGCTTTAGTCACCGCCCAGACTGTAGGATGTTTATAATGTGCGATCTGAGAAACCTGGCATCTGTGGAGTAGGCCAATAAGAGCTTTGCAGGCAAGTCACATCAATTTAAAAAGCACAATTTCTGCAGTTACATAATGACCACACCAAAAATATTGCCCTTCGCCAGCTCCTTCCATTCTGCACCAATGTGCTGGAAATGTGAATGGATTAATCACACCATCACCTTTGGGATGCAAATCAGAGATGTTATTCTTAGAGGAGGAAACCGAGACACAGAGAGGGTAAACAATTGAATCAATGCCATCCTGAGAAGGCAACTGAGCAACTAGAACACACCCAGGAAGCTGGGGCCTCTGTTTTTCACCCCATGGTTTGGTGGTGTTTTGGAGCAAAGTCCTTGCTTGTCCTAAACCCCTCTGTTCTGCAAGTCTTAGCACAGCAGGGGCTCTTGCACAGTGTCTGGTGTTCCCAGTCCTGATCTCAGGAGCTCTGCACGAGCAGGCAGTTGGGATGCTTCTGACTCTGTCTGTTGACTCTGCGCTGTTCCAGCTCTGAAGGGAGTCGTCCCTTCTGGCCTGGCAGTGCTCATGTTGGGAATGCATTAGTAATTTAATATGTCCATGAGAGCTCTTTGGCAGTGATGCCTCCAAACTAATATCCGTGAGCAAACAAAGGCAAGCTGGAAAGCTGGAGCCGGCAGCGCAGGGTGTGTGGGAAGTCTGGAGAGCATTACGTACCATGTTTACGCAGTGCCAGGGAGCTGGAAAAGCACTCGCACCCACGGTTCTTTGGCGTGGGTGAGATGAAGCAGTCTGCCTTCAGCCCAAGGGGTGCCCATCCCTGGGGCACTGCGAACTCCCCGGACGGTGCCGGGATTCAGTCTTTACAAGCCAGGCCTCTCTCTGTCTCCTCAGCACTTGGGTGTCAGATGCTGGGAGATATGGTGCCCAGCGTGCCTGAGCCCTAGGCAGTACGAACGCTGGTAGCCCAGGCAGCCGTGAGACTGCTGTGCAATGCTGGTGTGCCACACATCAGACTGCAGCAGGCCCTCAGCATGACGTACAGCGTAGCTCATCTGGGCCTACTGGCAATGCTCAGCCGGGTGCCATTACAGGGATCCCAGAAGGGTGCGGGCTTACACCAAATCGTGGCAGCTTCTGAAGAGGTGCTGGTGGGTCTGTACTTGGAACAAACCCCTCCCTGGACCTGGCCCAGTCTCCATCCATCCAGTGGGCACTGGCGAGTGAGCGGCTGGTTGGCAGCGTGCAGGCAGTGGGGCAGGAGAATGATGCTCCTGAGGAGCGAGCGCACCAGGGCGGCACATTTCACTGCGGGCATGTGTGGAAGGGAGGAGGCCGGGAGGCCTCTGAGGAGCTGGGCACCCCGCCTGAGCAGGTGGAGGGAATGCAATGCCTGCTGTCTCTGTGCAGCTGTCTCCCCTCCGTCTGAATGGCGCCGCACCCTGGCCTCCTCTCTGCGGGAAGGCAGCGCTCTTCCCGTCAGGGTCCAGCTGTGCTGCTTTTTCTTGAGCGCGCTCAGCTTGTTACAGGCAATACGGAGAGACGGGGCCTGGCCTCCAGGAGCTGCCAGTCTCCTCCAGAATAAGAAACCATGCCACGCACATGGGGCCCAACGCCTGTCTCACAGTGGAGTCCACTGGGGCCTCACCACTGAGCCTGCTCTACATCCAAGTGAAGGGGAAGGCGGCCAGAGGCCAGGAGCACAGTCTGACAAATCTCCCCTGCGGCACCATGGCGTACGGGCCTCAGGGCTAGGGGGGCTAGGCGTTCACAGCTCTTTCGGTGGCTTCAGAGGAGACAGATGCCCCATCATCTCCCCATGCCATGGCTCTCTGCAGCCCAGGGACTAGTGAGCCGGGTTCCCAGACCTGCCACTGCAGGGGTTGCCATGTACAGGGGCTGTGCCGCTGCATAGGGCCGTTCTCTGAACGGGACCATTCTCCCTGTCCGGGGTGGGATGTGCCGCTGTGTGACACTCAGGCCATGGGCTGGACCAACTCATCAGCAAGGCTTGGCACTTCATCCCCTCACCAGTCTGGCCCGTCTATCCCCTCCAGCAGCTAATGATGGATCATTCAGCCCCACAGCTGCCTATCTGGCCTGCAGAGGACTCTCCCCGCAGGGCCTGAGGAATGCAAACAGAGCCAGCCGGGGCCTTACTTCATATCCCATGTTTTCTTTCAGCAAGAGAACTGAAGCATGTTTCTACCCCTAATTCTAGTGCTGGACTCGTCCCAACAAGGCCAAGCAAAGCAAAATGACAGCCCCTGCTGAAGAACAACAAAGTCCTGGAACTAGAGATGTGCTGGAGTTTGTTTTAGTGCAAAAAGAAAAAAGAGTCAGAAATATGTATTGTTTAGACAGGGATTTGTTGGGGATATTTGGATAAAGCCCTGGCCTGAACTCAGCCTGGGGAGAAACAAAGCAGCCCACTTTTTTCTGCTGCAGGACTTTTGACAGGAATCAAAACCTTTGAGTAGACAGGATTCTTTCTATGTCTCTGTGACCTTCCATGCTATGGGGTACAGTGCCGCTGTGGGGGTGCCTGCCACACTTTATCAACTGCTCATTGCAGTCAAGGATGGCACCAACCTGGAGTTGCAAACTGCACGTCTCAGTTATGGGTATTTGCCTCTTCTCAGCAGAAATCTCAGAGTAGCCTTCTCCTATGTTACAGGCTGGGGAAGTGAGACAGGACACCCCACAGACACGGTCAGAGCTGGGAATAGGGAGCTGGTCTCCTGACTCCAAGCCTGGGGCACTACCCAATGACCCTACTGCCCCCTGTAGCTTGTGTAAGTAAAGGGTGGCCTCCTCTCTGAGCCCCACGGGCTGCACTTTGACTTCTGGAGCAACGGAGAAGCACATTAGCCTCTGACACTGCCAGGACCCGCCTGCTGTGCAAGCCATTCTCAGTGTGCACTGCAGTGAGTGTGTGTTGGGAGAAGATCTCCGCAGCTAATTCAGCCTCTCAGGCTAGCGAACTTTCATCTCAGACAAGAGCTCTGTGAAGCTGCTTTTGGAATCTAATAGCATTTAAAAGTGGCCTTCTGGGATGGGAAGGCCAGTGGGTGCAGCGCGATGTCTCAGATGATTCCCAAGCCAGTACGTGGCCAGGATCTCAATCTGAGCTGGGGCAGCAATGACACACCAACTGCCAGTAGCCATTGCTCCTCTTCTGGAGAGAGACACCTACACAGGCCAGGTGACTCAACCTTGCAGGGCTCACGCTGCAGGGCTAACAACAGCAGAGCAGACTTAAGTTCAGAGTCCTCACCAGGTCCCAGAGTCCAGCCTCCAGTGGGCACATCCACACTGCTAGTTTTAACCCCACAAGCCTTGACTCAGGCCCTGAGACTAGCTGCTGGCTGTGTAGACGCACCCACAGTCTCCTCATGGTCCTACCTTAAAAAGCAGGGAGAAGAAAGCAGATGCAGACATTGTCAATAATCTGTTTCTTGTGCCTATTGCAGCAGTGTCTAAACATCCATGGTCAGATCAGGATGCCTGCATATTCTTCACTGTGTAGGGGATTACTGGGCATCCCTTCAACCATGTGTAACAGTGATGCTGCCAAGCTGGCTTGAGCGAGGTGACTTGCCATGGTGATGGGGTCTCAGTTAAGCCGTCAGCCTTTTTGTGGTGAGGAGGCCGCAGTGGCAGCAGCTGTGACCATTGCACGTATTTGCAAAACCATATCGCTGGCGGGGCAGGCTGAGCAATCTTTGCCCAGGGAGCCCTGGTACGTTGTCCACTGATCATCTCAACACCCAAGAGCCCATAGAAAGGGGGGCTGTTTCCCCCCCTTCCATGTGATGCTGGCTGACAGGCCACCAGCACATAGGTCTGGTGTGTAGATGGGCACCAGCCCAGAAGTCAGGGCCTTTATCTGGAGCCACAAGCCCCTGCCTCTTGAACCACTGGAGAACTTGTTTTTAAGGTGTCCTTCATACCAGCGCTTCTAGTTGCCTCCCTGGCCTCCCAGCTGCCCAGTAATAAAGATCCCAGCATGTCTGGCTCAGGGGCTAGCATAAGGCCTCCCTGACCAGACACCCGCCAGGTACGGATTCAGAGGAGGAGGGGGAAAGGGCATCTGTGAGCACTGCTGATTAGGCTGAAAAGCAAATGGCTAGAGAAAAAACATGTGAAGCACTGGCTGGATATGGTGGCGAATACAGGCCAGCTCCTCACCAAAGGCCTTGTGTCTGGGCACTTGTCCACCCAGCAGGATTGGCGCAGATGGGATCTGTCATGTTCCTGGCCCTCCCATGCCAGCTGCAGTGGGAAGTGCTCAGGGCTAACCTAGCGCATCCTGAGCTGGCTGCTGCCGCCTAGCAATTGGTGCTGACAAGCTGCTCCCTCCCTTGCTTTATGGTCGCTCCCCTTGTTTCCTGCTCTTTGTAACTCTCCTTTAATGCCTGCAGGACTGACCTAGTGCCTGCACACACAGACATGTCAGCCAGGACTCTGGGGGTCCCTTTTCTTTGAGGAAAGTGAATGGATTGGCCCAGATATGATGTCTCAGATCCCAGGTGTTTCTTTTCATGTTGCAAATCAGACCTGAACAAAGCAAACCTCCTTCTTTCAGGAACGCTGACATAGGAGGCATGAACTCTGGCTTCACAGAATCTCTGGCACCAAAGAAGTCAGCTGCCTTATACGTCGTCCTGTACCTGGAGTATTATCCGCTGTCGGGACAGGTCTACCGGCAGATTTTCAGCCTTTCCAAACCCGAGCTGCTGGCAGAGGCTTCATGGCGTGAATCAGGCAGGCTGAGGACAAGGAAGCTGCTTACCGTGCGAGTGGAAATTCCAGCTGCAAGGGCTCCACTTGGCAACTGGCTCCAATGGGCAACTAGAGACCAGGGAGCAGGTCCATTTGGCTTGGTGGTCCCTTGGGCTGGCTCCATCAGACGAGGCCAACAGAGTTCGGTTGGTGGCTTTAACAGAATCTGCTGTGGCAAGGGGCAAAGCTTCTCCCTACACTTTAGCCTCTGGCTGTCAGCAGCAAGGGTCCAGATGTTAGGGATGCGCCTAACTAGGTCCCACCTTTGCGCAGGCTAAGCACTGCCTGGCTCGCAGTGTTGGCTCAGAGCTTGCTTTGGAAAGGCTAGGACAGTCCCGCACACATACCCCTACACTAACACCTCCTGCCACCCCCCGTCAGAACAGGGCTCTTAACGAACACTACCAGGGCAGCAGGAGCCCCAGAGGCGTGTGCTGACATCCCATCCGCCAGCAGGCACATGGGAGTTGCACTCGCCAAACTACAGACCCTCCCTGATGGGGCAGCAGCCAAGTCTGGTGAGTCTCTTCTCTTGGTTTGATTGTGCAGATACCTCGTGTGTTCTGGCAAAGCCTCGCGCCTGTCAGCAAGCAAAATATCAGTGGTGCAGTGCACAGATGCCCCTGACTTTTAACGTCTTGGAAAAGGCTCTGTAATCCCTCCGGCTCTTCCTCACTTTTCACTTCTGCTGGTCGCACTGGTGCTCTGAGGGTTCTCCCGTAAGACAGAACGGTGAAGTGACGAGGTCACACGCATGAAGTTTCATCTACAACCACAGCTTGAAAACACATCCTCTACACTGAGCTAGTGACAGGCTCAACTCTCAGTGGGGTTGTAACTAGAGCAGGCCTAAGACACAAGGTCTGGAGCTGGATTCAAAGCTCCCCAGAGCTCTGGCGTGCTTGGAGCCAGGCAATGGACAAACACAGCACGGCCCTCAGGAGTGGGATGGCCACAGCGTCCAGGTGATCAGTGAGCAAACTTGCTCCTGGGCCCAGAAGAGAGTCTGTTGGTGTGCTTTATACTTCCCCAGGTCAGGGCCAGTGTTTGACTGAAAAGCTGCAATGAACTGGGCATGGATTGTCCTGCCTCAAGGGGAGTTCATTCCTCCTCTCTGGAACCTGCTGAATTAACCCATCTTGAGAAGATATTTTTGAAGGCTTGTTTGTTCTGTCTTTGGAGTGCACCACAGAGCCGTTCTTGCCATTTCTCCTGGGGTTGATCCCCGGGTACCCGTACAATGGTTTTGTCCTTCCTCCCACACCCAACACAGCCAGCCAAATACTCAAAGACGTCCTCTTCCACTCTGCAGCCAAGCTCTGCAAGATCCGCCCAGACTGTGTCTCCCTTGCATCCTGGCTCCACAGCCATTTGCTTCCCTGGCAAGACAGTGTCATTTCCTAAAGCTCAGCCTGGCCAAAGCAGTGGTGTTGCTGAGCTGCCAGGCCCTGGCATGAATGGCCAGTAGCAGTGACTGAACCTTTCCACTCACCAGGCCAAACACCTGCTTCTGCAATGCGCTGAGCACCTCCTGAGATGCACTGAAGCCACTGGGGGTTGAGGTGCTTAGCCCCTGACTGGATGAGGTCACAAAGGAGGCAGTGAGAGTGATGCCTTGTAGCCACCTGGCCTTAGCCTTGATGCTGAAATGGCTGCAGGCTGGCACTGTGGTGGTCTCTGCCAAAGGTGTGGGCACAAGCTGGGCCCAGGAAAGACATGCCAGGGTGAGAGGAACAGGCTAGCTGAGCCAGCTCACAGTCCTGCAGAGAGCCAGGAGCGTGGGCATACTGGAAATAGCAGGGAGCTGTGAGGGTGCTGGTGGCAGAAACTCACCCAGCTGGCGCAGTGGATACACAGGCACTCGAGCGTGACTGCAAAGTGGCAGCCACAGCAGGGATCCTGCTACAGTTTGTCTAACTTCTGCTTCCAGGCACTGGCTCCTGTTAGAGCGTTTGCTGCCAGACCAAGGAGCCCAGTGTTTGGACTGGCGTCTTGCACAGGAACGTACAGATGGCGATTACACCCGCCCTTTGCTGTCTTTCTAAAGGGAGATAGACTGAGCTTGAGTCACTCACTACAAGGCAGGTTGTCTGATCCTTCACTCATGCTGCCAGCTCTTTGCTGCACCTGCTTAACCTACCACGACCCTTGAAGTGCGGACACAGGATTCCAACAGGATTGCACCAATGCCAAACACAGAAGTAAAATAGCTTTTCCCCAAGGACTCAAGATTCCCCTGGTGACATGTCTGAGGATTGTTAGCCCTTTTGGCCATTGTGCTGCCTTGGGAGCTCATGTTCAGTTGTTTACTCACCACAGCTTCCCAGGTCTTTTTCAGAGCCCCTGCGTACCAGGATTGTGGCCCCCCGTGAGAAAGACCTGCATTCTTTGCTCTGAGATGGACCCATTTATATTTAGCGTTATTCACAACCATGTCCTTTGCTTGTGCCTAGCTACCACGCACTTGACATTAGCTGCTGCCCACTATGGCTAGGCCAGGATCAGACATCGCGAGCATGTCTCTGTAGGAAACACTGGCCAGGAGCTTGCTGCTGCGTTCCCTGATCTAGCTGGAGGCCCTGGTTCCCATGCCCATTAACTGTGGTGAGCGGCTGACGGCTACACAGTGTGGGGAGAGAAACACCATGTCAGCCCTTGTGTCTTCATGCAGCAGGAGCTGGGCTGATGGCCATCTGGAAATGAGCAGGAGTATGAGGTGCATGCATGACCTGGATCAAATACCCACCTATTTTGGCTGCTCAGTTAATCTCTGCATCCTGCATGGCTCTCAAGGACAGCACAAAGCTGGGCTCCGAGGCACAGAGATCCCCAGTGGATTGGAGCCTGTCCTCAGAGAACGAAGCCACTGCAGGGACCTATTGGAAGCAGACTCGCTGCTCACCTTGTCCCTTGCCAGGGCCTGGCCAGCACTGACAAAGACAGGCCAGTGGGGCGTGGGGCCCCAGACCAGTGCTCCCAAGTGAAATGACACAGACAGACACTGGGTTTTTCAGCCTGTTATTTTTTAATATTGCTCACTTCTAAGACTGACTGAATATCAAGCCAAGCACTCCTTGGTTCTAGCCACAGACGCCTTCCTTGATGGCTGGGAGCTCATGAATGCAGCAAACGCCATCCGGACAGCACGCACCGCGCACCATTAAGCAAAGTGGTGTTAATGAACAGCACTCCCGGCAAGCGTACTGGGAAGAGCCTCAGCTGACCAGGTGAGCAGTTCATGTTGCTGCCCTGGATGCCCTTCAGTAGTAAGCAATGGTGCTGCACAAAGCAAAGCTGGCTTGATCACTTCTAAACTAGCACTTCCCAGTCACTGCTTCTGCTGGGACTATTTGAGCCAAGGCAACCCCTCTGACCCTGGTTCCCAGACTCTGCCTGCGGCATTACGACAAGGGCTGTTTTTAGTAGCACAGTGCCATGGGAAGGACCCTTTTCACCCTGGGCGCCACAAAATGCATTCTGCTAGAGGTCACAGGCCTATGTGGGACATCACGTGCTCCCCGGGCTGGAAGCAAAGGCCCCACTTGAGAGGTGTGAATGGCACTGGAAAGGGTGCTGAGACCCATGGAATGGGGGAATTTATTTGCCTCTGATGCTCAGCACAGATGAGTGTAGGCATGACCAGAGCCATCAGCTCTATGCAGCATCCCTTTGCACCCAGCACCTCCTCCGCCTACAGGGGTTAAATTCTCAGAGTATTTCCTGGAAGTGCTCATGTCACCGCCCATCCATGCTATAAAAACACCAGGGTGCGTGTGTAAAAATATTTCCCAGAGCTCTGCTCTGGAAACACTAAGCTTTGCCCATCCAGCTGTCCTGTGGCTGACCAGTCACTGGGGCATTTTAGCAAGGCTGGTGCCAAACCCTGTGAGTGTCTGAACGTGGGTGTGTTGGTGATGCTCCATTCCCCAGCTGCCGCATCAGGCCCACATGCTGAACTCAGAGCCATGCCAGGGAGTGCAGTGAGATGACAAGCCACCACTCCACTTTTTGCAATGGGGACCCTTCCCGTCAGGAAAGGTGTTTTTGTGCTGCCCACTGTTAGTAACGGGCCAGGCCTAGGCAGGATCGACGCCATCTGTCACAGGCTAGTCCTGTTTGAGAGGCTGGAGTTGTGCCTCTGCCTGGCCCTGCCAGTCACCTTCCCCCCCTGCACCAGGAAACACGTAGCCTGATTCTGAATGTCAAACCACGCCTGGACCCACTGCAGAGCCTGGGCTGTGCAGGGAGTAACTGGCTGTGCGGGGGCCTGGGCTGTGCCCAGCTTCTGGGATTTATGGCCTTGAGAGGGCCAGCCTCTCTGGTCTGCACAGGGTTATCAACCACAGCAGCAACGTCTGCTTAATGCACTTTGCTGTGGGGAAGGCCACACGGCAGTGCTGAGCTCATCCTCGAGCACACAGCCCAAGATCACAAGGGTGGCCCAAAGCACACAGCACTTGTCAGGGCCATGGAGAAGTTGGTGAACATGTGTGGCTGCTCCCTTCTCCTGGCTGAACACTATTACAAGGCAACTACACGCCCATAAAATACTCTCCCAGCTGCTGTCCCTGGGGGCACGCTGCAGGGTCTCTGGCAGCAGATGTGGTGGTGTATGTATGCAATACCCACCAAATGTCACTTTGGTCAAGCCAGCTCCACGGGACTGTTGACAAATCCCTGGCCAGTGGCGGCATGGTCTGACAATGTCACACTTCCAGCACCTTTCCCTGGAGGAGTCCAGGACAGCTGGTTTGAGCCAGTCTCTATCCAAATTCACCTTTCTAATTATCTGCTGTGGCGTTCATCCCCAAGGGGGTCTCTGCTGCTGGCAGCCATGGCACCAGGGCTGACCACCAGCTGCTGGTGGACTCTGGAGCAGATCATGAGTCTAGCCATTCTCAGCCAGCAATGAGAGAAGACTTAGCTGTGTAAAGGGAAAGGAAAGAGTGGGGACCCCCGGGGATGGCCCGCTACCAGGAATGCTTACTTTGTAAATTTTATGAATGTGAAATATTTCAAATGTAGCAGAAAGGCCAGGGGCAGAGCAGGCTCTCTGTGGGTCCATGGCACGGTTTCTGGGCGTGGCTCAGGATGCCCCTCCTCAGGCACAGCGTCTGTATTTCTGCATGGTGCGTGTAGCAGGTGCCACTCATCCTGCAAAGGTAGCAAAGTGACTGGCAGCCGAAAGGGGAATGAAGGAAAGCAGCCCCTGGGACACGGCTGCAGCGCAGAGCCAGGGTAGCTGAGTCCCTCCCACCCTTAGCCCTTTCCAATTCACACGCAGTGAGAGCTCTCTCTGCTCACCTCACCCTGGCCTGTGCTAGAAGTCTGGAACTTGGGGGGTCCGTTCACAGGAAGCAATGCAAAGTACAGAACAGATGTCAGATGGCTAAGCATTTAAATAAGATTTTGCCTGACATGGACCCACCTGAAAATTCCTGGCACCAAGTTGCCTGGTGTCAGTGCCAAGACTCACAAAGAGGTTCCCTTGGCTGCTTTGGCTTTGGTTACATGAGACGAGTGCTTGACAGACAGATGTTGAGATGGGTTTCATAATGAAGCTAGGAAGCTGAAACACACTGATCAGTGAATGGAAAGGCCTTAAAGTCGCTGGTTGGTGATGGGGGAGAATGGGTCCAGTGCTTTGTGGGGACTGATTGAGTTAATACTATCAAAGGCTTTGCTTCAAGGGGGGGCGAATGTATGGGGAATTCTTCCCTCTGCCTCCACGCTGGGGCAGGAATGTAGGGGAACTCCCTCTTACCTCAACCTACTGTGTAAAAGTTATTTTAATTTAAAATATTTTAGCACTGGCATAAGAGAAGACAGAAAGCTGAGCCCAAGATGCTGGTGTTAGAAATCTAGAGAGAGCTCCCATCAGCACCCTTCTCTATCCCACCATTTGGTGCTGGAGAACCCCAGCTATGCAATCCAGGGAGAATGGCTATGTCTGATTTTAGGCGAGGAATTGGATTTGGCTGGTTGGAGAACTCTTTGGATTAGATGCTGGGGTAGTACAGAGATCGTCTCTTGTAAAGCACTGATGCTGACCAAAGTTTGGGTGCACCAGGCCAGTTTGCCTGTGTTTCCCCAGCAATGACTGACTCACAGAAACTGTTAGAAGTCCACGACTTTGCACAAGTCTCAATGTGTTTGCAGCCCAAGTGCTGAAGTTGCGTGAGACACACAGAGGTGCCTCACCCCTGGACGTGCAGTCACAAGTGCTGGGTGGTGTAGGGCCACGCTACACTGAGGCGCCGGGCCTACTCATCAAACCACGAAGTGCAACCTGTAGGTCACCTGGTGGCCGTTGTCCCAAGCATAGAGGACCTTCTCCTTGGGGTTGTAGTCAACCTGTGTGGTGAAGGAGTACTCATTGAGGAAGGGCAGCCTGAGGCTGGCCTCGGTGTCTGTGTGAGTGTCGAAGGCATAGGAGATCTGTCCATCTTTCTGGTTGTACACGTCCACGGCATACAAGATCCCACAGATGATGAAGCAGTTCCCATAGGAGTTGCGTTTGAGACCTGTCTTCCAGGTGGTCTCCCTCTTCACAGAGAGGTCATTAGGGTCCAGCCTGCTCAGGACGATGACCTCCAGCTGGGAGTAGTCATAGTCCACTGAAGGGTAAATGACCCACAGCCCGCTTTCGTCCACTGCAAAGTCAATGTCTGAGTGCCCTCTCCACTTCCACGGCGTGATGTCCTCATACACCACGTCAGGCAGCAGGGCCCAGGCAGCCACAAAGCGCTGCTTCAGGTCGTATTTGATGATGTTCTTGGTGAAGGCACGGTTGTAGTAGAAGGCTCCCTGGTAGACCACATGGCCGGTCCCGATCCAGTTGTAAGGGAGCTTGTACAGGTTGCTCCAGCGACCTGTAGTGAAAGTGAAAGCTCATTAGTGCACAAGGCTGGGGCTGGATCCTTAACTCCCATTGGCCACTGTCCCTCCCCCCATCCCACTGCTCTCTTTTTGGCATGCTCACTTGTTTGCACTGCCACCTGATTGCTCCCACCAACCCGCACTCACATGTCTACATGCCTCACTGAGCACCAGGAGCTGCCTGGGCAGGCCAGGACGCAGACGAGGAAGTGGGCACTGAGGACATGACTAGCTACTGCTGGTCAGCACAGGGTGACTAGACAGGGGTTCGAGGGAGAGCAAACCACTTTCACCAAGGCAGCTCCAGACCTGGCCAGAGCTCTCCACAAAGCCAGTGGCAAAGCGCTCAGCTAATAGGCCTGTGCAGGGAACAAAGCAGGGTCTGTTCAAAGCCGAAGAACCTCACAGAGCTCAGGGACTGTGGATACTGGACACTACAGGGCACCTGTCACTGCTTGCTGCCTGGAGCTCAGGAGAGACCGCCTGGGGGGGGACGGGCAGGTGGTCCCTGGTCTGATCCTGCATGGCAATTCCCAGGCTCCTAAAGAGAGGTTCCTCTGGCTGGTCTGTGAGCGAGCCTAGGCCTGACGGAAGCTCAGGGATCAGGCAGGGTCAAGTTTGTACAGCTCATATCACAGCCCTGCAGTAGGCTGTGAGCTCCAGCCCCGTTTCTCTGCACATCTGCATCATCCAGACCTCGTTCCAGGGACGTTCTCCCCAGCCAAGTGAACTCATTTGACCCAGTGTGCAGGTGCCAGGACCTGCCCACCTCCACGGGCACTACTCCAGTCTCACAGGCGCTGTCCAAGCCCGGGAACTTTTGAAAGCCCCAGTCTGTCTTTTATCTTGTTTCAACATGCAGCCAGCGTGTGCAGCTCCCAGCAGTTCCAACCTCCCTGTGCAGCTAACGGCATGATCATGCCAGTTGCCCTGCTCAGCTTCCCAAGCTAAAAAGCTATAGTTTTCATCCGCTGTGAGGGAAAAGTGTTTTTGTGTCTGCCTTGCCGTGGAAATGCAGCTCTGGGGACATGGGGTCTGTGGAGTGCAGCAATCCAGACGCCATCGGTGGAATGGGAGGAAGCATCTGAGACAGTGGGCACAGCTAATGTTTCCCAGATACGCTGTCTGCCCCATGTGTCTTATTGCAGAGCCTTTCCACAGACCACATTCAGTTTGGAAATAGCTCCTCTTTGCCCACTCACGCCTGGCTCCCTGCCCGACCCTGAGCTTCCCAGGGGTCAGTCTGCCCCTCCTGGCTGAGGGCATGGGGAAGAGAGTCAGCCATTCTCAGTCGGTTCATTGGAAGCAGTAGATAAATTCACTGCAGCTCATCCTTGCCCCTTTCTGCGCATTCCTGGTGGCTGCCCATGTGCTGGGGCTTTCCGGGGGCACGCAGGGGAAGCCATGTGCCAGGCCGTCTGTGCAAGGACCCTTGGGAAACACATTGTGCATTCCCTGCCGTTAGGAGGTACAGAACCAATCCGCCTATGACTTTCCGTGAGGCAGGGTGTCTAGTGACAGAGCGCTGCTCTAGGAGCTCTAGTCCCAGCCCTGCTGCTGGCCGGCTGGGTGACCCTGTGCAGGTCCCTTCCCCTCTCAGTGTCTCCGCCTGCCCTCCCTCCCTTGTTTTGCTTATCTAGACTGTGAGCTCTTTGAGGCGGTGACTGCCTCTCGTTATTGGTCTATACAGCACCTAGCGCAGCAGGACCCTGAATTTTGGCTGGGAGCTCTGGGTGCTACGGTGATAAAACAGGAGGGACAAGCTGGCTCTAGGACCCAAGCAGGTCAGCGTGAACCCTGTGTTCATGATCTCTCCCCAGAGAATCTCTCTCCTGCCGACCCAACACAACCCTCCACTTCCTGAAGAATGGGTTGGTACGCTAAGGGGGCACGTCATTCCCTGCAAACCATGGGCCAGCTCAGGGGCTGAGGACCCGCGCCCCCAGCAGGCCTCTCCAGAGCTCCTCACCTTGCTTAAAGTTGTCAAGGCTCCTGAACTCCACCAGATTGTTCCCATAGTAGTAATTGGTGACGTAGATCCTGTCATCTCTGGCCGCAGGGTCCTTCATCCACGCCCCTTCATTGCGCCCGTAGCTGTGGTGCTTCCTGGGCGGCTCCACTGACTTGATGGTGCCCTCACACTGCACTTCTTTCACTGCCAAGCCAACCAGAGGCATGTGCTAACTGCTGGGCTCTGCCATCATCCCGGGCAGCCCACCAGGTCCCCCTTGGTCTCACTGGGCAAACGGGGCCTTTCTGCACCCTTGGAGGGGCTCCCCACCTTTCGGCTACCCGTCGGCTTGTTTCAAAGGGCCAGAGAGGTTCAAAACCTCCATTTCCAGGAGCACCCCACACCCTCCGTCCAGAGGTGCTGCCTTCTCTCCTCTTGTTACTGGATTTTGTGCTTCCGGGGTGCCACAGGGACTGAGGCCTCTGCAGCCACAGGACACATGCCACATGGCCAGCTGCCCTGCAGTGCCAGCAGCATCACTGGGCACACATAGCTACATGCCAGGCCACAGCAAGTCCCCCAGCTGTAGTTTGGGCCTGGGCCCCCCACACCCTGCCTGGGAGGCTCAGCAGGTGCCACCAACCCACCTTGGTTAGGCACTTCCAGCCCCTCGGTGCCATCTGCGTTGTTCCCCAAAGAGAGGAGCGTGACTGGTGGGCTCCGGGTGGTGGTGCTGGGGGACTGGGTGGTGCTGGGGGACGTGGGCTCTGCCTGTTCGCCAACTCTGCCCTGGGCCTCCTCAGCAACGTAGTTCTCGGGGTTTCGCTCCTCTGGCTGGTCCACCTGTGAGGTCACCTTCACGGGACCCTCTGAGTAAAGAAACACAGCCCTCACTGCCCAGTCCCTTCCCTGGGCTTGGCACTGTCGGGCAAGGAGGGCCAGCTGCAGACTGTGTCAAGGAGCAGGTGATGGCTGAGGGGGGTTTATCTGTTTCTCCCCTGGCCCCTAGTCTCCATTTTCTTTCCTGTGCTGAGAGTCTGACTGCCTCCCCCGCCTCCTTCCACTTCCCACCCGCCAGGGAGATGAGCACGAAGTGATGGATCCAGCTGGAGTCCCATTTCTCCCCTAAGTCTGTAGGGTGGCAGCTCCCACTGTCCCCTCTGCCACCTGGTTCTGCAGCCATTTAATTCAACTACCCTGGCTGCCATGGCTCTAGGAATACTGTCCGGGCTCAGGGGAGGGCCACCACGAGTGACTGTGTCAGAAACAGGGCGACTTCTCTCAGAAATCCCTCACTTGCTAGAGTCTGCAAACAGCTGGGACACCGCAGGAGCGGGCAGCTGTGTCTGCAAGAGCGGCAGGGGATCAGATCAGAGCCTCAGAATAGATTGACGCACAGGCTGGACTACAGGAAACTTTGCAGTCACTGAGCATAGAGTTTGCTTGTCAACGCTCTCTATCCCTGAATGTAGGGTCACTCCCCACAGCTTTTTCTGATGCATTTTGATCTTGTCCTGCAGGCCCTCCCTGCCACTATCCCAGCCCCGGGATCCTCCAAGCACACAGTTCTGTCAGTGCCCCTCCGTCCAGCCCTGCAGCTCCCCGGGTACCCCTTGAGAAGAGCCTGTACCCACATCAGTTGCCCGGTGGTTCTGTGATGTGCACGAACACCAAAGCTCACTGTCACCTGCACCCTATGTCCAAGCCTCGCCAGCAAGTCCTGGGAGATCAACGCCGAGTGCCTGCCCTCCACCTCCCTGCCCCAGAGGACAGAGGAGCCAGCGGCACATGCGGGCCATGCCCAGCAGGGATGCACAGCGGCTGGAAGGGGCAGACAGGGACACAGTGCTCGCAGGAAGGGGTAGGCACCACACGGCTGGCTCTGAGTGGGGGTAACATGGGGGAATGGAGGTATCCATGCGGGGAGCGGTCCAAGGCTGGGGAACGCCTTGATCCCCAAGGTGGACTGGCAAGGCTCCCAGACGCACCCTTTCGCTTCCCTGTCCACCTGACAGTCCGTCCCCTCAACCAGCCACCCTGCTGGGCCTGTCGTGGTGCTGGCATCCCCTCCAGGGGGCTGGGCACTGACCTCGGTCGTTAGTGAGGCCCTCGCCTTCATCCTGCTTGCCAGCCTTGTAGTAGGTGATGCCTCGAATCACCGTTTGCTGGTGGGCAGAGGGCTTGGACTTGGGTGTGGGCTGAGATGCACCCGACCTGGCCCGCAGACTCTCCTTCTTGGGCTTCTCCAGTTTCAGCAGCTTCTCTTTGGGGGCTCTCACAGCTGCCTTGTCCCCCAGGCTCTTGCGTGCACTGGGGTACTTGCTCACCTCCTTGCCCTTCCCCTTGGCAGTGTCCTAGGAGACAAAGCCCGGCTCAGAGGCACCTTTCTGGGCAGCAGCAATGCAGGATCCAGCTAGACTTTTGCACCAAATGGGGTGGATGGGGAGCTAACGGCTTGGGCTTGGACATCTGCTGTATGGCAAAGCACCTGTTGCAAAGACAGGGCCCCTGGAAGCCCAGCCTGCTCTGGACACGCTGTGTGCCAAGGTGCTCGGACACCAGGGTGATGGGCACGAGCTGGGCTCTGAGCAGAGTGGAGGACACCTGCCAGGTGGCCGCCCCCAGGGCAGCTAAGATGGGATGGAAAGGAGACTGGAGCACATAATAGGCTTCACACTGGGTATGCCCCATGTTCAGGTTGGGGGGGCCCTGACTGACTGACTAGCAACGGGATGAAGGGAGTCTATCATTTAGCACAGGAGCTGCCGTGAAGAGCCTGGTTTGGACAGTGGGCAGCTGGCCTGTCACAGGGCAGCATGCAGCATCTCGGGCAGCCACCTGAGCTCTGCTGGCCAGCCCAAGGGCTGGCTGCCTCCAGCAGTGGGGATCTGGCTAGTGCGGGAAGGTACCTGGGCCTGGCTCTCAGGAACAGCGGCCACGTCCTTCTGCAGCAGCTGGTAGCCCAGGTTGGAGATCTCCTTCTTGATGCTGATCATGATGTCAGAGTAATTCTCATAGCGCTTCATCTGGTTGGCCAGCTGAACGACGCTCTCCTTCATGAAGTCATTCTCTCTGCTCAGGTTGGTCTTGATGGTCTGGGCAGGAGGAGAGATGGCAGAAGGCGTGAACCGCTGAGACCAGACGGTCTTCCATTGCCCTTCACTCCAGGCTACAGCCTTCATGTTTCCTTATAACCAAGAAAGAAGAAGGAAAGCCATCCAGCTTCCAGGGGATGACAGCACTGTCTACTAGCCAGGGCAGGTGGGACTGGGAGCTAGGACTCCTGGGTTTCATCCCCAGCGCTGGGAGGGAAGTGGTGCCTAGTGGATAGAGCAAGGGGGCGCTAGGAGTCAAGACTCCTGGGTTCCATCCCCAGCTCTCGGTGGGGACTCTGCCCTGAGAGTGGCTGGGAAAGGGTTACCTCTTCCAGTAGCTCTAATGGCTCAGTAGATGTTTCCATCCCGAGCCAGAGGACATGGAGGAAGGAAGTCATCAGAGCTGGTTTCCTGCCAGCTTACAGTCTCTGGATTTGATTGGCAGAGCGGTGGCTGGGCAGCAGAAGCAGGTGCTGGCTTTTCTGGTCGTTCTTTTGGCTGCCCTGCACTGAGATGGTTCAGAGCATGCAACGCACAGGGGTTGCTCTTACCTCTTCCAGAGTATTCATCTGGGACACCACCTTGTTGATGTATGAATGGACCTTCATCAAATCCATGCTGTACAGGGTTCCCTCCAGCAGGTCGACCATGGACTGCAGCTGCAAAGGAAAAGCTCTGCCACTGGATCCGAAAGCAGCTCATGACAAGGGGGCTGTGCAGTAAGAGAAACTCCAGAACGAAGGAATATTCCCTCCCAGCCAGTGTTCCCCTGTGACTCCCTACAGAGTGAATCAGACTGGTGGGTAGAACAACCCGAATGACAGAACGGAGCAGGCCTCAGTGGTGCGACCATCCAGGGACCACTTCGGTCCCAGCACACGACCGTCAGTAGGCAGCAGCCTCTCTGCGAGGCGGAGAGCCAAAGTAGAACTGGACCATGGTGCTGAAACGCACTCGGAGATAATGATGCCCAATGACTGTATGCTCTGGGATTTCTCACAGCCATGATTTTAATTTCACACCAACTTTTCAGTCTCTCCCTGTGCTGCCCACCTGCCCACACCCCCCGGTTACAGGGAAATGGCCCAAGGATCCCAGACTGCTACAGAACTGGTGAAATTATGGAAGCGGAAATGTCAGCTGAGGATGACAGAGGGAGGGGACTTCCTGACAGTGGGGCATGGCCTGTGAAACTGTTATACCAGGAAACACACCCCAGGGATGGGCCTGAACAGGTCTTAGCTGTCTCTAGCTCAGGTAAGTTTGTAGCACCTCAGTCCGCTGGGAGCTGAGATGAGTCCCGCACCTCACACTGCCTAGGATCTGGAACCCAGGGGCAGGGAGGGAGGGCAAGCCCAGGTCTAGAAACTGCCCATGGTGACTCAAGCCCCTCTCATCACCACTGTCCACAACGCTCATTTGAACAGCCACCTTCTTCCTTGGTCCATGCATCCTTGCCCCATGGCAGCGCGGTCCCCAGCACTGATGGCTGAGCCCTTCTGCATGGAGCCTGCACAGCTGTGTGGAGGGTGGGAGGGAGGGAGCAGGCACACACTCCCTATTGTTAGCTGGTGACATTTAACCACAGCTCGGGGCTCTCACGCATAAGGCCAAGGCCTCCCGGGGAAGCCTGCAGGTCCCAGCACAGATCCACTCTTGTCCGGGAACTCCGCATTCCTGTCTCCTCTCTGTGGGGCAGGGATTCCCAGACCATGGAGTCACTGCCAGCTGTAGGCTCTCCTGCCCACCCGCAGCCCACTGATGCCACATCGCCCAGCCCATCCTGTCTGACATTTGTCCCCGTGGGGCTGGCCTGTGAAGGGCCCTTTGTGCAGTGGCTATGGATGCTCCCAGCCCCTGGTGGGCCTGGCAGGGCCTGGGAGCAAGATGCTTTCCTTTCCAGCCCCCAGGTTTCCACCCGTCTAAGAAATGGACTTTGTCCACTGGAATGCTGCTTGAGTCTGGTGAGCAGGAGCTCTGGGACCAGCAGATGGTGCTGGGGTGCAAAGGTTAAATACACATGGTGTCAGGGAGGGGGCCGTGCCTCACGTGTCGTGTTGGATGGAGCGCCATGCACCCAGGGCTGACCACCATGTTCAGGGGCCCATGTCAGTGTGCGGGCGCCAACCATCCTGCTCCTGCTGCCAGGCGCCAAGCATGCTGCTGGCCCCTCAGCTGGAAAGGGCTCTAAGCAGTGGCTGGTATGGCATGTAAACCCAGCGGCACTCTGTCCCGCTTGCCCGCCTTGGCACCGGTACCTTGAAGAGCTCTGGTGCCTGCTTCTTCAGCTTCTCCATCTTCCACTCATTCTCACAGGGGTTCAGCGAGGAGGGCGGCGCCGTGCAGGAGCAGCGGCAGTCTGCCCCCGAGCTCACCGTCTCCACCGTGTAGAAGTCCTCCACCCTCATGCTGCCGTCCTTGATACGGCTGCAGGCATCTTTGCTCAGAGGCCGCAGGATGCACTTGCAGCGGCAGTCAGAGCCCTCAGATGTCATCCGCACCTGGTCCGTCTCACCAAACACCTGGGCAAGAAGCAGCAGGCTCGGTCAGGACAGGTGGAACGTGCCCCCCCCAAAGCAGCAGGCAACAATTCCTGCCAGCACCCCAACACATTCAGGGTTCATCTTGCACTGAAGCGCTGCCCTCTGGCCTGGGGCCCTGTGTATCCTTCATTACCCCAGGCTGGGACTCCCCCAGGGATGGCTCTACTCACTGGCACACCGATGTGCAGCCCTAAAGATCCCAACCAACAGGCCCTGCTGGAATGGTTGTCATGACCATCTCGGCCAGCACTGGGGACTGACCTTGGCTCCTCTAGCACCCAGGTCTGATCTCTACAGTCTAAGCCTATGGCCTAACTACCCGGGTGTCTGTTCCAGGGCTTCCTTCCCCATTTGGCTCCTCCAGGAGGTGGCTTTCATGGGAATGTGCATTCGCTAGGCTGCTCATTCATTCCTCTCGCCTGTTCACAGCTCAGCCAAGTTCTGAGTGTTGGTTAAACTCTGATGGGCTGGGCGCAGAGGGAAGGAGAGGGGAGCACACAGGAGCTTGCACCTCTTCTTCCCTTGCTGACACCCTCCTGGGCCTTCATCCTCCTCCTGCGACTGATACCAGCAAGGGAACTGGCTGGATGTGCAGGACAGGGTTTCTCAAAGAGACCCAGCTTCCACTCTGGGCGCCTAACTCCCCTAGGCTCCTTCAGAACCACCAGTCTTAGCCCTGAATGCTCAGGAGCAGCATCTGGGGAGGGGTCTGGCGCCTGTTCATTCAGTGACAGGCACATTGTGCAGGGTGGAAAGACGCCTTTCTAGACAGCTCATCAGAACTGAGGAGCAAGCTGGCGTCACTCGCTATTTCTGCCCAGCTCTGTCCAAAGCACAAACACTGAGTACTGCCCAGAGTTTCCAGCTAAGGTCCGGAGACTGACAAATGAGTCACTGCAAGGCCCCGAGCAGGGTGTTAATGGTCAATCCCCCACTCCCATCCGCACCCCCAGCTGGGGGTTCAAATGCCCCACAGCTGCCTGGGTGATTCAGAAAGCAGGAAGAGGAGACTGAGGCAGGTATGACTAGCAGGGACCACAGCTGATCATCTCTGATCTGCTGCCCAGCAGCCACTGGTGCCCCTCAGCTCACCACGGCCATTGGCAGCTGCATGTTTTTCTTCATGAAGAAATGACGACAATAAACTGTGTTTACAAAGCATCTCCCACAGACACACTGGTTTTGCTGCCCAGCAATCGTAAACCAATGTCTCATGAACTAACCCCCATGCAGTGGAAGCAGCTCATTTATGCTGCTCAGACAAACCGCAGATGAGGCTCAGCCAGCCAGAGCAGCATGTCTGAATGAGTTTCTTTTACAACCACTCTCTGTGTCTCCAGAAAGCCTGTTCCCCAGGTCATTCTGGGGTCCGCTGCCCAAACTCCAGGGGCTGGGCATGGCGGGCCTGATGCATTTCTGAGTCTTGGGCTTCTGCGCGGGAGAAGGGGCCAAAGCTTCCAAGCTCCAGGGCATGAAGTGCTCAGCATCGCCCAGGAAGAACCCAAGTGCAATGCTTCCTGTGTTACTGGCCAGCAGGAAAGGGGGACTGAAGTGTAGCTGAAGGGCTACTTCAGGGCTGGCCACGGCTGAGAGCATTTGCTGAGGCCTGAAGAGGATAAGGTTCCTTCCCTGCGTATTTCAAAGAAGCCTCTGGAAGCAGAAGCGGGCATGAAGGTTGCTGCACATTGCAGTCATCCCCACACATGCACAGCAGCACGTTTCAAGGGTGCCAGGCTGATGGCTGTTTATACAGAAAACTGCTCAGCAGAAAGGGATGAGAGTCACGACTGCTAGGGAAACCTCAGCGCCTAGCACAGGGAGGGGGAGCAGGTGAGGCAGTGGGGAGCGGGAATCTTTCAGCGTTCCTCGACATCCTCTCAATTCACGCACCAACGTAATTTTCCCAACTGTGAATGAATAAATGTGCAGCCAGCGGCGAGCAGTCTCTTGACACTGAGTTCTCCTGGCTCAGATTCTCATGTGGGGTAAATGGGCCTGGCTCCATGGAAGTCAATGGAGCAGGGCCCATTATGGCAGAGAGGATCTGGCCGTACGTTTGAGAGGAGAGGCAGTAAGGGGGTCAGTAAAAGTTTCCATGCCCTCAACCTTAGTTATTTTTCTTTATAGCAGTTCTGGCCCAGTTACAAAGTGTGAATGATGGATTGTTTCCGAGAGGAGCAGTGTGTTTCTGGGTATGGCGAGGGGTGGGGAAACTGCCATGGGATGGCAGTACAAGAGCAGCTCCTCTGCGTAACGGATCTGCTCTGCTCTTCTTGCAAACAGCCCCCGCACAGCCAGAGTGTTTTCTCCACATCCTCGTTAGGTTTCCCCAAGCCACTAACCACACCTCATGCTACATAAATCTTGACATTTTTCATGAGTTATGTACGTAACAAGCCCCTTGACTCATCCTGAAATCAACAACAAATGCATGCAGTAGGTGGGGTGAATCCGTCCCTTTAGAATAACAAGTTAGGCTCAATAATCGCCAGGGCTTTGAAAAGTTCACTGGAATGCCTGCCTCCTAATCCCTAGGTGACCTTCTCTCCAGAGTCCTGGGAAAACCCAGACCCTGTCCAGGCCCTGGACTGCCTGGTGGGCTGCAGGAGCAGCAGAATGGCAATGAGTGAGCTGCTCAGACAAATGCCATAACCAGGAGGAAACAAAAACCCCAGTGTGGGACAGACAAGCCACCATTTGGCTAAGCCACTCCAGAGGAGAAAATACGGACTAGTGGTCCATGGGTCCACGGTCCTTTCAGTGAAGGAGCATGCGGGATGGAGGAACAGTGGGAAAAAGCCTCAGGCAAACAGTTCATGAGCATTCAAAGCCCAGCTCCGAGAGGAGGGCATTCACCACCCCTCTGTCCCACTAGCCAACGAGCAGCCAGGCCCTGCAGCGCAGAGCTTGGCCAAAAACTGAGGCTAAAGTCCGCTGCGCCGATATTTGTGAAGGCTGCATAGAGCCAGCACCAGGCCTACGTGCCACCTGTCCCACAAAAGCCCAAACTGCCTTGGCCTTGCGGGAGGCCAGCAGTGCCCCAGCCTCATTCTGTCTCCCTATCCAGAGCTGAATCCCACCCATCCAGACTGACTGTGGTCTTAGAGCACCAACTTTCCAGCTGTGCTGCTTAGCTGCACCACATCCCACATCCAAGCTTAAACCTCAGACGTTAGCCCAGTCCATTGCTCCATGAGTCACATGTGGTGTGCAGCAGGGGGGGTGAGACCCCAAACCACTGGGGAGTTTTGCAATTAGTTTTCAGATGATGTTAAAAGGAGGTGAACGTTTTGCTCATCACTCTCCTCCCAGCTCCTGAGCAAGGCTGGTGTCAAAGCTGGGCTTTGCTCAGTGCTCCCTGGCTCCAGCGTCCGATGGGAAGGAGACTGCTGTTTTCAGCCATCGACAACAGAGGTCAAAGGCGACTGCAGCTCACTCTGCGCAGTCTCAGAGCATGTCTTTTGCCTGAGAGGGCACCCTCATGGAGCCAGATTCCACCGCGGAGTCATGGCAGCTTGCGCCAGGGATGGTTAGAGCTTTGCCTTCATAGCATATGTCAAGCAGCTGGTGAAATGCAAGATGAAATTTCATAACGATACACATGAAGTACTTTGCCTGGGAGGGAACAATCAAAAGTACAACCACGATAAGGGGTGTCGCTGGCGCCTGGCACATGGGGCACGTGCCCCAAGTCCCAGCGCCAGAGCCCCGAGCATCAGGCCACCAGCCTGGCCCCGGATCCCCAGCCGGGAATGGATCCGGGAGCAGCAGTGCTGCCATTCCTGGCCGAGGCTCCAGGGCCTGGCCGTCCAAGGTGACAGGAGCCTGAGGGGGGATCAGGCCTGGGCCCAGAATTAGGGCAAGGGGGCAGGGCCTGGCCCTCTGGGGGGAGCGCACCGGGTCTTGCCCCGGAGCAGCAACGCCCCGACTACAATGTGTAGAATAAGTGACTAGGCAGCCTAAGTGCTAATGAAAAGGATCTGGGTGTGACCGTAGACCCCAAACTGAATATGAGCAACAATGTGATTTGGCTGCAAAACAGGCTAACGGCAACCTGGGGTACATTAACATTAGTCTGGGTGCACTAACGCAGTGGTTGTCAAACTTTTTTCCTTGGGACCCAGTTGAAAAAAATCATTTATGCCCATGACCCAGCAATTACATTTCTGAGCAATGCATTCCAGTCTTTTGGCAGCAGCAGCAAGGGGTGCTACGACCCAGTGCTAAAGGGTCTGCGACCAAGTACTGGGTCCCGCCCCTAAGTTTGACAACCACTGCACTAACACACACAAGACTTGGGAAGGAATTGTCTATTGGCACTGGAGAGGCCTCAGCTGGAGTACTGCGTCCAGTTCGGGGCGCTACACTTTAGCAGAGATGCAGACAAACTGAGGAGAGTCCAGCGGACAGCAACAAAAATTATCAAAAGCTGAGAAAATCTGACCTACAAGGAAAGGTTAAAAACAAGTAATGTTTAGTCTTGAGAAAAGAAGGCTGAAAGGGGACCTGAAAACAATCTTCAAATACATTAAGGGCTGTCATAAAGAGGACAGGAATTATTTGCTTTTGTCCCACTTTCGTGGACATGGAGAAGTAGTGGCTTTATTTTGCAGGAAGGGAGATAGGGATGTTTCTCTAACTCGATGGGTAGCTAGGCTCTGGAATAGGCTTTTAAGGGAATCTGTGGCATCCCCGTCACTGGAGGTTTGTAAGAATAGGTTGGACAAACCTCTGTCAGGGTGGATTTAGGTTTCCTTGGCCCTGCCTCAGCACAGCTGAACTAGCTGTCTTCTTGAGGGCCCTTCCCACCCATTTCTATGAGTCTAAGCGTGAGGAGCCTGTCCCAGCTCATACTAGAGAAACATCTCTGGCTTCGTTAACCTAAGGGAAGAATCTCTCTCAGCTAACAGCAGCCGGAGCAGATCATGAAGCATCCTGCCGGGGGAAGCAAGACTAGTACGTATGAGCCCTGCTTAGCCACAGCCTCCATGGACCTCATGTGGAGAGCTAACCATCCCCACCACGACCCCCGGTTGAGTCCAGGGTCACCAGCAGGAGCACACGGAGCCGTGCCAGACAAGACAAGGAGGTGCCAGCCTCTTAGTGGGTGCCGACATGAGGACTCGCCCTGGAGCTGAGGAGCCATGGGTGCCCAGGCAGCAGATCGACAGCCCTCAGGAGCAGCATTATCAGTGCTGAGTAGAGCTGGTCCTCAACTTCTGGAGAATCTGGGTCCCGATCCCCGTGTCACAGCTGGCCCTTGAGTCTGTAACGGGCTGGACCGTGACCCTTTGTAGCCGGGAGATTAAACTCTGCAGCCACTTCCTGCCAAGTCCTGCAAAGTGACTTTCAGTCTCGTCCTCAGGAGGGAGGAAAAACCCTCAGTAAACAGCTGGAAGCTGCCTGCAGCCCAGTTGGGACCATTTGTCCTCCAGTCTGTGCATAAGCGACTGGTCACAGCTTGCTGAATGGGTGCCATAGCAACAGCCCTAGGAACTTCACTGCTCAGCGTAAAGAAAATGCACTGACTTCTGACCTGTGTCCATGGCTCTCGGAGCCTAAAGCCGTCAGGCCACAGTCTTGTAGCAGCTGTTTGGATTCTCATGCCCTCTCCATGCCACTGAACGTTACTGAAGGGGTCTTCAAGCACCATGTCTGTGGGCTTCAGGGAAGGGGGGCAAATAGTCTTCTGTTTTCAAAATGTATTCAATTTTTACAGAGGACAATTGATGGCATGCACACCTGCACCCATGTGCATCCGTGTGAAGCGGTCAGTGTTGGTGTTTGAGGGAGACCCTGTCTCTCTGTGCACGCCTGAGTCAGTTGGTATTGGTGTGTAGCTGTAGGGATGTGTAGGGCTGTGTGGGAGGGTGGATGTGCGTTCTGGATGGATAGAGGCCGAGTTGCGTGTGGATGCACAGGCCCAACAGCTGGAGCCTTTAACGTTGACAGGATCTAGTGCAGGACACTGACCAGCATGGGAACACAGAAGCCCATCTGCTCGGAAATCTTACAGTGGGACTGGAGTTAATCTAGTGCTCAGAGGAGCAAACAGAGGGAGGATCACGCTGGCGACTCAGAAACCTGGGGCTGATGATCAAGCAGAGGGAAGTAATGCTGGGAGCAGGCCTACAAGAGAGTCAAACAAGCAGACGCTAAAACCAGAGGGGACCATTGGGTAGTTTAATCAGACCTCCTGTATTCCACAGGCCATGGAATTGCTCCCTCTGTCAAGCCTCATCATTTTGGCTACAAGACGTCTTCCAGAAAGGCACCAGTGTGCAGCTGAGCAGACGTGGAGAGGCCACCACAGCCTTTAGGGGCTTGTCCAGTGGTTTATCATCTCACTATTAAACCCTTGAGCCTTATTTCTAATTCTCGTGTCAACTTCCTACCATTGATTCTTGTTCTGCCCAGCAGTAAGTGCGTGGCAGAGAGCTGGAAGGAGGGCTGGATTCAGCTTGGGGGTGGGGTGGGGTGGGCTGGCATGTCCTGTAAGGTAGTGCGTGCCGCCAAATGCATTGTGACCTCCCACGAAAGCTCATGGGATAAATAAACGTGTTCACCTTTAAGTGCTACAGGACTCCTTGCTTGTTTTGCTAAACAGACGAAGTCTCTTGCCCTAGGAGGGTATTTTCTCTAGCCCTTGGATCATTTTGTGGCTCTTCCCTGCACTCTCTCTCATTTCTTCAATAGTCTTTAAAACATGGGTTGGGGCTCGGAGACTGGGCTGAGGAGCTCTGGGGCCGTGAGGGAGACTGGGACTGGGATGAGGATCAGAGACTGCTTGACTCTGCAAGCTCTTAACGCAGTTGTTTGTCTTTAACATAATAACTTCACAAACAAAGATACAGTGACCCATTACAGTTAGTCCTAGTGAGCCATACCATCCTCACAGTAACTGCATGATGCCAGTGGAGTGAATCCAATGTGAATCTAACCATACACAGCCACGGCTTTTGGCTCCCTTTCCTCTGCTTCATGCCACTGACAGCTATCCAGAGATGCCTGGTTCCACTGCCTAAAAAGGGAAACCCACCACAGCTTGACTAATGCCCTGAGGTCCAGCCTTGCATCCACCATCAGCTGACTGCCCCACGACAGGGCTCTGACGAAGGGCTGGCAGCTGGTGCAGCCCCTAAGGCCAGCAGGGCCAGGCCAGTAATGCAGTGCTGCCCTTGAACCAAATGTACATCGTGTTTAGTGCCCACGTGTGGCTCCTTGTTCTCCTCAGAAGGAGACTGAAGCAAAGCCTCCCCGTTGGGTGGGACCTAGGTGTTTAGATGTTCACGGGTGTCAACGGAGGTGGCAGTCATAATGGCCCCCCCAACGTAGCCCTCTAGACTATGGAGCTCACAGGGAGGAGTGTTAAGTATCTATCTCCCCTGATGGGTCTCATCTCCGGGCTATCCAGCTCAAGGGGAAGAGTGATAAGGATCGATCTCCCATGATGGGCCTCAATCTCCTGTGTGAGTTTCTTCCTCCCTAGCTTTGTGTCAGCAAAAAGGGGGATGAGTTCCTATCCCTCCTGAACAGTTTCTCGGCACCCCCGTCACCACGAAGGAGGGGACATTGTCTGGGGTCCCAGTTCCATCATTGGTCCTGACCAGAATCCCACTCCCAATTGGCTAGTTTTACTCTGGCTGGGAAAAAGTCTATTTAAACCCCCTGTCTCAGCTAGCTTGTGTTCTCCCACCCTCAAATGCTAAAGGGCACGTCGCGACCCGGTCGGACTGATCTGCTGACTGAGACAGGGAGCACCCACCCCCGAGACCTTTTTTTTTTCTTTTTTGGGGTGTACACGAATTGCTGGCTGAACGATTAAGTACTGGGATGTTGCAGCTGGTCTGCCTCCTCGCTTTGGGTTCCACTATGGTGCTAGGACAGGTATTATAAATCAGTACAAGCCTCCTACCTCTCTCAATTCTTCTTTTTGGAACCATTTATGTATAGTCTGTTATTGTAGCTTCCTTATTTGAGTTTTGTATAGTTTGTGTAGCTGTTTATTATTCCCCTGTATCCTGCACAATCTTTTCATGATATAGCTGTTCATTGCCTAGCATAGATTGTTATTTTGTCATATGTTCATTAGCCATTTGTATTTTACACTTTGATTGTAAAGTTGTTTATTGCTCCACTTCTGCTCTAAACTGCTGTCCCCAAATTCCCCCAGCATAAACGGGGGGAGTGTGGGAGTTTAGGTTCACTCATCTGACTCCTTCATTCTGCGGCCCACCCTTCTTGGCTAGCAAGGAGAAGTGGCCTTGAGCCATTGGTAAATATGCGTCGGGTGGGCTGATCAGTGCCTATACCGATGTTGAGGCAGTAAAAGGCCAGAAAAGTCCTTGAATTATTATGGCCACCCTCTTGAAGGTTATTGCTCCATACTGTTATTTGGCTATAAGTATTTTAGTTGTTTGTAAGTGTTTTACAGAGACTTTCCTGCTCCTCACTGTCAGTTGGTTATAAGTGCTTGTCTAGACTTTCCTGCTCCGCACTGTTTGTTGGTCATGTCATCGTTTATCCAGACTGCCCTGCTCCGCACTGTTAGTTGGCCATCTAGGAGTTTATCCTGACTTTCCTGCTCCGCACTGTTG
>ML682087.1:2020536-2129058 GCA_007922195.1 Podocnemis expansa
ATGCCCTCGTGTGTCATGCACCCCATGTCCTCTGCCCTTTGCAGCCAGTGCACCAGCACGCTGTGCCTCACGTCCCCTGCACTCAGTGCACTGTGCCAACCACCGGGGCAGGCGGTGTTAGGCTTCAGCCCACAGGTGCAGACATGGACAGAGGGGTGAGGCCACTGACGGGATGGTATGGGCTACACCCTGCACCAGTGGCTGTGCCCAGGCTGCACCCCTTTCTGCTTGTCCTCCTGGCCAGAGAAGCCCCTGAGCTGACAACCTCTGTGCAGTGGCTGAACGAAGGCCTGGTCCCCAGGGAAAGTATTATGGGGTCTCTGCTGGAAAAAACCCTGACAAATCCCCCAGCCAAGAACAATTTCCAGAGAGTCTCCTTCTAGGCCAGGGCACCCAACAGGTAAAGCTGTTTCTAAAGCCGTCTCATGTGTGGCCATGCCCTGCCACTACACCTCTCAGGCCAATTCTCGTATCGCTTTTGGCTCCAGAGTAAGAGCTGAAACCCTGACTCCAGCTGCACAGCAGTGTGTGTTTATAACCCTGCGGTTCTGCTTTGGCTCTGCTCTGCCTCTGTTTCTGTTGGACTATGAGACCAGGCTTTGAACAGCACAGCCAGAGGGAGAGTGCTTGAGAACACACAGGGCCCCAGAGGGGCAGACTCAAAATGTGATGCCTTCCCACCAAGCCTTGACTGCGATTTTCCTGCCACATTATGATCATTACAGCAGGTGATTTGACCTCACCTTCCTCTATGTGCTGTTCCCCAGTGTTTGAATCTTAACAATGGCTTTGACTTGTAACAGTCTGACCTGATCCCATGACTTCCACTTCCCTGCATTTGTCTTCCTCCCACTCTGCAAGCCCCCCATCTTCAAAGCATCTGACGAAGCTGGATTTTCTCCCATGAAAGCTCCTGCAATAAATAAATGTGTTAATCTTTGAAAGTATCACAGGATTCCTTGCTTGTTTTCCTCTCACAAGCTCTTATACCATTGCAAGGCTCTCTTCTCCATATGGCAGTCAGTAGCCTTGCACAGCCTTTCTGCTGGGGAGCTCCTGACAGGAGCAGAATTGCTGGTTGAAATTTTCTGGCTGGGAAAGTCTTTGACACTGCACATTTCCTGTGTAACTTCAGTGGAGACATAGTGGTCTACGGGCACACGATGGAAAGGACTTTGGTAACTGCAATACGTGAGCTAAACTCATCACTGTTTTGGCTGTTAGTGGATACATACGAGTTAGAGGCTAACCAGATCTTTTACTGACAGGGAACATGGCTAGAGATGCAGAGGTTAAGTCTCAAGTTTTGATCAGTTAAGGAAAGCTGTTCTCTTGGCTTTCCATTTGTCCTCCACAGGCCACTGTCACCATTGCTTCAGTGTTCCCATCAGCTCCTAATGCCTTGAATTTCAAGCTGGACATTTTTACTGAGCAGTGAAAAAGAGGCTCTTGTAGCAATTGTCCCCAAAAAGCCATGGAAGCTGGGTAGAGACCTGACCATGCAAGAGAATCAACGGCACCAGCTTTATAAAAAGAGTCTCTGGCTTTGGTCATTGAAGTAAATAAATATACCTTCACTCCGACGGAGCAAGGATTAAGAGAAACCATCTGTAAGTAGCTAGAAGATAATGGAGCCAAAGGCAATAGTAAAGAACTCAGCAGGTCAGAGCAGCTCATTTGCTCTTTGCCAGAATGTAAAAGGGATGTGGCGGGTTTATTTATCTCGGGCGTAAAAAGGGATTTGATGGAGCGCCAGTAAATCGCATCTGAGAAATGCATGGAGTGGTTCAGCAGTGACCTCGCTGAGCACAGCACATAGAAGAAAAACCAAGGCCCAACCTTGCATTTGGACCCATGATTTCAGTGCAAAGGGGTTGCTTTTGCAGACTCTTACTGGATCCAGAGCTTTTAGGCCTTATGCTTATCACAGTCACGTAAGGATGGACTTTTTCACACCTGCCAGCCTATTTCTGAGCTAGGCTCTTGCCTGGAATTTTTACCAGGGTTGCTGTTTGCTTGGCCAGATAGTTTTTAAATTCCAAAGGGGCAGCCGTGTTAGTCTAATAAAGCAAAAAAAGTAAAGAGTCCTGTGGCACTTAAAGACTAACAGATTTATTTGTTGCATGAGCTTTCGTGGGAGAATATCCCACTTCATCAGACGCTTTGAAGAGCACTCTTCAAAGCATCTGGCGAAGTGCGATATTCTCCCACGGAAGCTCATGCGATAAATAAATCTGTTAGTCTTTAAGTGCCACAAGACTCCTTGCTTTTTTTCATATTATTTAAAATAGCTCATGTTCCTGATTCAGTCAGCTACTCAGGCAGGTGCCTATCTTCAAATGTGACTGCACAGATGTTTCATGTTAGACACTTGAGCCAGTGTCATGCTGAACTGGGGCCTTAGACTATTAATTGACCGGCACTGGATGATTTAAAGCAAATTATTTTGTTTGAGGATAGCAAATGGCTGTTGGTCTTTTTTCACAATTTGTCACGATGAACAACTTAATATTTATTGCAATTTATTGTGCTAGGCTTCTTTGTCTGAACTAGTATTGGAATGTTTGCGTTTGTGCCATGATGCTTCAACTGTTCCCATTTTTTCTCACTGCACCCATGGTAGTGCTAAAAGCAGTGTTTGCTTGTATACACTATATAGCATACCACTTTCTCCAGAGTGCTGTACTGATTGGCAGTAGGTTTCATTTTATTAACACCCTCGTTAAGTAACACTTTCATTAAATTACAGTCAATATAGTCTTAAATCATGCTTATTTCTGTGCTTCAGCAAAAAGATTTTCAAAACAGATTGGAACATGAAACTACAGAACTGGAATTCATATGCAAAGTAGATACCTTCAGACTGGATTTGAATAGGACTCTTGAATGGCTGGATCATTACAAAAGGTGATTTCCTCCCAATTTATCCTCACGGCTCTTGTTTACAGCCCTGGCTACCCTACCAACTGAATCAAATTAGCTTGTTTACTTTGCAACGGCTGGCCAGCCTTCTGTCCCTTTGCTCTACTTTAATTAACATTGTGACCACCCTTTTCTGTACCTGTATATTTACACCTAACATGGTTTTTGACCCATTTCGTACATCTGATGAAGTGGGATTATGTTCACCAAAGCTCATGCAAGAAATAAACTTGTTAGTTTTTAAAAGTGCCACAGGACCCCTTCTGTATTACAGTCGATGTTGCTCTGGACAAGCAACTTGTAGTTTCAGGCAAAACTGAGGAAATTAATATTCTGAAAGATTTAGACTGCCATCTAGTGACTCCATCATTTATTTGTACTTTGCTGTTGTCATTTTTTGGTCTAGCCCTAATCAACAGTTTTTGTTGATATTTTTTAACAGTAGGGGGTTAGAAAACTGATGTTTTTTCAAAACTGGAAATTTTATGGGGGGGAGTATTAAAAGTGGTCTGCTTTGCAATTAAAATTATTTTATTTTTAAAATATTTTTTCTTCCACTCCCATTTTCCTCTCTTCTTCAGAGACAAAAATAAAAAATAAAGAAAATTAAAGTAGTGGGAAATAGAAAAACAAAAATGCCCTTTCTGAAACTGAAAATTTTCAGTACAAATTTTGAATCAAGTAAAAAGTTCTCCTTTTTTAAATCTGTGGGTTTTTAAAAATTTCCTATTTATTTTGCAAAAAACTACCATTTTTCTACCACCAGCAGTAATGTCCATGCCAGGGATGCATGCATTTCAGTAATGTATGGAGTGATTCATGCCTTTTGTAGCTTGTGAAATCCTTTGGGATGAAAAGTGCTTTATAAATGTAAGATTTGTTTATGTATGCATGTATTTATGTAGGAGACCTCCTCAAGGAATGTGATGAGCAATCTCCTTCCACAGAGAATCAAAAGATGTCCGCTCAGCAGTGGGGTTATCTGGTAATTTAATAGCTAATGTAGGTAACGTCCAGGGGATGCTGTGAAAGCCAAAACTATAACTGGGTTAAGAAGAGAATTAAATAAATTCTTGGGGATAGGTCCATCAATAGCTGTTAGCCAAGATGGGCAAAGATGCAGCCTCATGCTTTTTCTATTCCTAAACCTCTGACTGCCGGGAGCTGTGACTGGGCATTGGGATGGGTCACTTAATATTTGTCCTGTTCTTTTCATACCACCTGAAGTCCCTAGCACTGCCACTGTTACCAGGCAGGATATTGAACCAGCATCGAATCCATTTAGTTTTAACTGGAAGTGTGCCATCTGGTGGCTTTTCTACAGAAGAGTCAAAGAACAGAAAAGTAACAGAACCACAGAAATAGGGAATAAAGACACGGAGGTCATCATTTATCTAATCCCCTTCAACCACTGCAGGATTGTTCCCTCTTCTGTGTTATCCCCTCCAGGAGCCAATCACTAAAGAAGTGGAGCGCCCACCACTCTCAGTGAAAGACCCTCCACATCCTAATAAATATTGCTGGTGAAGAGCCAGGTCCTGGTATTTAGGGGATAGTGTTCTGCAGTTATTTGCTACTCCAATCGCACTGTATTCACTGCTTGCAAAATTATGCCTATTCATTCATTTTGATTCTTCCTTATCAGCTATCCCCTGGCCCCTTTAATAAGTTGCTCTCCTTTTTCTCTCTAATTTGTTTATACCTCTCTGGTATTAAAGTGCCCGGCAGTCAATACCTTATTTACATGCAGCCTCACTATTGCCCTGTAGAATAGACTCTCACTGCCCTGCTGTGATGCAAATGACTTTTTTAGTCATAGTCTATAAGGCCTCGCAAGCTTGCAATGAATTTGTCAGCTCTATCAGCTGGAGTCTCTTTCACCATTGGGCTCCCATCCTGCAAACATTTATGCACATTCTTAATTTTAGGCACGTGACTAGCCCCACTGAAACCAAAGTTTAAACATAGATGTAAGTGTTCATATGATGGGTGCCTCAGTGTTTTCCAAGTATTTCCCTTCCCTTGCTATTTAGATATCTGGTTTTGGGGTGGTTTGGCTCTGAATGTATTTGTGTCATTTAACAAGTGCACTAAAAGGGTAAGTCTTGGTCTGTCCTAGAAAATTAGGTTGACATAACTACATCACTTAGGGGGTATGAAAAATCCCACAGTGTAGACAGCACTAAGTGAATGGAGGAATTCTTCCTTAGACGTAGCAGCCATCTCTCAAGGCAGATGGATTCCTACACTGATGGGTGAGTGACTCCTGTTGGCGCAGGTAGTTTTTACGCAGGAGCACTATAGTAATGCAGCTGTAGCCTTTCAGGTATAGACAAGGCCTTATTCTCTGAACCGACAGGTTGGGACTCTTATTCTCCTGTGTGGTTCAGTCACTACAGGGAGAACAAAGACCCGTATTCGAGCATGGGTTTAAAAAAACTGCCTTGTACTGCGCGCGCGCGCACACACACACACACACACGCACACACACACACACACACACTGTCTTCAGAAGAGTGACATCTGCTTTTTTGGGCTAGCTCCCAATGATCCTTTGGGCTGGAATCAGTCACCGAACGACATGGGGACTGAGCCTGCAGGAATCGTACACCAGAACCCCAGGGCGATCCCGCTATGTGCTATTTCTGTGAGGTGGGCCTGTGTTCATAGCTCCTGGCTGAGGGCCACCTATGGCCTAGACCCCCCAGAGGTGTCCTGGATTGTGAAGCCTGGCCCAACTGTGCTACAATATTGCTCACAATTAGTTGTTACTGGCATCAGGCCCCTCGATTCCTAGTGTCTTTGCTCATGTGAAGAGCCATTAAAGTCAATGGAAACCTAGCATGGCTGAGGTGTACAGGCCTGGGCCCATTAATTAAAGGCCCAGTTTCAAAATCCTGTAGTGTAAACGATGAAGTTCTTTTCTCTCACGTTACTTAGTGGTAACATCGACTGTCAGAGGTAAAGATTTCAAAAGAGCCACTTCCTCTTCCACTTCCCATACGGTTATTATGCTGTTTGCGTAATTTGATCACTGTCCAAATTATGGAAATATAACATCAGTTAAGTCTGAGTTTTCTTTGAGAATCTGTTTTGCTTTCAGGGTTTCTTCTGCACTCTCTGTGTTTAGACAATACAGGAGCATGTTCATTTGTTTACAAGTAACTCTTTTCCTAGAGTCAAACAAGAATGGAAACCTCTCTGATTGTGCGCTTTAGCCCTACAGCAAATACGGCTTTCTTCGTAAACAAAAACACTAGTGAATTCATGGAGTTAATAAATATGCCAGGAAGTTTGACAAGAAATGACTCTTGCACAAAAGCAGCCTAATTTAGGGAAAACATTCATATGGTGTTCATTGATCTGGAAAAGAAGAGAAGTCATCTGATGGTATATGGAGGAGAAAATGGCAACGGAGCTTTCGGTGTGGCTTGTTCAAGCCACGTACATACGTGCAACGTCACTCATCAGAACTTCTAGCGGTGACACAAATTGTCGAGGGTGCGGAGAGCATCAGGGATCAGCACTGAGCCATTTCTTGTTTATCCACATCCTGGGTATGCTCACAAGGAAGATACAGAAGGAGGCACCTTCTGCCATGCTGTTTACAGATGATACTGTCGATAAAGGGAGAGATGTGTTGCAGAGACACGGGCTCAAAACAAGCAGAAGAAAACCATGCGATGTAATTTCAATAATGTGGACGCCAAAGAGCTATCCTGGAATCTAGATGGGCAGACAATGCAAAACTGTGACGTTTCAGGTATCTGAGTTCCAGAAGCTGGGAGAATGGGAAATGAAATTAGAGACAGGCTAATGAATGCCTGGCTCAAACAGTGAGAGACACGGGGTGTAATATGTGACATTACAGGTGGATGCCATTAAGATCAGCAGGAAAAGTCTACAGAATGGTCTATCTATGTGGCATTGTGTTGAGTAACCACGAAGAAAGATGAGCAAATGATCTATTTCTCAGTAATGTGGCTGGTGGGATGGATGAGCGGCATAAGGGAGAGCATGTGAGGAGTAGGTGTGTTAGCGGCGTGCTCAAAGTGACACCCACAACAAGAAAATGAGGGTGCGCAGGCTCCAGAGCGCCGTCCTGATGGTTGCCTTGTCCGGGTGAAGGAGAAGACAGGGAGTGGGGGGGGGTCACCACATTAGTATGTGGGGGATGCGAGGGTGGCCATGCACTGACCAAGGGCGGGAGGTTTTCCCTTCCCGCTGTGAGCGTGCAGAATTTCTTTAGTTCATTCACAACATTTCCTCTGGCACCACTGGGGACTGTAGAGAAGACGGGCCGTTCTTCTCGCCACCTGCCATCACTGCGGCCAACGTGGGCCAGGGCTGGGTGGAGCAGCCAGAGACCACCCCACCGAATAGTCACGGCCAGCATTGTCCCCAGGACCTGAAATTGGGGGGGGTGTAGAGGGAGATGTACGGGAGGTGTTGAGGTGCTCACTAAATTGGTCTAACACTGTGACTAGCTGACAGATGGGGGGGTGTTGAGGTGCTCCCTAACCTGGTCTAACCCTGTGACAAGCTGGGAAATGGGGGGTGTTGGGAAATTTAGGGGGGGTGTACGGGGGTGTTGAGCTATGGTCCCTTTAAGCTGTGTGTGTGTGCGGTTGCATGCAGGCCATGAAACCTGCGCACACAACAAAATAAAGCATGCCCCAAAAAATTCAACTCTGCTCCTATTTTGATGCTAGTTTAAGAAGGGGGTTTCAAGTAGCATGCCTCAAATAAGGTTTTGTAATTTACCAAATAATTTCCATCACCATTATCAAAATAAAATTTTATTATTATTTGCATCATACACACTTGCTTCATTGCGCTCACAAGTTTGACCACAGTATCTGGAGCGTGCACAAATCTGGACACTAGTTCTGAAAATTTGCATAAAAGAAATTTTTCGCACATGCAGCCTATGAAGAATTAGTGTTGGGATGCTCCCTAAATTGCTCTCAGGCAGTGCTGGCTGTCAGATGGGGGCGCTGGGAAATTTGGGGGTGTAGAGATGCTCCCTAAATTGCTCTCAGGCAGTGCTGGCTGTCAGATGGGGGCGCTAGGAAATCTGGGGGTGTAGAGATGCTCCCCGCATTGGTGTAACGCTGCGCCCAGCCGCGAGGGGGCGCTGCACGCGGGGCCGCGCGGGGCAGGGCGGCTCCAGGGAACCCCCCGCGGCGGAGGGGGGCGGGGCCTCTCGCCCACGCGCACCTGGCAGCCCAGCGGCCGGCGCGGAGGCGGGGCCGGGCAGTTGGAACAGTCCATTGCGCGCCAGCCGGGGGGGGCTCATAGCCCCAGACAGGGTTTTCTCCGCTGCCCGGAGGGCGGCGCCTCCGGCGAGGCCGGGCGCGACACCTTCCTCCGTGTGTCCGCCCCCCACGGCCCGTGCCGGACCGGCAGGAGCGTTTCTGGGAGGGTCCTCGGCGGCCCGCTCCGCCTGCTCCCCCCGCTCGGCGGCGGGCGAGTGGCGCCTCCCCGCGGACTACAGCTCCCGGCATGCCGCGGGGCGCGCCAGAGGCGGTGGCGGCGCTGACAGGAGGCGGAGGCGGCGGCGGCCGGGGAGGGGGAGCCATGGGGGGGCGCGGCCGCCGGGGCCCCTGAGACCCGCCGCGCCCAGCCATGGAGCCGGAGCCGCCCGCCGCCCCCGCCCCGCTCCCGGGGCTGCCGCTCCGCAACGGTAGGTGCCGCCGCGCGGCCACGCGGCCTCGGCGGGGGAGGGGTGACCCCGTGACCCCGGGCGGCGCGCCCTGCGGCGGGGGGTTCCGCCGGTGTCGCCCCTCAGCCTGCGGCCGCCGCCGCCGCGCTGGGCCAGGCCCGGGGCAAGTTTCCCGGGTCCCTCCTGGGCCGGCTGGGGCCGGGGGGCGTTCATTCGCCTGGAGGGGCGACGGGGGAAAGCTTCCCCTGACCTCCCCTGTCTTCCAGTCAGGGTGCAGCGAGCCTTGGCAGCCCTCAGAGGGGCGAGCTCCTGTCCGCCTCGGCCCTGCCTGGGGCTCAGGCACCGCCGGCTGCCTTCCTGGCCTCTCCCCCAGCTGCAGTTTGCAAGCTTTTCCTCTAAGGACCTGGGCACGTCTCCGGGTGTCTCCTCTGCTGGTCGTCAGGTTTTTAGGCATTGTTCAATTTCTAACCTTCATTTTTCTGCAGGAAGGCATTGTTAAAAAAATAGCCTGGCTACGTGAAGTTTGAAATACGTGCGGTTTTAAAAAAGCCCCGTAAAAGTAGCAGGGATGTCGTCCGCACCTGAGTGGTTTTTTGCCAGTCTTTATGGCTTGCAGCCCCGTTTTCCTCCACCCTCCTTTTTAAAAATACATTTTCCCTCGGCGGGGGAAGGTCCCACACAGACAGGCGAAGCTGACTATACAGAGGAAACGGGTGACACTAACCAGATCCACAGTGCAATAAAATGCATACAAAATAATTGAAAAAAGAAAGAGCTTTCTCTAATTTTCATTGTTGAAAAATGGGTGGTTTCTGTAAGGGTTCTTTTTTCTTTTAAAATTCAGGTGCATTTTAAATTGAGTACCCCTTCTGAAAGCAAACCTTTCCCTTAAGGAAATACTGTACTATTAAATATGTTTAATACTTCTCTAATTTAGAGCGTAACTCTTTTGTTCTGTTTTGAAATGTCTGCTCTACGTGTGCATCCTCAATAACATACTAGTTTCAAAGCGTTTTTCCCCACAAACAAATTTTTGCCTTCAAGCCATGCACATTTTGAATGACATTGTTTATTACTGCTAGGACAGTTTAATTGTTTTATTTAAGGATGAGAATTGCTTATTTAAATGTAGTTGTCTTCATGTTGTAAACTCACTAGCTAGCTCCTGGCTGCCGTTATGAAGTGTTTTGAATGGATGACATAACAATCTATTACTTTTTGGCTTGCAGTAAAATGTGAAATGCTGACATAGTATTGAGACATTGCTTGACCTTCAGTCTTTCTAAATCCTACAGCGGGAGGGGGAGGGGGAGGAAGAGATTATTGAATTGTCACTTTGTAAACGGAAAAATATCCATAAACAATTTTGAAATTAGTCTGAATAGGTTTTTATTTTTAAGGAAAGTTTGTATCACTCTCACCTCATTTAATTCTTTGAGGTATGATTTTTTTTTTATTTTCTTCATTGCATTGTCTGCAAAAATACCATGAAAAGAAATGGACAGTTGTGTTTTTCAGTATTTCATATTAGGTGAAATACTGAGAGTATGTGACACGGGTTGCATTATTGGTGGCTTTGGCATGTTCAGAGAAATAAACTTGTTAGATTCGTTTACTGTGGTAACATATTAAAACTTGCATCATTTAATTAACATTTTTCACGAGTAAAGTCATCCTGGCTGGCGTATGGATAAGTAATTGCATAACTTCAGTTAAGCAATGTAAGTTACAGCTCTTTACAGAGTATTTTGCATGTTTCAAGATTTAAGAGAGAGGATTTTTTCTGCCCCTGAAATTTAGAGAACATGTTCTTGCTGTTGTAAAACTGAGTGGGGGGAACACAGGTAAAACTAATTAATCACACCTTGTTGAAGTGCCAGAACATGAACTGCATAAGAGAACTTAACATGCATGCAGGGCTTTGAAGAGTACTTTGACTGATTCTTTGGGCAAATTTGTTTTTACGGCATTACGTTGTGGCACGGATACCTTCTGCTCTATAAAAAAGACTGAGAAACTATTTCTAAACTCTGTTTTAAACGGATGATATCAGCTGGTGTTCTTTGCCCCCTTAGTGAGGACTGTGCGTGATATAGTTAAAACTGTTTGTGAAAACTGTTATGCTGTCTGTACTAATAACGAAATGTGCTAGTTGAAATTAATTTGAAAACTTTTAAAATGGTTTCTGAACATTATCCATTACAGCTGGCTTGAGTAAGACCTCTAGAGACCTTTACTTCTTGATTATAGTTCCGAAACAGATGCAATTATATATTAGAGAACCATAAAATTTTCAATAAAACCAAAATTCAAGGAATTTGTTGATAAACAGGTAAATAAACTTATTTGAATGAAGCTTAGAGTAGGGAGAAAAAAGACTGGTGAGTGTGTGTGCAGAATTTTGAACAGCAATTTATTTTTTTAGTTCCATAGCTTTCCTGGAAATGTAATTACATATACATTAAGACTTTCTTTCTGCAAATTCTCATCTACTGACTGTTTTGGATTTGAGAGAATGCATTCAGTACCCAAAGACAAATTGATCAAGATGTTGTAGGATCTTAACTTACTTGCTCTACAACTGTTCTTTGAAGTTTAAAAAAAAAAAAAAAAATGGAAACTGGTGAGCTGTGCAGTGGCAATGCTATCTTCAGTGTGTCTGAATAAACAAGAAGTTACCATGTTATTTTAACCAGATCTGATTTGCTTGTTGAATGTGGGTGGCTCTCTTGTTGAGAAAGCAGACCCAATAACAGAACACTGGAGTGGAAACCTTGGAATGGTATGAGAAATATGTAAGTTATTACAAGTCATTAGAAAATAGTTAACAATCCTAAACTTGATTTGAGGATATAAAAAAGGTGATTTAAAAAAACCCCTCCACTGTAATCAAGAAAATGATGACTAGGTGTCCGTAAACTGACATACCAGCAAATGAAAGCAGTGTTGTACATTCAGCAATATCTGAAATTGCAACTTCGCATTTAGAAAAATCTTGTGTTGCTGATATCCTATGAAGTGCTCCAGTGCTGCAAGGTGATGAGAAAGTGAAGGAAAACTGTCATTTATAATACTTTCTCGGTGGAAAGGGAAGCAGCTCATTTTCTAAATGCGTTTATGGATTGCTCTCAAAAATGATATTTTGGGGATGCACATTGCGATTTTTCTGAATGATTTATAAATGGCTTAATCATGTGAGTGTATTTGTCACCATGATGTAAACCAGAAACTCGTTTACAACAGCATTCCCCAAGAATGAGAACAGAGTTTATCCTGTTGATAAACTGATTATTTAAATAAAGCCTTTAGCAGTGTAATCTGGTAATTCTAATTAACAGTCATTTGCATAAAAGACTGGCTCAGGGTTTCATGAGAAGTTTGCTGGTGAGCCGAAATGCATTCTTTCCCTCCAGCTGTATTAAACCAGCCTTTTGATCCTCCTTTTGAGCCCTTCAGCTACAGTGGTTATCGCTTTGGAAAGTTAATTTGAGGAGGGAAATTAGCTGAGGGAGAAAACTCAATCCGGTTGGTCTTCTATCTCAATATTCTGTTATCCAAATGGAAGAATTTCAGATTCTTTTTTTTCATGAAGCACTGACAGCAAGTGATGCTTTTCAAAGAAAAAAATGTGCTGCTGACTGACTGGTTAGGCTAGAACCAAGAGCTTTACAATCTGTCTACCCCCCATAACCAACTCATCCTCTACCTACCAGATACTGAAAACAATATATTTTTAACCACAGACCTAGCTTGAAAAATAAGCTTACATTTCAGTCTCCAGAAGGTTAGCATGGGGTTTGGGAAGATAGAATGCCCTAATTCTAGTCAATTGGAGTCATACAGCTAGCTTCCTTAGATACCTTTGAAAACCTGTCTGATATTTATTTCCATAGAAAAGGTGACCTGACAGTTACTTACACAATATGTTTCTAGTTAATACTTTGTATTAATGTTCATTTTGTAGAGAGATAAGCACCTCAGGTTGACATTTTTACATTTTTTTCTAATTAAGAACACATTAGAAAGAAGAACGGCTGAGAAATAGATCAATTTTCTTGTGTCAGACTGAGGATAAGCTGCAGGTGTCTGTGTCTTGGAAGCTTATCTTGTAGAGTTTACGTTGTGTATTTTAAAATGTCTTCTGAATGTATCCTGGGATTGCTAAGCCCTTGGGACCTAATCACAAGGAAGTCTCCTGTTAGAATGAATCATGGAAGCTGTTCAAGCAGAAACCACAGATGGCAGCAGTAGTGTGTATTTCTCTCTTTGAGACTGAGATTGTCCTCAGGTTAGGGGGAGGAATTCTTTATGCACTGTCAATTGATCAGCTGGCAGGTGTAATGCCTGTGAAACAGAAAAAATGCTCAGCGTCTGATTTTGAAAATTGTGGGTGTTTTTGCTGTGTTCCATTCTTTGCATTTAGTGTTTGTTCCCAGAGCTCACAGCTATATTGACACATTCCAAAGGGGTAGCCGTGTTAGATCGGCAAAACAAACATGGAGTCCTGCGGCACTTTTAAAGACCAACAAGCTTTAATTTTTTTAAGATAATTTAAATTTTTAAATTTTAATTTTTTAAAAGCTAACATTACAGCCATGTTGCAGTTCTTGTGATATTTGTGTTTTTAAAGCTTCTGACTCTGGAGTGATTACCTGAGGCGCTCAGCTTTAAAATTCTAAACTTCATTGTGCAGAAAAAGGTTGAATACATGATTAGAGTTAAGGCTCAGGAACCTGCACTTCTGTTGTTTTCTAAAAAATCTCTTGTTTAAGCCAATTTCATGACTTTTTGGGCACCCAACGTATGATTTCTTTTGATGTTCGAGGTTGGCAGTTCTGAGTAACAGACTCAATAATTTTCTTTCCAAAACTGCATCTCCACGTTTGAATTTGTTAGTTGGTTAACTTAAGTAATCCTGCAGAAAGTTAAAAGTATTTAAAACTATTAAGTGCATACACTAATTCTGTGGCATGCTAGACATAGGGAAAGCTTCACAGCATCTCTCCGAAGTGGAATTTTTCTCTCATGAAAGCTCATGCAATAAATAAATGTTAGTCTTTTAAGTGCCACAGGACTCCTTGCTTGTTTTTCCAAGTAGGGACTCTTTTGTCTATGGGTAGCTTCATTTGATGCATTATCGAATGACTTCTGCAAAAAGTAATGCATTGTCCTTGATAAGTTTACCTATAAGAAGTGTAGTGATCCAACCTTAGTTTTTGTTACAGACTTAAAATAGAACTGTATTTTTGTTTGGCTGCAAATAGTGTTTTTGTTTTGTTTTTTTTATTTACAGAGTGAGAGATTTAGGTGTAAATTTAGACTGAGAATAACACCTAAATCCTGGTTTGGTTACTGAGCCTTTCAGTTACTGATAGGGCATGATCTTGCAAACTCACTTGTATCTTACTAATGATGGTATTCCTGCAGACTTAATTGGGGCCACTTGTGTAACTAGGTGTGCAGGATTTGTACATCAGTTGAAATGACTTGATTTTTAGAACATACTTTCCATTGTGAAGGTTTATACTTCGTCTAATTCAGTCATTATATGAACCCTTCTCTTCTTCCCATGAAATGCTCAACCTAGTCCTCTATTGTATGTGGCTCTTAGACGTACGGTGGTGACATTCATAAATCTGGGAGTGCTAACTCTAGGGGCTGGCTGATTTCAGTTGGAGTAATAGGTTTCTGTCTCCATGAATAATTGCATCAGCAGGATATGTATTCTTCAGTAATTATCTTAAAAATGTGGAGTGTTGCTGTAAGTTGTTCCAGTGGTTATTGTGTTGCATTACTAAAGGTGCTGTGTTGATTTTGTAAATCTGTGAAAGTGCTAAAATATTAACGGTTTTAGAATGTTTGTCTCTTATAGTTGACTCAGATTAGCTAATAGTTTTAGCTTTAAAGTTGTCTTTGCCAAATAATCAGGCAGGTTATATTCAATAATTATTTTCTTTCAGGAGCACTGCTGGCCTAGGAAATGACCTGGAGCTTGGGTTCTGGGACTCAGGGCTTGAGCCTTGTAAGTCTGGTACCCAGGGGTTAAAGTATAATTTGGAGGGCCCTGGAACCCTCCTAAATTTCCAGGCCCACACTCATGCTGGTCTGGGCCCACAAATGCCTGCCCCCAACCCCACCTACTGCCCCCCAGCCCAGGTCGGCATTTGCAACCACTTCTGAGTACCATATGCATTGGTTATCGCTCTGCTCCACCAACCCCAAGGTACACCCCCCCCCACCCACTGCCAGCTGTACACCCCCAGCCAGCCCATGCTACATGCGCGCACACTCTCCATGCCCCTCCCATCCCAGAGGCCAGCACCCCCTTTCCCCCAGCTCCACTACAGACCTCCCCTGGCCCCAGCTGAGGCCTTACTTCGGCTGTTTGCCCAAGGGCTGACTGGCTGGGAGCTGCTGCTCTGCCCTGCAGGGGGGAGATTCACAAACTCCTGGCCTGCTGCAGCTCTCTGCTGGCTGTGTTAAGGTGGACCAGGCTCAAGGTGGAGCGCACTGGAGCTCTGCCTTCGGCTGCTGTAGCTATTTTTAGGGGGCCTGGAACTCTGCATTCTGGTGCCTTCATCTATTTTTGGGGGCCTGGCACACTGCCAGCCTAAAAGCAGGGGGCCCCTGAACTGTAACCCCTGCTGGGTGCCAGCAACACTCCTGTTTGTTTTACCAGAATACGCTTCATTTACTGGCTGAGCCTTTAACCAGCTCCCTTCGCTTTCATAGGTAAAATTGGAAGCAAATCTCAAATGGTGCTAATAGCAATTGTCAAGCCTGGGAACGATAAAAGGAGACGGGCCAGCTAGCAGGAGCTATATTCTAAGCCCTGAACTTCTGTAATCATTTTCTCAGGCCATCCTAATTCCAGAAGCAGTTTAATCTTTGCAGTAGACAGGGTCAGAGAGGTTCAGAATGGAAAAGTCTGACTTTGTAGCTAATAACTGAAAAATTCTATGTTACCCAGTCCTCATTTTTTAACTGCCTATTTTGGTAATAATAGCTGAATCTGGGTTTTTTGTTGCAGAACTTTTATTGAGGATAAATTTAAATATGCAACATGCTTCTTAATTACTTATTCCTTTGTCCCTCGTGCTAAAGGGCATCTATAATATTTAACATGGTTCAGTTCCCTGCCACAGGACTTTAGATGCGCTCATTCTCAGTTGTGGTAACACCTCTTTACACAAAGAAGAGTAACAGTTGGGAAGAGTGAGCCTTTGAAAATCGAGGAAACTGTGTTGCATGTAGATTTTGTCATCCTAACCTTAGGAGGCAACGTCACCTTTTTTGTTCTATATCTGATAGTGAAGTATATCCATCCTTTTACCTCCATCATACATGTGTCTTCATTTTCAAATATAATAGGTATAAAAGATGGTAATTTTAATAAGAGAATTTCTTCTACAATATATCTTTAGTGCAATTAAAGTAATATAAAATAAATTGCAGACTGCACCTGCACTGAAAATACATTTAGTTTATTCCTGAGAATAAATGTTTGGAGCTTAAGGTGATGTTAGGGAGTTAGAGATTATTCTCCAGTCTGGTAGTTGCTAGCAGAAGTCATTCCAGAGTAAAGTAGCTAACTGAAATCATGTCTCCTAATTTAAATAACAATAGACAGTTACAAGATCAGCTTAAATCCCCGTGGTGTGATGAAAAGGTAATAGTGTCTTAACAGAAGTTTGCTTATAGATTCCCTGGCATCTGGAAAACAGCCTTATGGTTTGCTTTCCTTTTATAGATAATTGAAATAGTACCTTTTCATATCTGCTGTGTACCTACACTCTCTGGGCTTTTTGGGAATAGAATAATTGTCAAAAACCACCTGTAATTTTGGTGCTCATGTTTTCTTTCAGGTGTCAAGAGAAGATTCAAATAGTCTTACTATTGTGTTTTTCTTTTTTTCCCCTTGTGTGTGAACCTGTGTGCCTTTTTTACCTCTGTACATCACTAGACCAGTGTCTCCTTACCAGTGTGCCATGGTGCACAGGTGAGCTGTTAGGCCCAAGCAGGTTTGCCGAGAATATTTTGAAAAATTTGAGTGCTGAATTGGCTCATGAATATTCATGAATTCATTTGGTGACTATTTTGATATGCCTCAAAATAACTAAAGACATCAAGGCGTGCCAGGGCAGAGAAAAAGGTGGCATCCCTGCACCAGACCGCAAAGCTTATCACAGCTGTTTCTAACAGGACAGTGAGCCTAGATGGATATACGTATTACACGAAGGTATAAATATAATAATGCTTGTCTTCTCATAGTCAAAAACTGACCTAGGAACAGTATTGAACAGTTCTTCTGTCTTAAGGATGGACGAGTTGATGTAGGTGTCAGATGGGAGAGACATATGATTACAATTTTTTCTATAGGTAATGTCCTTTTATTACAAGACTAGTTTTTGTCTCTTTTCCTGAAGTCAGACTTTTTTCCCTATCCTTGGACACGTGGTTGAAACTTGCTTGGGACCCTCTGAAAGTTAATCTTTGTGTGACTGCTGCATGATACTTACAGGCTCTTGATGATATTTCCTTAAACAAGGACATTTCTGTGAAAGAGCATGGGGAGGGAATGAGCCGTTCTCTAGCAAATTCACAAAACCTATTGGCAGAACTATGCTGATGACGTTAATTCTGTATGCAAACAGGGAAGTCATCTCAGAGACACGGTAACTCCTCCTCTAGTGGAATCCAGAACTAATTCAGTGTTTATTAAATGGAAGATAATTTCAGCAACAGAAGGAATGTTCAGTTGGAGTCATAAAGTTTATTAGGAAATAATGCATCCGTAACTTAAATAGTCCTATAAAATGCCAGTTACTAACATAATTGCAGTGTTTAAAAAAGCTGCAGGAACAAATCCAAGGCGGTAAATCAGGGGACATCTATTTGGAAAAACTAGTATATTTGTTAAACTTAAAGTGAACTATTGGCAAGTTAATAGAGAGAATCAGCATGAAGTCTTTTGTGGTATGTTGCATAGTTTTCATAAAACAATGTTTGGCAATTAGCTACCAATATAAATTTATAATCTGGCTTTGAAATTATTGGACTTTGCTTTTCAACTGTAGTTTTGAGAACTGACTGCATAGACCTCTGCTCAGCTGCAAAATTTGTATCCATATCCAATCTGCAATCCGCAGAAGTTGTCCATGGATTTCTGCAGATTTGCAGGACTCTATGAATGTGATTTCAGCTCTGTATCTATCCACGTGTGTATGTGGCTGCTGCCATAGGGAACTTGTAATCATACTTTGTATGTTAGAGTTGCTTGATTATTTAGAAGTTTTAAGTCCATTTCCATCTTCTCACTTATCTGATATCTTCGTATCTGTTTGTCACCATAAAAAAAAAAAGCTGGCTTGGTTTTAGGGTTCTATGCTTACTTTAATCAGTGGAGAGGCTTCAGTGTTGAGCTCTTCATATCCTAAGGAGATGATAAGCTTTAAGATTTCAAAAGTGTAAACTCAGAACTCTGTGTGTATTAAAGAAAATTGCCTAACAGAAGAAACCTTCAGGTCTGTTTGCAGGCAAGTAAAAGGGATGACCCAGCAGGAAGAGGAGGCCCACATCGAGAAATATTCATCAATCATTTTCTTGGCACCAGGAAACCAATCAGCCTCTTAGTAGGTGGAGCACGATCAGTTCCGTCATGTTGGAAGTTACAATCAGTCACCCTACCAAAAAGGTTGTTGTCATGCAGATAGCGAGTTGGAATGGTGGCTGTCTCTCTGCTTATTGAGAGCTAAAGATTTGCCTACAGCTTTTGGTGGAAAGGGTTTTTTAATGAAGAGAGTTATTTAGTATTCCATATATAAAGCTTATGTTAAGGTTAAAGGACTTTGACATCTTTAGAGCAGGATTTAATCTGACTGAATTTATTCTCTGTAATTTTTCAATTGCTGGTATGTGATGTATATGCACTTTTCCTACAATATAAAGCGTTTGGACTCTTGGGGTTTTTCTCTTTGTGTTTCATCTTATCCATCCTGTTTCTTATTGGCTCTACCTTTTGATGTATATGTGCTTTTTTTTTTTTGTCATAAGAGAACTGAGGATTTCTACTCCCTGTTTCAATACCTTGCAGTTGAGGTTCTTATAATTGAGGAATAATTATTACTGCCTCAGCATATGTTGGCTCCCTTGTTTATAACAAGACTATAGTTTGTAAAACCTTGTTATGTTGTGCAGGATGTTGCTACAAGCAATTAAGGTGTTATTGGAAAACTGAAGTTCAGATAAAAAGCTGTGTGTTTGAAGAAGTGTGGTTTATTTTTTTACTTCATATACAAATACCTCCAGTAAAAACTGAAGGGAATGGGACAGTGGTGTTTAGTATTAGAGGTTACTGCCTACAGGAGTGCATTGTGGTTGGAGAAATGAGTTCCTGGGGTTTTTGCATAGAATGGCATTTAGTGAGGCTGTGTTTTGACCTGATCCTATGACCTGATCCTATGTTTTACACCCCCTTGCATTTAGTTTCATTCCCTTCTGGAAGTTCACCCATCTTCGAAGCATCTGAGGAAGTGGGATGTTCTCCCACGAAAGCTCATGCAAAAAATAAATGTTAGTCTTAACGTGCCACACAACTCCTTGTTGTGTTTTTTGTTTTTGGAGACTACAGGACTCAGTTCAGGTTTGTTTATTGAATTAAACTTGTTCACATTGCTCTGAATTTGGCACGTAGAGTTTAAACAGAGGAAGGGATAAGCTTCAATTGATGGTTTGCCTTGGAGAGATGAGAATTTACTTGATATTTAGGCCTATAGTTAAGATCCAGTGTTACATGCTTGAATCTTTATTTAGGTTGATTAGCACTACACTGAGTGAACAGATTTGGCTGCTCAGTTAGAAGGGTGTGTTTGTCCCCTTTGTTACAGTTCATTTGCCTCCCACTATGTAAGCATGGAGTACTCTTTTTAAAATGGATGTAGTAGCCACTTTGAAAGGATCTCTGTCCAGATTTGGGCACTAAATGGTCAGGAAAATGACAGATTTTTGTTCTGGTGGTGGGTGGCCTGATGAGGAGAAGGAAGTGCTTGAAGCCTGTGCTTGGAAGTGCCTTTTTCTTTTCTACCCTTGCACATCTCCCACGCTTGCAATAGTGGCCTGCAGACTTTCTTCCAGCTGGGAGAACAGCACACACTGGCTGCTCTGAGGCTGCTCTTTCTTCCTCTGTCAAGTGTTGAGTTGAGGATGAGGGTTTCTTTCTATTTTTTTTGATGGCCTCAAATCCTTCAGAGAGTAAGAGACCTCAAAAGCTAACTTCAGACTCAAGTGTCTCACTTCATGACAATTTTTTTTGGGCAATTGAAGTAGGATGCTAAAAAGCACATTTGCCTAGCATACAACATACTGGTCTAACTCCTGTTCAGTATCTTAAAACCTCTAAGGTCATAGTCAAATATGCTCTGGTTTTCTGGGGAAGAATGTGATTTTTGTAACACTAAAGGCATGTTAGAAGCTTTCACAGGGTATTTTCCTAACAGGACTTTAATAAACAATCTTATGTTAGCAATATATAATTAAAAATACATGGAGATAATAGACTAAATTGCACAGTTCTGCCAGATCTTCAGGCTTCAGTCTGTGATAATGTACAAATCTAAATGTGTGTAGTTAATAATCCTAAACTAAAGTGTGTACATGTAATTGACAATATTTTAGTCAAATATGTAAAAGGAACAATTAAAAGTTGTAACTCTTGCTTCTTATTAAAAATGACTGTGCTTGGATGGTGCCAGTGCAGATGTTTAGCGTATTTTAGTAAGTGATCAAGCCAGCTGTTCTTTCTCTTTGAAAATACTGAGGGCAAAATCCCAAATCCTAGTTAGTAATTAAAAGCCTTGAAGTGACCTTGAATCTAACCAAACTACAAAAGCTATCTTGAAGGAAATTTATGGCTTTTGTTCATTTCAGAGGAGGTTAGGTAGAATGATGTACTACACTGTTTACTGAAACATTAAGTGGTAGCCTTGGGTGAACACTGAAGATCAGAAATAATTAATAAGAAATGCCATTAAAGCACAAAAGAGCAACACAGAATGGTTGCAAGCCATTTCTTTAGAATGGGATATATGTGGAATTGTAAACCTAAGACACTAAAATTGCTTGACTGAGTCTTACCTGCCTGGAATACTTTCCTTTTTAAAAAACTTACAATTTGTCATATATAACTGCTGATTTAATAGCTCCCTATTTTAAAAATCTCCAACTCCTTTTTTGTGTTCAACAAAATGACTAACAGTTTTGAATATTTCCATAGTATTTGTATGTCTTAAAACTATTATGCACTTGCAGCAAGACGAACAACACTAAGGGCTTATCCGCGCTTGAAATGCTATAGCTGCCCAGCTTCAGGGTAGGGACTACCTATGGTGAAGGGAGGGATTCTCCCATCCAGTAAATAGTCCACTTCTCTGAGAGGTGGTGGCTAGGTCTTCTTTTAAAATCACTTCTGCTTGATGCTAAAGGAGGGAAATGGGTAAAGAGAATGATTCCTCTTAATCAAACAAGGAGTCTTGTCACCTTCAAAGACTAACAAATTTTCATGGGAGAAAAATCCCACTTCGTCAGATGTTTTGAAGATGGTCCCCTTTTTCCTTTTGCTGAACTAGACTTGATATGGCTACTGCTTTGGAACTTGATATCTGTTAATGTTCATGTTGGAGCACACGCTTTATTTTAAAGTGCAGGTTGAGTCTTGAACTGCATCTTACTGATGATTAGGAATCTTGAAATTTTCTAAGAACTAGTCTTGTCTGTCAGTAGGGAGAGAACTTGTACTGCAGCATTAAAAAGGTTGTGGAAGGATGAGCTAGAAAGCACATAATGCAATACATGTATATGTTAAATATGTGACTTTATTTGCTGTTGAGAAGGATTTTAAGTGCACAGAATGTTAACAAGAATATTCTTGGCACATACACATGGTAACATTAGTTTTAATTATTATAATGTATCATGAAAATGCAATAAGAAAACTAAGGGCAGGAGCTAGACGACTGAATTTGTATTTCAAGATTGATATATCAAAGATTAGAGCCAGCAAATACCAAACCAAAATCACTCCTGTCATACCTGTGCACACTGGACATGATTTTTTTTTAAAAAACAGATGTAGTTAGCAGGACATAACCCGGTGTGCTAGTGTTTTCCTTCAATAAAACTTGAGGGGAGATTCAGAGTTGCCTAAGGGATTTAAGGAGTGTGAGTCTCTTATTCAATGGGATCCATACTTGTAAAGTCTTTAGGTGCTTATGACAAATCTTTCCCCTGACGTGTGTTAGTAGTTGAGCATGTAACTTTTCCTATTACCTCCATTCTATGTGTAGTTATCAAACTCTTGCTTTACAAAAATCACAACACTTAAAAATTAAATCAGAAAAGTCAGTAGACAGCATGGAGTATAAATTAGATGGTGGTGTAAAGACAGTGAGGAAACACTCATTGTGTCTGCATCTTCTAATATGAAACATGAGATGTGGAGATAAATACTTGCAAAAGAGATTCCCTAAGATTTAAAATGCCTTTGAAGGCTGCAAGGAAAGCCCTTTGTTGAAGACAGTTGAATATGAAGCTGCTTTCTGTGATGTCCTTTAGAAGAAGCCTTTGATTTCATGTTTTAGAAAAGTAAGCGAGAAGAAAAAAGTCTTAACAAAGTCTGTCTCCCCTCCCCCCGCCACAGAGTTTTAAATTGCAAAAAAAAAACAAAAAAAAAAAACTTGTCTTGGCAATGGAAATGGAAGTCTTCATGAAGAAAGCCCACCATAAAACTTGTACCTTCCCCCAACAGAAGTTGGTCTAATGAAAAATGTTACTTCACCCACCTTTGTCTGTTTTTCTAATGTCTTCTCTAAAGTAATTTTTTTGTAGTTGATTTGCTGTCCCAAATGCTTATGTTCATTGACAGAAATCCCTTTTTAGCCATCTCATTGATTTGAGATTAGTTGAATCATGAATTTTGAATAAATGAACTAATGTTCAGTGAAAAAACTGCTTCTGAGATTTCACTGAGAAGATAGTTAAAGGCAATAGGACATGTCAAGCTTTAGAAGTAAAACAAAACAATTGCAGATACCCTGAAGCTTGCTTTGCAGCAAAGTCATCGAGGCTACATTGCGTTAATGCCATCAGTCAGGAAATCCATTTCTAAAATAATTCTCTTTATGTGTTGGTCTCTACTCTCTGAATTACACGGTAGAGGGGAAGCTGTGGTATGCAGTCCTCATTGGAGTAGGTAAATGATCACCTTTCTGGCCATCATGCTCTAGTTTAAGGAAGGAGCAAAACCAATATTTATATCTGTGTGATGTTCTTTTTGTGTGCAAGAGCTATGTAACTCTACCAAGGAGATCAGCATAGGGCTGGGACATGATGCATGTTGTAAGCACTGCGAAAGGGTAAGGTTGTGAATTGGCATTATATGAGGTCTTCAGAATGAGTCAGACTTTATCTGATTTGTACATATTGTTAAAAACTGTCTGTGTGCTGGTTCAGTGGTCCTATTTGAGTGTTTCTTTAGTCTCTGCCGAACAAAATTATTTGCTGAAGTGTCTCTTGCAATAAGTGCTAATAGCAGGGGAGTGGGGGTCAGGTGTGTGGTAATCCACACACAAACATTAAAATTATATGCCTGCTACACTTCATTTCTTGGCTTGTTTGCTCTCATGTATGGTAATTGTGAAAAGTGTAGGGGGCATGACTAAAAATTTAAATTGGCTTCCAAAATAAAAAAAATTCACAGCTGTTAAAGGATGTATAGTTTATGAAAGCAGGAGATATCAATCGGGACACTGGAAAAGATATCAATGGAAAAGAAGGAGAAAGGAAAATTACATAGATGTTAGGTTGGTGATCGTATGAACTACTGGTTACATATTTTAGGCAATTTTTTTCTGAGCTGGAACACCAAGGGCATCTTGGTAGAAGGTTGTTTTCTATTTATATTTGAATTAGTTTTTGAAGACAGTTTTAAGATGATTGGTCTTCTTAAAGACATGATTACTTGACTGTAAAGACTTTTATGTATTTTGAGAGAACATTCCAGGAAGCTCCTGTTTGTCACAGTTGAAAACTAACTCAATCTAATAATGACACTTAATCTCAAGATTAGCTATTTCACTGCTGATCATTTTAGCAGAAACCTCAGGCCAATATGCTTAGACATACCAGCCAGCGCTACCTCTGTCTTGCTAAGACTGAACCAAAGCCAACTGCTTTCCATCATCATTCCTATTAAACTCACATCTAGTTCTGTACTAGGTAGCAAGGCACAGGGCTGGGTATTGAACAAGAAGTGACCAGAAAGTTGAACATAACTATGGATTCATTTTATGTAGGTAGATGAACAGCCACCAGTTGCTGCCGATTTGAGACGGGGACTGAGGCAGCCTTTTTCTAGAGAAATTGCTCCCATTTCCCGTTCCTTGAAGCATTCAGTCCTTTGGCTAAAAGCAAGCGAACACTTCTTGTGAAAACTTGCTGTTCCTAGTTTTACAAAAATGTACATGCTGCATTTAAATACTGTTCCCAGTGGGGTTGGCATGCAGAATAACAGATGGAAGAGCAGCAGTGATGTAAAGGGCAAGACCACCTGGTAAAAAGATTCTAGGCTATAGAATAGATGCACCTTTTATTCTGTTTATGGGAGTTACTTTGGCTTGTCCACACAAATGACTGTACCAGATGGACTAATGGTATAGCTTTATTTAATACAAGTGTTGTTAAATGGAGCGACTGTGTGTGGCCTGTTACATTGAATTGACTTGCATTAATAAATTTAGACACAAGTCAAATGATCTCCTATTAATGAAGATCCACACACAAAATTACACCAGTTTACTCAGTTTAATTAACTGGTACAGCTTCTATGTGTAGGCAGGCACTTGGATTGTAAAGGGCAATAAGGGCCACCTTTTGGTTGCATGTTTGTGTGTTGCCTGGCAGGGTGGAGCCCTGATCCATCCTATGTGCTACTACGGCTCACCTAATGAAGTATTCTCAGTGAGTCTCTCACTGTGGTGTCTAATGAATGCATAGTACGGGTGGGAATACACGTTCCTACATAGTGTAACTGAGCCAGCCTGCCACCAAAAGCGTTTAGTCAAGCACCAATGGGAAGCTTAGACAGGCAGTGGGGTAGAATGTACTTTTTGAGGATTATGCAGGGTACATATTTTGACTAGGTGACAGTCCCTTTGGGTGGGAAGGAGCATTCCTTTTTGAAATATTTACAATCTAAGGTTCATATAAATTATAATGCAAGTAAAATATAACATAAGTAAATCATCTACATTGCATTTTAAACCACATTTGGGCTTGAAGTATCATAATCGAGTCGCTTAAATAAAGGTATGTATATTTCGAAAGATGTTCATGGGACTGTTTTTATTCTTGTGCATCTTAATACACTCTCACTTTTCCCCATAATGTTCATTCTTTGACATTGTCAACGTCTTTTGTAGCACAAAGCTGTTTTCTCCTTACTCGAACCAATGAATCTGAAATCACAGCAGAGTTAAGTTGTGTGTATGTGGTTCCCTCCATTCTCCACGAAGTAAGATGTCTTACGTTCGATCACAAATTGTGGTCAGAACTGTCACTCAGAGAAGGGACAGTTGGGCCTATGCTCAGATGACAAGCGTTGGAATTACACTGCTGGCCAAGCGGAACGGAGGCCATCTGTGAAATGTGACAGGGCTGAAGGGTGGGAAGAAAATACTCATTTCCTTCTTATAGAAGGACTAATCTTATTCCTCTTAAGAAAGAAAGTAGGAAAGGAAACTAGGTATTATCATTAGAGTGCATGCTTGAAGTGTAAGGTAGAAGGATGTAAAGAGTCTGAGTTAATCATCAGGGGAAAAGAATCTGAGCAAATGTGGACAATGGAATAAAATCCTCTTCCTCTCCTTCTGCATTGCTGAGTACAAAGAAATAAACACAGAAGGACAGTTTTGCCTGTTGTTCTTTATCATTTTACATGTTAAAATAATTGAAAGATAGCTTTGCTTGTTTCAAGCAGTAATTTATCTTGGATTTGCCCCCCACTTGTGGGCCATTAAACCAAGCCGAGCTTTTCCCATATGACAGTAATGCATGGACTTGATCTAAAGCCCATTGACTTCAGTGGGACTGTTTCCACTGACTGTAATGGCTAAGCTGGCATTGCTTCATTCCTAGCCAGAAGTGAAATATTTTTATCTAGATTTTGAGTATAAGTAGCTGTTAATGAACATGCCCATGTCTGTTTACTTCAATTGCTTGTTGATTTGAAGCCTGAAAGATTGACCTGCAGGTTGTTCTTCTAATGAAGGCTACAGTTTTATAAAGAGGAAAGATCTTAATGGTAGTACTGAGTGATGACTTAATAAGGGTTTCCTTATCATATGCATGCAGGAAGTGTGAAAGAAATGACCAAAGCAGCAGCAGTGCCAGCTCAAGATGTTTCCATTATTAAGAATTAAAATAAAGACTTCCAAGGTGGGATTTACAGTTTCAGAAATTACAGCATGAGTAGTTACACGTTAAATATTTGCTACATGTGCAAAAAATATATATATTTTTAAAATAGAACCCTAAGTATTTGAGACCCAGTCACCTCTGGGATCCTACCATTTGCAAGAGTCTTCAAAATCATATATGTGTTCCATGGTGGGGTGTTTAAATATGTACAAAGTTTTTTCTTTTCCATTGGTCAAGAACATCATTGGTTTGCACTTACTCATGTGTGGGTTTGTTCTGTGAATGTGGTGATAGGTTTTGCACTTCATATTTTGGGGTCTAGTTCTGCCTTTTCAGATTGGAGAGAGAACTGTTTTGTGGCTGTAGCACATACGTGGGAACCAGAAGATGTGGGCTCTTTTTCAAGTTCTGTCAGACTAGCAGTGTGACAAGTCTCCATGTCTCAGTTTCTCTTAAACTGGGGATACTTAACCTTACTATGGTGTTGAGGGTTATTCATTAACTTGATAAAGCACTTTGAGCAGCTTCTATATCTAGTAAATACATAATATTTCCTAGATGACCCTATGTTTCACCTGTAGAATGTCACACTTTTTTCAGGTGAGGAATGATGCTGTTTGAGAAGTCGTCTTTAATAAGGTGCATTGGGGATGTTCAGCTCCAAACTGGTTTCTGCTCACCAGCAGAGGCAGATTTCCTTAAATTTATTGCTAATCACATTTATTTCTATTATGAACATGTGATTTAGTTTGTGATTTCCAGCATGAAGATAAACTGACCTAAAACTGATCTCTTTATTAATGAACAAAAATAGCTCTTTTAAAAGATGCTTGGTTGCTGCTCTAGTATTTTCTTATCATAATTTTATAATCTTTAAAACAAAACAGCAAAAATCTCCCCTGGTATTATTTCATAGGTATGATTAAGGTTTTTTGCTTCTGACTTCAAAGCTTGAGGGTAAAAGGTTAAAGATGTGGTATGTCTTTGTTGCCAAGCAATGTGTTTCCTTAATCTGAAACAAGGAGATGGGTACAGTGCTTTAGGCATTAATGACTAACCAGGAAATTGTGGAAGATTAGGGCACATACATTTATTGCTAATAAACCAATTAACCCAGAACATCTTGGATTGGAAGGGGATGTAGCTGAAGGCATAAATGTGTCCTTTTCAGAAAAAGCCATAATTATGGGGCTTTCAGTTTATACTTCAACAATAGTTTGGTTTATGCTCAGGCACTGCATGTGAAAACTAAGAATGTGACTGGTTGAGGTGGTGGGACAAGGGTTAACCCATTGGTGGGAGTGGAGCTCATTGATAGGGAATGAGAACAGTAGGAGGAGAGAGACTGATCCCATTGTTTTGTTTCCCTGCTAATGAGTTTTTAAAGCATTGGGCTCCTTTTCTAAAATGATCTGTCTTTTTGAGGTAATGAAGAGTGTGGCTCTTACACTTATGGGTGAAGTTGGTTCAGAGTCTTGGAAAATTTGTGACTAAATCTGTACGAATCTCTCTTCTCCATGCTACCCAGTAACTTGTGATGCTACACAGTGTAATATCCTATAGCTGGTGCTAGCTATGGTCTCCCCGAGGCACAGTGCCCACCCTCTCAAAAGAGGCTGTTAATTAGGTAACTGGGATACGGCTGCTTCTAGCAGACATATTCTTAGCAGGTCTCACAACAGTTGCAGGTGCAGAACATAATTTCTCCATTCTTCAGATAGGTGCAAGACAATCTGTAATGCCCTCACCATGTGCTGGCTGAGCAGCTTGCAGAGTTGGGCATGATCCAAGGACTTTAGCATTACTGAAGCCTGTACTAAGTTATTGGGTTGCTGGACTTGAGAGTGCCTCTGTTTCTGTTTAGTCATTATAACTGCTTGGGTCAGTCAGAGTATTTCCGAACTGCAGGTAGGAGCAAACCTCGCAGCAGAGACTGGAGGTGCTTACTGGGCCTGCCCTTGAATGGCTAACCTGATGCTGCCAGAGCCACACGACTATTTTTAGCACACTAGCTTGATCCTGGCTAGAGTCTGTCTAGTCTGTGGGTCTCTCCCGTCTGCAATGTCTATATACCCTTACTGCAGGGGTCTCAAACTCAAATCACCATGAGGGCCACATGAGGACTAGTAGAGGGCCTCATGAGGATTAATGTGATAGCCTGAGGGCCGCACCACTGAAACCTTTCCGTACAATGATATTGCGAATATCAGTAACAATAGTGTCATTGGGGGCCGCGGGAAATAGCTTTAGGGGCCACATGCAGGCCACGGGCCGTGTGTTTGAGACCCCTGCCTTAGTGCTTGATGGTATCTCTACTTTCAGTAAGAGCTGAACTGGGGTCAGGACCCTTCTGTATGGAGATCTGGAGGTGCACCAGAGTTCTATGGTTAGGGCTTGCTGCAGGTCATTTCTGTTTTTCCTCCTGACCACTTTATTTAGTGGGAGGAGGGAGGATTTTTTGTTTTGTCTGTTTGTGTAGTTTTAGATATCTGATTTTCTTCTGATTCTTCTTAGTCAGTTGAGGGACTGGCCACTTTTTGTGATGGGTGGCTCTGCTGGATTAGTTTAGATTGTATGTGTGTTTAGACTGGGTGGCCTTTCTCTAGATTTTTAATCAGTTATGGGGTAGTTTTGTGCTGCGTTCGGATGCTTTGCAAACTGGCACCTCGCAGACTTAACTGATGGAAGTTTTGAATGTATCCCTGAATGGTAAAAATGACTTTTTCCCTTACCATTTGTGCATGCAGTGTGCTAGTCTCAATAGCCCACCATGAATACTATAAATATTCTTTTCCTATTATTAAATTGCATGTTGTTTGAGTGCACTGGCTTCCTAGAATACCTCTTTTTTAAAAGATGTTAGTAGCTCTTTTATTAGCTTCTGTGGATACTTGGGCTGTCTTCCATTGCAAACAGTAAATAAAAAAACTTCCAGACTTAACGACCACCCATTTTCATATGGGCCTTTGTCCAGGAGTGTCCCCTGATGAATTCTGTGCTATTCTTAAACTTCCCATTATGAGCATATGTTCTTGTTCCTTGGTCTGTAACGGTTGAATGGTAGCTGCTGCTTGGCGTGTGCTGGGTCAGAAGTGCTCCAGATGTCAGGATGCAGCTGAGGAAGACGGCTGAAGTGTCGACGCTGAACTTGCAGTGAACGAAGTTGAATTGAATTTGCTGGGATGTGAAGGTGCAGCAACTCCTCAGGCTGAATGAGAATTACGGCATGCTCAGTGCAGAACTGACAGGACCCTTTAACCTGTGGGGTTTGATGGATTCTGTGGATGTGTCTCATGAGGAACGAGTGACTTATGTAAAAAAGCAACAAGGAGTTGTGTGGCACTTTAAGACTAACATTTTTTTGCATGAGCTTTCGTGGGAGAAGATCCCACTTCCTCAGATGCTTCGAAGATGGGTGAACTTACAGAAAGGAATGAAACTAAATGCAAGGGGGTGTAAAACCTAGGATCAGGTCATAAAATAACAGCAAATCAGAGCAGGCTTAGCTTCTGTTAAGTGTGGATGGAAAAATGGATTGTAAACATGGATTCATGTTGTGATTTTTTTCTTTAGTCGTATGTTTCAGCTGCTTATCCAAAGTATGTGGATGTCATTTGAAAATGACTATAGCCATGCCATGCTGTACATACGTACAAGAGGGGTTCTGTTCGCACTGCTGCACTTTAATCCCTACTGACACTTGTGGGGGCCAGACACATATCCAGAGCATTGCTACTCTGTTGGACTGTCTTTCATCTGTTGTATATATGTTGTGTATAACTTAACTGATGCAGAATAAGAATTACATTTTTAGTCTTCATTTCCATAAAAAGTGTTTAAAATTCAGCATTTCTGTATGTATTCTATATGAATCATCCTAACAGGTAATTTAATTACAGTGAAATAAATTATGGAAAGACTTATTTTAGCAAGACTTGTAATAATCAGTTGTGTGTTGTGAATTTGTAATGTTCAAAATACAAACAACCAAAAAACCCAAACCAAGCCTCAAGCTTGAAAACTAAGTTATAAAAAACATTTTTTAAAATCTTGAGTCTGTCTGATAAAGAAATCCCTAAGAAACATAAAGCCCATGCTACTTTTAAATAAACTTACAGTTCAGAATAGCACTGCAGTTATAATTTCAGATTTTTCTGTATTTGGCATAGCAATGTGTGGTAAAATCTTGCTAGGAGAATCTTCTCCTGTGTTTTTAGTAGTGGTAAAAAAAACCAACCAACCAAAGTATTTGAAAACTTATATTTAAATTGGCATGGAGAAAAAAGTGATTAACTACAACTAAAAAAAAAATTACTTTAAAAACATGATGCTTAAACTGGTGTTCTGAAAGATTTCAAGCTCTGTTGTCAAAAGATTGTTTTAGAATGGTGTTGCCACCTCTGAAAGAAAAGCTAATGACAGAGATGGCATCCTACAAACATGAGATGATAGCACAAGGCAGATGTGGATGAAATGAGTCCCAAAGACAGTGCTTTTGGAATAGCACACGGCAGGAGCTAATACCATTTGCAAACATGGTGGAAAGTAGGCAGAGAGGTAGGTGGTGACAAAAATTGGATTTCCTTTGACACATCTCCTTGTCTGTTACACAATTCCCATTCCAGGGAAGCTGAACTCTTAATGTAAGCTTTTCGCTTCAACAATAGAAGCCGGAAAGACTTGTGCTGGGAAGACCAACGGTAAAATAGGAAGGCTTCCACCGATATTGGAAACGTTAGCAGGGAGGGAGCAGGCGAAAGAGAATAAATATTTTTGTTGTAAAAAATTGAATTTTTACTCCAAATGGCTGACTGTGTTGGCTGAAACACTGTAAAGTACTAGAATTTGAAAAGGCAAACAAGCACTGACATGTTAAAGGCTGCTATGAAAGAACTGGGGCTAACTAGATGTTAGTGGAGAACAAATTGTGTTCTAGCTTATTGTAAGCTTTTTGTTGTGGAGTGTGTGCCTTCTTGAGTGTAAAGAATAATTATCCAAGAAAATAAAGTGATGGTTTTGTATAGGAGATTAAAATAAGAATTATGCCAATTGTTTAAGAAATCCTTATGACTTCCTACATGATTTAGCAAAGCTGCTCTTATTTTCTCGATGTGTTGCTTGTGGACATTAATTCTAGGACATGATGAGTTTAAGGGGAAGCTAAAACTAAATCCACAAAACCAGCATATTTTCTATCATTTAGTTATCTATGGAGAAAACTCACAGAAGAAAAACGTGTTTGTGTCCATTTAGAGTTCTGTTCTTCAAAGCACTCTGTCCATGTGTGCGTGTATTTTGACTGAGGTGAAGATAAATAGTAACTCATTAGTAATTCTCATCTGCCTCCCAGTATGTGACAATTTAATCGAAGAGGCGATTTCATGGGGGAGAAGCATCTTAAGTAGGTGGAAGAGTTTGGGATTCCATACTTGGCAATTTACGTATAGTGTGATAGGTTTCTGTATCAGTACAGTATTGCAATGGAATAGCATCCATCTCCCTTCTTATCTTTCTGAGAAATAATTGAGGAGGAGAGTTCCACAATCTCTGATGCATACTCTCCCGGGATTCCTGGCCCACCAGCTTTAACAGGTCTCTTGTTTAGGTACACAGCTGTAGTTCTTACAAGATGAATAGTTCTGCAGTGCACCAGGCACACAGCGCAATCTTATTGTAACGGCACGTTCCCAGTGGTTGTCACTGGACTATAACTCTGGGGACAGATTAAATTTTAGCATGCTCCCTTGAATCAGCAGAGGAAACCTTATAGCCGCCTCAGCTATCTTGCCAGGAGAGTTTGAGGGCCTGTGTCACTGATGCATCATATCATATATGCTCTGTAAACAGTACTTCATGGTCTTTAATATGCAGAATACCTGTTTGTAAGTGGGTGACTGTTATGGTATAATAAGTACCCTAAGCATTGCTGTTCAATACTTGGTGCAGCATGATCTATTGAGAAGGTACAATATGCTGCTTCTGCATCTGTTACTTGAATCCGGTTTAATGTTGCATGTGCATAGTAATTTTAACCGTTAAAAGCTACAGTGAATTGCTCAACCTTCTCATGATGGCTGTGTGATGTATCAGTTTTAAAAGATTAAAAACAAAACATTCAGTGCTGATATGTATTTTTTACCATTGTAGGATTCTGTCAAGAGCCTTCAACAGAGCATGATCCACCTCCTAGTAAGTATTAGATAGAAATGTTCTTGTTTTCTTCCAAAAATGGATTAGCACAGCAAGTACAACTACAGTGGTATTGTGGGGATGCAGATTATGTTGCAACTCTTAAAGTGCCTGCTAACACTTCCTTGGAAGTACCTTGTTTGTTTTGCTGTCAGGGAGGTAGATTTCCAAAACTTGTTGGCATGTCTAATAGCTTCTCTTTCCCTGGTTAGTGGAGTCTCCTACTACAGCTTTACAGCCACTGTACAAAGGCACTGATGAGTGCTACTGAAATCGTGGGGCACGTGATCCCCACAGGGGTGGAGTGTGCTATCATTAGCGCCCCTAAGGGCTAGAAGTGTTCTTTATTGTGCTCTTCATCTTCCTTATGGCCTGTGGTGGAAATGCAGGGCAAATCTGTGAGCTGAACTACCTGTATGTTCTGCTGTTGCCAGCTGGCTAAAGACCTCAGTTTATTCTTGCACCCATTACATGAATAGCTAAATATGTCTGATACCCTAATGTTAGCTTATGCTCTTTGTGGAAAGCCTACTTTGTACAGCAGTTAGGTGTTCTTTGAACAAGAGTATTTTGTAATGGTTACAAAGCTAATTGCTTTCCAAGACGTTAGGGTATTTCCCAAATCGTTTTAGGGCTTGTGTTCCCAATGTGAGGTGTTGAAACTACCCTTTCTTTTGCTGTGGTTAGAAGGGAGAGAGAGGCTGAAACGTTTGTAACATTGATCACAGTATGAAAGAAAAACAAACAAATGAGATCTGTGACACTTTTTTAAAGATTAACAAATTTATTTATTGCATGAGCTTTCAAAATGTGAAAAGTTGAGGACCACTGTTTTTTAAAATAAAAGTAAAGTAGGAAGCAAGGTTCTCTGGTCACTTATGATTTTCTCCCTTCACTCCATTTAATAAATTTTATCCAGATGTTTGAGAGATGAGAAATTGACAGTAGTAATGTCTGCTTCACTGTAGGATGAAAGAATTAAAGGTCAGGAATATAATTAATGCCAATCAACATAGTTTTATGGAAAACAGGTCTTATCAAATGAGCCTAGCTTGGTTCTTTTTGAAATGCAAGTTCAAGGGGTCAGAGTGGACAAGTAACCCACTAGGAGCTGTGTGATGCTGTGGTAAAAACACTCATGTGACCCTTGGGTATATAAACAGGGGACTAGTGAGTAGGAGCAGGGAGATGAGTGTCACTTCTATGTATGGCATTGGTGAGACTGATGCTGGAATATTGCGTTGAGTTTTGGTGTCAACATTTTAAGAAAGATAGTGAGAAAAATGGAGTTGATGTGGAAAAGAGCCTCAAGAATGATTTGAAGGTTATAAAAGATGCTTGACAGAAAGACTTGGAGAACTCATCCATTTTTAGCAAAGATTGAGATGTGGTTTGTTTCTTGTGTACAGTACTGTTCCTTCAGAGAAAATACTAAGAGCCATGGCTCTTGCCCTAAAAGGCATGGTGGGAATCTGTGACTGGAAATTAAAGCCAGTAAAAATCAGACTAGAAAGAAGATGTGATTTAAGTGAGGTTGATTTAACCATTGGAACAAACCAGCAAAAGAGGTGGTGGTTTCTCCATTTCTTAGTGCCTTCAGATCAAGAATGGATGCCTTCCAGGAAAATACACTGTAGTGAAACACAAGTTATTGGGCCCAAAACAAGGGTTACTTGGGTGAAATTCAGTGTTATGTAGTATGTAGGAGGTCAGGTCAGATCTAATGATCCCTTCTGCCTTGCGTTCAATGAATGCACGAGGAGACTGAATACTATATCTATATTTCATGGCATCTGACAACTATATTTAAGTCTACACGTTCATGATCTATGGGCACAAAAATCAAACCTTCCACCATTTCCTTGCTATGAAATATTTAAGCAGCTGACTTCTACAGGAAGTCATCTGATAAGACCTGCTATTAAGAACATAATAGTAATCACTTAGTGGGCCATGAATACAAATATTTCTGAGAAATCTGGGGAAGTGCTTTGCATTACCTGCCATCTGCAACATCATTTAATGAGCCAAGGAAGATTAATAGTATTGCCTTCAGTTTACAGAAGAAGAAAATTAGTGGGTGTTTGCTAAAATGATCAGCAGTGAAATACTTAACTCTTGACTTGTCATCACTGGATTTCAGAGATCTTGCTCCGTTTAGCTGAATGTACAGTGCCCATCTTGGAGCAATTATTTCACGCTGTGGTGATAAATGACTGAATTTACATTGATTGACACTGAGAATATAGTTAGAAGTTATTAGGGTAATCCTAATGGCCAGTGGCTTAGTTCTTTAAATGAATGCTTTAACACTAGAACACACATGTACACGTTCTGCACAACTGTGAACTACCTTGGTCCCTGATTATAGGGCATGTAATACACTGTTGCTAATTTAATCATGCCCATTCCATTGCTTTTCTGTATCAAGTGACGGAGATGCACACCATTTGTACTTATGACCCAACCTGTTCAGAGCTCCTTTCTCAATTATTCCCAGTTAAGTAGCAAAGTGGTCAGAAATAATAAAGTGCTAAGTACCCAACACGTTCTCAGTGAGATGTTGGATGATTCAGAAAGTCTGATCTATGCATCTGTACTGAGTTCAGTGAAGCCAGTAGCATTGTGGCTTTTATCTTATTTGTGTTTTCTTCCAATGTAATGCGTAATTTGAAGAACGAAGTGTAGATATGTACGTCTTCACTCATTATGGGGTGTCTTTATATTGTTCTGGATGTTTCCTTTCCGTTATGTTCATAAATGGAAAGTGAGCCTGGCTCCGAGATCTCATGTTAGTGCAAAAAGCTTACCTATAAAACTCCCCCCCCCCCCCCCACACTAGGTTCTCTTTATAGTCACCAAGTGAGACCAGATGTCCTGCCATGATGCTGGGGCTGAGAGAGAGTGTGCAGGGGTTTCTACGTGTCTGAGCTAATTGTTGTCAATGAACCATATATAACTGACTTACACTTACAAAAACAGTGGTTCCCAACTACTGTGTTGGGGCATGTTCTTGTGTCACCGCACAGCAGTTAGCATGTCACAGAAAGCCAGGGAGATGGTTGGATTCAGCCTGGGCCTGGAGGCATGGTGTGTCCTATAGGGTCATGGCACAATGCCAAGCATGTCGTGACCTGCAAAAGGTTCAGAATCACTGCATGAAACAAGTCCAGACCCATAATTCTGGAGGCGTTCAGGGATGTTGTAATCAACCTTTCTCTTGGGATTCTGATGCCTCAGCTTCAGTGCTAGCGGTATCCTTGGGCTGCTGTGCAGTTGCTATTTTCTACTTTTGCAGTAGGTGAGGTGGGAGTGCTTCTATGTAAATGTTTGCTTACATTCTGTATTCCCGTTGGATTGGCATCTTGATTACCGTCCTGATGCTGTCAGTACCTAAGATTCCTGTGGTGTTTCCTGGTCTGTGGGAGTGTCTTTGCCAGGCCGTGGAACCGTAATAAATGTGCAGGTGTAGGGTTCTTGTAAATATTCAGTGTTCTGGGCACTAGTTTGCTGCCGTGGGAGGAGGCAGTGCAACTGACTGAACTTGCATGCTGTCTTGCCTTCTGATGCAGAAATGCTCAGCATTTGCTTGGAGTGTGATGTCCTGACTACCAGAACCTCTTTGCACGTAGAAAGATGATGACCTTATTTAGTGTTGCTAAGACACTTTCAGAGCTGAGGACTTCAAAGTCCAGTGGTATGTCACAGGTTCAGGCTAAGTTCATTTCTATGAGTAGCCTCCATCTATCCCTTTGATTAGCATAAGCAGGGACAAGGGCAATCAAAGGTCAAGAGAAGTTCAAAATAGCATAACTTTTTTTGGCTAATGTTGCTGATTGGCCTTTATACTGCAGGGCTAGCCAAGCTTTTCTTCGTCATCGTGTTTACTATATAGCTGTAAAACTTGAAGAACAAGCTCTGGCCTGATACAAGGGAAGGGAAGCTGGAAATCTAGCAGTTAAGAATAGGTGGCATTGTTGCTTGAATCAGGGGAAATAATTGATTTACGTTATGGTGCCCTATTAGGCTGTAAAGTGAGAAATGCTTAAAGCAACCCCGTGGCTTCAAGGCATCTCTTTGCTCTGATTTTTGTTCAACAAATAGGAGGCACCGTAATAAAGGTCATCAGTGCCCTGAGCTAAATTATTAATTCCTTTCATGCCACTCAGGGCTTGTAAACAGTATATAATACAAGAAAACAATTGGCACTGTTCACTTATTGGCTGGAGAAAAGGTCAAAGGGTAAGTAGTTGGACTGGCAGCAGCTGTTCTTCATAGTCAAGAAGACTTTTGTCCTTTCGTCATCTCTTAGATAAAACCTGTTTCCAAAATTTTGACTGGCTATAAATCTGTATCTTCTGCACTCCATCCCCTCTCCCCCTTAGCTAAGCTGATCTTAGAAGTTAAACATGTTGCATGTAATGAATTACAAGAGTAGAAAGGGGAAAGGGAGAACCAGCAATCTCATGTATTTTGGATTTTTGTGTTTGCAAATGGAGGTTTATGGGTTTCTAATTAGCTTTGTCTAAATGATACATGTTTAAAATGCAGCATTCCTGGAGGAGTGTAACTTGTGCTAGTAAACAGCAGAGCATAGTAAAACATTACTGAAACTTGAAAATGTGTGTGTTTTATTATGGTTTAGAAGCAAAAACAGAATTCTGTTTTGTTCTGAGCATCCCTCTACTGATGGTACAAGAATAGAAATCTTGCTCTAAATGTTAAATGTTTTAATTTTTGATATGTTGAATTTAAAATTTGCAGGTTTTCTTAATACATAGATCCAGCTTGTAATGCAGTTGCTGAACACAGCTAATTTTTCCTGTTTAATGTACTTGTGTGTAAAGTATTTATAATAATATTGCTATAGTTGCAGCAAGAGTGTACAGTATTTTAGTCATAGCGTTCACAGAAATCTACTGCTCATCATAACTATCACTGCAATGAACTATTGAACGTTGTGTTGTAAGGCTATGAGAACAGTGTCAATGTGACATCAGAGAATAACCCCTAAAACCTGTTGACTTGAAAATCTAAAACAAAGACTTTTTAAAGGAATGTGCACGTCTCTGCATCTTCCTTGAAAGGGGCTAGTCTTAATTGAATCAAGAACGAATGCACATTTTAGAACGAAACTCAATAAATTATTCCAGATGTTCGCAGGGGTAGCTTACTGGTTTGGTTCAATTATTCAGATGTCACGTCCCTTGTTTCACTGACCACTTTTGACTGAGATTGTTCTCTGCCATTTGTCTAACTCATAGGGCACCTGACCCTTCTTCCTGCAAACAGCAGCAGGTAACTTACAGATGGCCATCTGTTGACCCATTACTTTAACCTTTTTGAAAGCTGAAGGAGTTGTCCCCATGCCCATTTAAAAAGTAGTATTGTGCACTTACCCCTCCAGCCTTGGCAAATTAAGTCACTTCTGCTTAATCTTTTTTTTTTTACAATTAAGGTGTATTTACAATGCTAAATGAACAACTGTAACAGGAGATAGTCTTAGTTGAGACTAAACTTTTCCCAGACATGTAAGGGAAATCTCTATGGAGTAACATATGTAGTTTGTAGGTACCAAGATGGTAAGGACAAGGTTTGTGAGCTGCTGAAGGGTTCAGTCACTGAGTGGAGATGGGGAGAAATGAGAGATTAAACTTTTTTCCATCTAGAAAACTTAATAAAACATTCTATATAACATAAATATGACCATTGAGACTGAAAGTGTAGTGCTCCAAAGTGTTAGTGCAAGAAATTCCAGCAAGAGCCAACACTCAACAGAACTCGGCAGTAGAATGTTTTTCCTGTCTTCCACTGTAGTTCTAGCATGGGCTACTCAACCAGTAACTTTCATCTTAACATTTTTTGTCCATGACTGGTGCTTCATACTGTCTGTTATCACTATTCTTACTCCATGTGCTAAAAAAGTATGGTCATGGGGAATGAAGACTAAGGAGCATGCACTGTGGGCAGAGCCTTGGTGTTATATCTGCTGTTACCAACAAGAATCATCCGTTTTAAATGCTTGACCGTTTAGCTGAAGTGTCTCTCGTTTCTGTAGCATTTGGACACGTTTCACATTAAAAACAGATGTTGAAATGCTGACCAGGAGCAGCAATACTATCTTTCTTCAGTGGCTTACTAGCTCGTCAGGGAATAAATTGGAAAAATAGGAAGATAAAATATGGAAAAGAGTTGGCTAAAGAGCGAGCTTAGTACTGTGCTATGAAGGCATGCTGCCAGGAGTGAGTTCCCGCGTAATATTAGCGTATTGTTTTGTCTCCTCAGCGTTCATATGGAAATGTAATCTGCTAGCAACAGCTGTAATCATGATTCTCCTGCTTGCTGTCTTTGGGAGATGACGGGGATGTGAGGAAGATACAAATTCAAGTGATAACCCAACAAAAGTTCAGAAGAGTAGCTGAGATAGTCTAGTTCAGCAAACCAAAGGAGTTCTGTGGCACTTTTAAAGACTAACAAATTAAACAAATAAAAAGCTCTTGCAATGAATACATTTCTTAGTCTTTAAAAGTGCCACAGGACTCCTTATTTGTCGCACAAACTAGAGTCATAAAACTATATCAGAACATAGCAGAAAGGTAAAATATAGGAAGTATAACTAAAGGGGAGAAAAACATGGCACAATGCCCAAGAATCCTGAACTCACTTGTCGAAGGAAATTCATGTGGATCATGATTTATAAGGTGAGAACAGGAGACTTTGTCTGATGTAGGATCACAGCTGAACCTAGTCGTGGTAGATGGGTCTTTCCCAGATGTGAACGTCTCCGAAGTTAGGGCTGCTGTCTGGAATTGTACCTCTCTCTAACCTTGGATTCTGTTTCCTAGCAAAGAGTAAGAAGTGAGTCTAGCCGCCTCTGCCAACTGAATAATGTTCCATATCTGATAGGGCTCAGAGCTTCTTTGTGGAGACTGTTTCTAGCACAGCTGCTGCTGATCGAATGTTGCAGGAGGGCCCCCGCATTATGCAATGTTTTTTGAAGAGGATCTCTCTTCTGATAAGGATCCTTTTTAAAGGTGCTTCAGGCCCTGTTTGGATCTCGTATTCTTGACCCCTTCTGTCATTTCTAGTACTGATCTATTTCAGAGGTTATATGTAGAATTTAAATCTCATGATGGAGCCAAGAATTGTTTGCAAACCAATGAAAAATAGTTGATGAAAGACAATTATGTGACAGTTTACAAATTCCTCTTTTCTGACTAGAGAAATGAATGCTTTAACCAGAGGGTCTAGAAGAAATAGTGCGTGTGGGTGTGGGAGATAGAGGATTGCTCACGTACTAATCCAAACCGAGGTGCTGGCATCTCCTGATTGGTGATAGATGAGTAAATGCAGTAGGTAATTGATGTCAGTAAATACAGTTCTTGCTGCTGTATTATATGTGCAGAATAAACTTTTAAAAATGCACTGACAAACTAGATGTGGACAGATATTAGAGGGAGAGTGGCATTGGCTGCTGTAGCACGCAGAATTGTATAACTCTTGTCACCCAGCAAACGGAGTCTGGTGGCACTTTTGAAGATGAAGACATTATAAATTTTGTAAATAAATCTGTTAGTCTTTAAAAGTGTTTGTTTTGCTGAACTAGACTAACACAGCTATCCCTCTGGATCTTTTCACCTAACCTGTTTCTAAATGCTCAGAACCTGCTTAAATTGTCCAGTCTTAGTCTTAGTCTCAGCCCCAACCCAGTTTTTAAAATAAAACTGGAGTAAAATGTTTGGTTGTATAAATTATTAGTGAAAGAAATCCTTTTCTCTGTGTGAAAGAATTCTTGGGCTTCGAATACTTCTGCGGTAACAGGGGGTTGGGGTTTGAAAGTTAAGCTTATGTTGAAATAGCCACAGTTCTGGCAACATCTGGTTTGCCTGTGACTTATTTGTGACCCTCTCACAGAATGTTGTCTTGTAGCCTATGTTGCAGGGTATGTTTAGGAAGCTCAGTTTACAGGTAAGCTTCTGCAGGCAAGTGTCATGCACTGAAGGTGTGCAATGGTGTGGGTGTCTGCTAAACATTACCAAAAGGAAGACAACTCCTTTAGGTTTCTGTAGGACAAACTTAAGTCTAAGGCACCGGTTTTTGACCAGTGTGCCTTGAAATCTGTTGAAGTGTGTCATGAAATTTTGTACGAAGGTTATGAAAACTAATGCAAAACAAACATGGTTTCATCTTAAACAATATTCTATCCAAACAAAGCTACAACTCATAAAACTCGTGAAAATAGTCAGATTAAAAGTGTGGTTATCAGTCTCTGATTCTCATACAGGTGGCCAAAGGACAAAATTGTGATGAGGTGTATTTTTTCTGGTGGATTTGAAACATTAATGCTTTTGATTGCTCTTTAGTTTACTGTATGCACTGTGCTGCAAATTTGTTTAGGAAGACTGTAACTAAGAGTGCCACTGGCCCTGGAAAAGATCCAGGGCTTGGCGCGCTGAGTCTCAGGGCTCACATACTGCTGTTGCAGCCGCTGCCACAAGCAGCCTGGTGGTGGACCGGGGCTCAGGCTCTGGGACTCAGGGCTCGACCACCCTAAGCCAGGTGCCAGCAATGCCTCTGACTGTAACCATAATAAATGTAAGTAAATGTGACATTTATGAGCAATCAATTCAGCTAAAAATAAAGTGTGCTGTGGAGTTGTTTCTCTCAGTGAAATGTGCTGTGTTACTGAAAAGGTTGGGAACCACTGGTCCAAGGACATCCTGAAATTCATAGGGGCAGCTCCAGCTGTCATTCCTTTGAATTTTCTAAGTCTTGTATTACTTGGTGTGTTCCTGTAGTCATGTGATACTCCTTTTCAAATGAAAGTGACTTGAGTTTCTAGATCAGGGGTCTCAAACACACGGCCTGCGGGCCGCATGTGGCCCCTAAAGCTATTTCCTACGGCCCACAATGACATGATCATTACCAATATTTGCAATATCATTGTATGGAAAAGTTTCAGTGGTGCAGCCCTCAGGCTACTGTACTAGTCCTCATGTGGCCCTCGTGGTGATTTGAATTTGAGACCCCCTGTTCTAGATCTTAAAACGGGAGCATGATGACGTGAGCCAGGCACTGCTGAGCATAGCAGTGATGTCTGCCTGAGACTGTAGGCTGGAGTTAGCCAGCTAAGTGCAATCTCCTCTCCAGCTGCATTTCAGTGTGTAGCTAAGGTTCAGAACCAGAAATGCTTGTACTTACTTTCCCTGCAAAGGCTCAAAAACATGCAAATAAAAAAAAAAATCCCACAAATACACTATTTTGAATATCACTTTAAGGCAATGTTGTAACTTTTGAGCTGTAATTGATGACTTTGGAACACTTGGGGTTGCAGTGCTCTTTCAGTGGTGATAAACTGTAGTTCAGTTTAGGGAATTCACTGCTTGTTGTAGTGAGCAATATTGGGACATCTTGTAGAGTATAGGTCCTCATATTTTTTCTTTTAAAAAATTAGGTACCTGAGAAATCCTATCCAAAAAGCTACATTGAATGTTCAGGTTTGCATAGATAAGCCTCAAAAGTCAAAATATCAAAGTTAACCTCACAGTATTTTTTAACAAGCCACATTTTATGCCCTTGCGTGTGTACAGAATATGGCAGCCTTCACGTATGTAGTGTTTCGATACTTTGGAGATCTATGTCAATTTTAGGGGGGGTTAGATGAGGAAAATATTTTAATACTGAAATTGTTTTCTCAAATATGAAATGGAAATCAGTCTTTATATGCAATTGTCTAACATGATGGAAGGGAGAGATGCATATGAATGTAAAAAAATGTAACTTTCAAAATTAAATAAAGCAATTTATATTTTAAACTGCAAGTGCCTAAACAACTTTTTTTATTAGCTGCAGATGTGGAACAGATGAGTTCCTCCTCTCCTGTGCTTGCCATGAACTCCATGGGCAGTAAGTACCTTTCTTTCTCCTGTCCTACATGACCAGATTGCGTTGTTTCATTGACAATGTTATATTTGTTTTGAGCTTGCCAGGGAAATGAAACAGTACTTGAGTACAGAAGTTTCGAAGAGCAATGCAGTAAAAATTGTGTTGACTTAAGGAGCAAGGTATTCCACTTTCAGGAAGATTTCTGCTTCTCTTCCTCACCCTACAAAAGTTCCCAAGACCTGGTCTATACTGAGTTTTCCCATCCACGCTATGTCAGTTGTGTATATGTGTGTGTGGGGGGGGGCTTGTTTTTGTACTGATATAGCTATGCAGGGAAAAACACAGTGTAAAATCATTTGGTCTGGTAAAAGCACTTCTATACCAATGGAACTGCATCCACCTTATAAGATCTGCTGGTTTATCTACACCAGTAATATATACTGACTTAAGTATATATATGGACAAACCCTCCCTGTGCAGAGAAGGCCTAACACGCAGACCTTCTAGCCATGCAGGCCAGGTTTTTCAAAGGAGCTGAACGGAGTTGGTGCCCAATCCCATTATGTTTGAATGGATTTGGGACATTTTAGTTTAAAAATCTGAGCTTTAGGACTTGGAAAATCCAGTTACTTCACTGTAATGTCTTACTTTTAGTCTCCATCTAGTGGTAATTAGTATATTAGAGGACTAAGTGTAAGTAATCCACTAGGTGGCAACAAGTCCTTATCAGAAACAGGAGTTTATGGGTGTCAACGAACCCCTTATTTCTAAAGCTGATGCATCAATTCACTACAAATTTTTCCTATGAGGCAATCTATTCCATTTGTTTGAAACTCCCTGTGGCGTTTTCAAAATAGGTAAACAATTAACTGGCCGTTTATGTAGAAGATAATGTTCAAATAACATTCAGGGGCAACCACGTATATATATCAAGGTTCAGAGTCCAGAGATGCTGTCTCCTTGACTTCATTGTATTGAGGGATGGCACTTGCTTGCACCCTAGAAAGCGTTGAATCTTTGAAGAACCTTTCACACACTGATGCAGTTTGGAGAGGATTTTAGTTCTGTTTGGTGGTGGTAGCATTCAACAGATGCTTCTAAGACCAGACTTTCAAAAATATGCGTGCAATTTCTTGCTTAATTGGTCTATGTAATTAGCAATTTCATGCAGAAATCAGATTTTTGTGTGCGAATAGTGAGGTTTGCATCTAGGGAATTAATTCCAAATAGAAATAGGGAGTTTTGCATATGTAGTAGAATGTGTGCAAATTAGGCACACAAAATGCATGTGCCAATTTTTGAAAATCAGCTATGATTTTTAACAGTGGTTTAACATATAATCTTTATTGCCTGGCTTCACTTAGATTCACTGCTTTTACATCTTCTTACCACACACAAGGTATTAAGGTAAATGTTATTTTGTATGATGTCCTCGCATCTGGATATATTCTCAGTGTTCAAGGTAAGGCTGCTTAATAGCAAGAACTGAACTAGTTTTTTTTCATTTTTTGTATCATATGTTATGGGAATGGACTTGTCAACACTTGATGATCATTTGTTGTTCTTACCAAATGGGGAAGGCCTCCCCTACTGTTACTTCTTACTCAGATCCTTTCAGGACTTTCTTCTTCATTCACAGAATTGTGACAAATCTGCAGATACTTGTTTATGCATCCAAAACTTTTATTTAGAAACTGCAGAGACCCAGTTAGTGTAGTGGCTACTCGATGATCTCACAAGGTCCCTTCCAGCCCTATGATTTGATTTGAAAACCAGAGAGAGAGAACAGTTTTAAACTTAGCTTTTGCAGCTTATATGCTAGCGAACTGGACCACCATTTTGCTGTGACTCTCATGGTTTACTAGGTGTTTGCTTGAGATTTTTGTTTTTCTCAATGTCGCTGACTAAATTATGCTTACTAACATATCTTTGCAGTTGACATAAAGACACTGTTGTGTTAGAACTGCACTTCCACTAAGGTAGAGTAGAACTGTCTCTCTACATTGGCGATGGTCAGCTGTGGCTCATGAGCACCATGCAGCTGTTTTACAGATAAAGTGAGGCTCATGGAACCCAACCCCCTCTGCTGCCTCCATACCCCTTCTCCACCTAGCAGCCTGGGATGTGATGCTTGGAGCTGCTGCCCTGCAGCTTGGTGGTGGGAGTGGATTCTGCCTTGTGGGGAAGAGGCTTTTGGTGGGTCAGTAAGTTTGGCAACCCCTGCTATACGCTAAGTGTAATTTCCTCATGGAGAGCGCTAGTGTGTGCGCTACCCTCATTTCATTGTGGCGGGCTGGACTCAGACCTCTTATGGTCCCTTCCAGTTTCTGTAATTTGTCGTAGGTCAACATAACTTAAAATGTCATTAAAAATGTATAAAGAGAACAGCCATGTTTTCAATAAAGATCTTTCAAATGTTCTATAGAAAGGTGTGTTTTAAACTGTGCAAGGGTAAAAATGGTATCTAAAACTAGGAATCTTCTGTCCCTTTTTTTCGTCTTTTCTAAAATTTTCAAACATGTGAAAACGTGCCTAATTCCCAGCTGAGACACTGCAGATTGCTTTTGGTAAAACTATGCTGAAGCTTTTATACCAAGTTACAAACTCTTGAAGACCAGGTGTTTCACTGTGCTATGCTGGCAAAATGGAGATCATTGCATTAAGTTAGCAGGTGCCTTCAGTGTCCAATGCCTGGGGAAAGAAGACGTTAAAACTCTAATTCTGCAGAGTTCAGTCTTTGCTTGTCTTTACACCTGAGCAGTTCCATTGAGTTCCATGAGGATATTCATGTGTATAAAAGAAATCACATGCATAAGACTTTGCGGTGTCAGAGCTCAATATTCCAAATACTGTTACAAGCATTTGAAAATAATTTGTTTACAACAACAATTCAGCAGTAATTTTTTGAGAAATTCTAGCCTAAAGCAACTGCCTTCCATTCTACTGCCTGAGAAATAGGTCTTTTTAAGGATCTTAAAAACTTTAAAAAGAAAACTGTGTAGTTCTTTGGTTTATGAGAAGTGGGTGTGATTCAGGAGTGTTTTGACTCGTGTTTAAGATATGACAATATAGAATGGTCAGGATTCTTTTGTGGGGTGCGGAGTAGATTGTGAAAGTCTGGTCATCCATGTTTAGACAAATGACTATAATGCAGGACCTTCAGGTTCAGGCAATTTAACAGATCGCAGATAAGACAAGTGCTATGTATGTCCTTTACTAATGTGTTACCAGATGGCTAGATTTCACTTAGTCTGATTCTCCAATCAGTGAATATGTGAACTAGCTATTGTTGGTACAAAATTATGGAAAAATAAACACAGAAGGCACCCCAGTTCATTTCAAAATCATCATTCATGTTCTAATAAATTAGTAACATGAAGAACTACGGAACATTATGCACTGCTCTCACTGGCTGGCTGTTACTGTATGACCTGATCCTATGTTTTACACCCCCTTGCATTTATTTTCATTCCTTTCTCTAAGTTCACCCATCTTCAAAGCATCTGAGGAAGTGGGATTTTTTTCCCACGAAAGCTCATGCGAAAAATAAATCTGTTAGTCTCAAAGTGCCACATGACTCCTTGTTGTTTTTTTTTTTTTTTGCTGGACTAGACTAACATGGCTATCCCTTTGGAAATTGGAAAGTAAAGCCTTTCATCATGTGGCACTTTCTCAGTAAAGCCAGGCAGTGAGTGTCCACACTGTGATCGCCCAGCCACATCAGTCTGTGAGTAGCAGAAAGTGAAGTTGTGGAACAGCCTTCCAAGGGGAGTACTATGGGGGGGGGGGGGCCTAGCTGGCTTTAAGAATGAGCTTGATAAATTTATGGAGAGAATGGTATGATGCGACAGCATAATTTGGCAATTGATCTATGAGTACTAGCTGTAGATATCCCATTGGCCTGTGATAGGGTATTAGATCGGATGGATTCTGAATTACTACCAAGAATTTTTTTCCAGATGTCTGGCTGGTGAGTCTTGTCAACACAAAGAGTTTAATTGATTGTCATATTTGAAGTTGGGAAGGAATTTTCCCCCAGGGCAGATTGGCAGAGGCCCTGGGTTTTTTTGTTTTTGTTTTTTTTGTTTTGCCTTCCTCGCACTGTTGGGTACCAGGCACTTGCTGGTGGATTCTCTGTATTTGAAGTCTTAAACCATTATTTGATGACTTCAGTAATTCAGTCCTAGGTTAGAGGTTTATTACAAGAGGGGGTGGGTAAGATCCTGTAGCCTGTGTTGTGCAGGAAGTCAGACTAGATGACCATAATGATCCCTTTTGACCTTGGAGTCTATGAGCTACAAAAAGGCTTGGAGACCTGCTGCTAAGATCAAAAAGAAAACAAAGTCAAAAAGGATTATCTTTATTAATATTTGACTGACTGGATTCTAAGATTTACTGGGCTATTCCAGAGCCTTAGGAGCTCTAGCAATCTTAGTGGAGATACCCCTTCTACTAAAGTAGCTGGTTTCAACTTTCTGAAGAGTTTTCCTGCTGGCAGCACCTCTCACACAACCAGAGGAGCAGAGAAGACAGCAGAAAGAGTATAAAAATGTCTGGACTAACTGGAGCTCACTTCACAAGTCAGATGTTCCCCACCAGTTTATTACTCTTCTCTGAAGGTGGACATGAGGGAGGGTTTACAAGAGTTAGTAGGTGGCAAAGGCCTTTTGGTCCATTGTTTCTGAACCTTTCCCATCCAACCCTTAAGGTGTGAATCAGCCCATATATAACTGTCAATCTTCTGTAAGGCCACTAGTGTGAATGTAGAAATAAAACCTCTTTCACTGGGATAAAATTTGAAGTTCCTTCGCAGTTGGACATGAATGATTCATTGAGTTTGTTCATTGCCGGGTGAGCCTTCCAGCTCTGTGAGGTGGTTATTGGGAAGCATCTTGCTATGAAGAGACGGTTGTTGCTGGAGTTCACAGAGCATTGACTAGCAATTTCATGGAGTCTCATTGGGATGGATGCAGAAAGTGTCACTGCATCTCAGCTTCTCTGTATTTAGGGAGGGAGAAGACAGTTTTGGCAAGTTACTACAAAACAAAGGTGTGACAACAAACAGCCACCTGTTGTCCACAGAAATCTGTTAGTTGATAAGGTGCCACACGACTCATTCTAGTATGGCATTCTGCGTTAAAAAGTTAATCAATTAGCCATTCCTACACTTTACTTTCATATCAGTTATTTGCTTTGTACAGGTGTCAATCCTCTTAAAAAAAAACCAAACAAAAAACAAAAACAAAACAAAAAACCCCAAACATCATCACAAAGTATCATGCATTCAGTACAAGATGTATTAAACTTGCATGCTGTGTGTTGGTGAGAAATCATGCCTATACAGCACTGAATAAGCAACAGTATATTTTGATCATAACCCATACTTTGTACTTTACATGTGTGATGAGGGGGTATGCAAGCATGTTGCTTGAAGATCAAGTTGACTGATTAGAGAATCATTTCAGTTCAGTCTGCTTGTGAGAAGGGCCCTGGCAGAAGTGCCTGCTTTTGTATGTGGACTGAAGTCTGGAATCTGGTATGCTGGGCCCAAACCGTTTTTTACACTGCACCAAAAAGCACTAAGTAAACCAAGAGCAGCCCAGTTTCTTGCAATGCTGCATGAGAACACACCTCTAAGGGGGTTTAAACAAAAAGGTTCATACTTCCAAATAAAACATGTGTCCAGTTGTTGAGTCTGTTTTTTGCCAGGGTTACTGTAACTTTTTATTTAAAAAATCTGAGTTTAAAACCACCATATTGGATCAGACCATTGGTCCATCTAGCTCAGTCTACTGTCTTCTGACAGCGGCCAGTGCCAGCAGCTTCACAGAGAGAGAGCAGAACAGGAAGTCATTAAATGATCCATCCTCTGTGTCTCATTCACAGTTTCTGGCAAACAGAGGCAAGGGACACTTCAGAGCATGGTTATTTATATACATTAAACCTTCCAGTCTATTTGGCAGATAGGTGGTAAATACCATGCAGAGAGGCAGTTGAAGCCCAAGTGACTTACCTTGACGTTCTTGAGTGAGCCAGTGGCAGAACCAGGAGACCCAATCTACCCTGTGTTGTTCCCCCTAGATACAGCTGTAAAAATACAGCAATCTAAGTTGTTGTAGCCCTTATTGATCAGAAAACGAGCCATTTTTTCTTGCCACAGAACATTTGCACATGAATGTGCCATCTTTTAGCTATCTGGTCCGCAGTTTGCATTCATTGATCAGTGAGTTGATACAAACTAAAACCCACCGACAGCAATGAATGTTGATTGCAGCCATTAGATGCTTGAGCTGGGCTGTAGTATTGCTTCAGATACAGTCCAGTCCCCTTTGCATTTTTGCATTGAATAATTCATAAAACATTGACACTATCACAAGTTGTATATACTAGACACTGTTTACCATCCAGAGACATGAAAAAGAGCTCTGTGAAGGTTGAAATCTTGCCCCTTCCACCAGCCAGAACTTGGTCTAATAAGATATTACCTCACATACTTTGTATCTTCAGTCTTCCAAACCAAATGAATACTCCTATAATGGTCTTATTACTGTGGTACAGTGTGCAAAGTAGAGGAAATAGTAGAACAGTGGACTGACTGGTTGCAAAGTCACTCTACAATGAAGAAATGACCTACTGGTGCCCGTATGCAGATAATGGAAGATGCATTATGCACAGCCATTTTATTTCTGTGCCACAGATCTTTCAGACATTTCTCTGCATTGCAGTGAATATTGTTCTAGACTCTGTTCTGCATAGCTTTTGAATTCTCCTTAGGCTTGAAAAACTAGATTAAAATCTTTTAAGGGTTTGTTCTGAGGAGTTAAAGTAAGAGGGAATGCCTTGGAACAGCATTCCGGGGCCCCCTGTTTTTAGACAGGCAGCATTCCAGGGCCCCTTAAAAATAGGGGAACACACCAGAACGCAGTGTTCCAGTGCATTCCCCCAAGGCTGGCTGAGGGAAGGGGCTGTGGGCTAGGGCAAGCCCGGCCACCCCTTCCTCCTTTGCCAGGGCCTGTGCCAGCCCCACCCCTTCTTGCTGGGTCCGGGCAGTGCATGTGGCCTAGACCCAGTCTCTGGCTCATGCCCTTCTCACTGGCACTGCAGCCTTCCTCCCCCCGGCCCGGCTCCTTGGCCATGTTGGCGATGTAGATAAGGGGGCTGGGGGAGGTTTTGAGGACAGGCAAGCAGCTGGCAGGGAAAGTGGGGTGGGGTGGGAAGGTGTTGGGGGGCTGAAGTGAGGTGGAGTAAAGATGTGGGGGCAGGGAGCTGAGGGAATGGGGATTGGGGATGAGGAGGACATGGGAAAGAGGGGTCTGATGGGTGGCAGTGTTTTGGGGGCAGTAGCTGGGGTAGGGGGCAGGCATTTGGGGAGCAGTAGCTGTGGTGTGTGAAGAGGTCCGGCAATTGTGTGTGAAATTCCCAGACCCGTGGAAAGGGTGCCCAGACTTGTGCGAAGAGGGCCTGGAAATTTAGGAGGGTTCAGGGGCCTGCAAAATTTAAACTTTTAACCCCTGTGTGTTTTGCTGCTTTCCGGAACATAGCATGGTATTTTCAAAAATGCTTGAATGATTCAGGTGCATAAATCTCATTGATATTAATGAAACATGTTCATAAGGAATTTAAGCAGTTTTTAAAATGTCACTTATTGTCTCTTCACTTCTTGATTGTAAAAAGTCTTGGGTAATCACTGCTAGATTTGGGTACACCAGCTTCTCTACAAAGTTTTCAGCTTACATTTTTAGATTTGCCATTGCAGAGAAACAGATTCTAGCCAGTTATCTGACGATTTTGTCTTAGTACCAGAAATACTTGCTGCTAATAGCTATTCTGCAGACTGTCCTCATGGAGATATGCCTGACACTAGGCTGGCAAAAGTGCTTTTGTTGGCATTGCTCATTCCCATTCCCCTGAGCTATGATGGGGGAAGTATTTATTTTGCTGATATACTGATATCTACTCTTGGGTCTGCCAGTACAGGTGTGTCATAAGAAATTACACCCCCACCTGATTCTAATGGGCTATCCCAAGCCTTCTGTAGGTCTGGCCTTAATTGCTAGAGGGAGGCCAGTTGAAGCAACAGGGCCATGGATAATACACTTTTGGAAGGGGCACTGGCGAGGATATTTAACTTCCTCGGGGAGGGATGCAGTGCATTCTTGGGAAAGGCATGTGGTGCTTTTGGTGAAAAATGATATGAGAGAGGTTTTCTGAAACTTCATACCTACAGAAGTTAAAGAACATGAATCTGGCTTGTCACCATGATAGCCTAGAACTCCCTTGGTGCTAAAGAAGTGCTCATTTTTATGAGGATGCTGCATATGAAGTGGCCACACACTGAGGAAATTTATACATACTATAGGACTGCTGCTCTTTTAGAATTAGATGCAGACCACAGACATCCTTTGGAATTTTCTCCATAACTTGTAGCTTATTAGTTTTATAATATCATTTAGTTTTAAAAGCGTGGAGGAGAAGTCAAAGATTGTTTAGTTTTGTTGGATTTCTGTTGCAAAGGTCTGCAAGGCACAGCTTGCAATGCTAGGCTCATCGGATTTATTTTAAGATTATTGCTATAGCTATTTGGTTTTTAACTTAAGTAAGCTCTTTATTGGATTCCATAAGTCTTGTGAGAATAACCCTCTCCCCACCACTCAGTCTGTTTGTCTCTCTCCGTTTTAAAGCATGTTGTGGGCACAGTGCTATATCTGATATTCCAAGCAGGGTGGAATCTGGTGATTTTACATGTCTGGGATGGTTTTACATATAACTATTCCATGAAAGAGACTGAACTTTCTCCCCACTCATTTGTCGTTAGACGGGGAACAGCTGGGGTTAGCAACATGGAATTCGGTATTCTTGGTTAATACTCCTGGTGAGCAGTTGGTGAGGATTAGGGGAGCAGGTTCACAAGAGCAAATTAAATGACATTCCAGAGCTTTTCCAGCAAATCTCAAATTGCAAACTAGTTCAGAATTGAAACCTACTTCCATTTGAGCTGGCATCACTTTTTTTAGCACAACATTGTCAAATGAATTTCCAAGTTGTACTGTTAAATTATAGACACATTGTTTCTCTGTTGGCCATGTGCAAAAGTTCCTGTTTTCACTCAGACTTTCTTTTGTTAACTTCCTTAATATATTAAAAATAATAATTAAAAAAAAGTCACAAGGTTAATGTTTAAAACAGATATCCTTTTTTATACCCCCCTTCCCGTAATCCCCGGGGGGGGGGGGTCTTCATTCACAATGTAAAATGTATCAGTCATGATCTGTTAACAGCAACTGAATGTGATGTATGATGATTTAAGTTTTCCATTTAGCAATGTGTCTGTGATAAACCTCAAGGTACAGTCAACGGTCGATGGTTTTTTCTAATTCTCAAACTCACCGACAGCGTTGAATGTTCACTGAAGTTATCTGAAGGCTGCTATACGTGTACATACGCTCTACATAGTTTCCATGCATCTGTTTCCACAGGCCGGTAGTGGAAACACTGATGAGGGCTCTGCATTCTTTGTTGCAAGGTTTGAAATAGCAATATTTTAATTATGAAATGGAACTGTGAAGCTGAGGGCTAATGAATTGCAGGCATGTAAGGCTGCCATTCTTTATACAAAGAGGACTTAGAGGACTGCTTAAAATGGCTCTGAATGTTCCCATTTGTTACTATATAGTAAACAAATGTCCTTTCTTAGCCAATTAAGAACCCTAAATATTTTATAGGGAAGCACTTAGTGTTTTAGGCTTCATTATAAAGTTTGTTCATGTTAAATAAATCCATAAACCACACTCAGGATATTCAGGCACACACACCTGCCTCAAGTCTTTTGGAGAATTCTGTCCTCGCCCTTTAAAACACACAATCTTCAATGGTTGTGGGGGCTTCAGAACAACTAATATCAGTTCTAGTTTGTCTTTAGGTGTCACTGCTCACTACAGGAAATGAGGAGAGACTTGCTTGAAATGGTTCACTTAAGCTCCAGTTAAAGGGACACTGTCACCTGGAATTTCTTAAATTCTTTAAAAACCTGTAAAGCCTTCCCTACTCCCCTCTTGATGTGTGGAAGTGTTTGGGGGGCAGATGTGAGATTAACATCACAAAATTTGCCTATGCTTACACCGTGTGTGTGTTTGCCAGTCTGCCTGATGCTCTTTGGTTTCAGTTTTCTTGCTTCTGTTACTGATAAATACCTTTTTGCAGGACCTGAAGATGTGGTCCAGATAAATTTTAGCATTCCACATGAGTGCTGTAGCTATGCTAGCATGAAGGAGAGGAAAAGCAGTTAGCTATCACGAAACTGAGACTGACTGACTTATGCACAAGGTGGAATTTTCAAAATTGCTTCAAGTTGGATATTGACTTCATTGAAAGCAGGAATTAATGGATGTCTTTCCATTGACTCAGGTGGGAGCAGAGTTACGGCAATACTGAAGGCTTTTGGAAATCCCACCCAAAGTAAACAATCTGAAGAGGAGAAAAACAAGTTTTGGGTTCTTGGGCATTGTCTTTAAATAAATAAATAAATAAATAAATCAGAGGGAAGTGTGGCTTTTTTCTCCTCCGCTGCTGCCCCCAAAAGTTTTTGGTACATGTTTTACTATGAACTTATGAAAAATTCTGCCTGGAAAGTTCATCATTTAAAGTAAAAGAATTACATTTTTATTCAGCTTTTAGCTCAAAAAGGATTTGTTTAATTCTCCCCAAATCTCCACATTCCTTCATCTGCCTAATTATCTTAGCTTTCAAGCTGTGTAAACAAGCTGCAAGTGATCTCTGCCACTTGGTTAAGTTGTTGCGTGCAGTGTTGTAATTTCGTTGGGCCCAGCATATTAGTCAAGGCTCTGGCTCGGAAAGAAATCAGTTGCTTTACCCACACGCTGTGAGGTGATTGTAAAGTATACCTGAGGAAAAAGTTGATAGTCAAATGAGAACATTATGAATTTAAAACTTTGTGCTTTTATTTTTAGTGAAGAGTATTTACTGTGGCCTGAATGATGGTTCTGAAAAGGATTCTGCCTGAATATCCTGTGCCCCTAGGCATAATCTCTTCCTGTAAGATTGATGGTCTGAATTTTAGTGGTATTCAGCATACATTTTAACAACTTATGTCATTTTTTTGTTCTCGATGCTACAGTAGCTCCTCTCACATAGGATAAAATTCAGAGTCCTCCATGAGATGGACTTGAGTTTTGACAAACGTGGTTGGAGATCAAAATCCTTCACAAAAACTACATTCATGGGAAACAATGGAACTGTCTGTGACAAGGATAAGGGTCGTAGTAACAAAGTAATCTGTGCAGCTATGCTGTAGCTGTGGATCTTCATTTAGAACAAAATGTAAAATCTGGCTTTCCCCAGACCTTTCACGTGTTGGAAAAAAACAAACAACCAAATTCTTGTCACAGATTTGAGGGGGTAGGTGGGATGGGTAGACATGATGCTGCTGTGCTACTTTATCTAATCTTTAGAGGGTTCTTGGATGCTACTGAGATAAGCATGCTGTAAACATGTAGATACAATCCTTTATCCTGTATTGTCCTTGACACCTTTTTCCTATTCCTGTTCTGAAAGTGGCTTCTGACCCCTTTGGTTCTCTTCACTCCAGATTTGCGCTCCTGTCCATTTTCTTTTTTCATCTTTCTTTATCTGTCTCTTTTGTTATGGTTTCTCTGTGTGGAATTCCACTGATGTTTGTCCTTCCCTATAGTCTCTCCTGGAGTTGAGGACTTCTTCATTGGTGGTTTCATGCTATTGAAGTACATGGGCACTCTTTAGTGAGCCAATTGCTTGGAGCAGTAAAGAGAAGCTTGGATTGGATGACTGCTGCCTGAGCCGTCTGTATGAACATCTTTGGCTATCTGCATTAGTAGCAAGCACATGAGAAGAAGGAAAGATGAAGATTGGATGATGACAGTGGGTGATGGTGAAGGACTGGATCCAGGACTGCATGACTTACACTTTGGTGGCATCTTATATAATTTTAAGACAGTCAGCATTGAACTCTCAGGATGCTTCCCTCATAGCCTGTTGCAGAATGTTTCATGTTTAATGCATTAAAGCCAACCAATGCTAGCAATCTGCTGTCTTAGTTGATATTTAACTGGCTACATTGTTGTGTTGTTACAGCTTGCAATTAGTAAACATCTATCTTCATTTTATTTCTAACTTTTTGGAAAAGTAATCCAGTATAGTAAGGAAGATGGAAGGTTGATGGACTACTGTTGAAGCAGAATCCTTATGTCTGACTTGAGAAACAATGGGAATTTTGCAGATGGTGTTCCGGCATCTACAGAGTGGGGTCATTAAAAATACACTCCCTTCCCAAAATACACACATGGCTGGGGGGAAACACTGGTTGGTCATTTGAAGTTGAGAATATGAAATTCTGGATTAAAGGAGAGGAAAAGGGAAACGTAAGACCTTTTTTATCCATTTGTAGAGATACATGACTGTCTGTCATAGATTAATGATTACCCTGATTTCGTCCTTCACAACAGGCAATCCCTTATTTATACTTGAATCATGATGAGGGTGCAGTAATGTAGCATAATCAACTGATAGCCAGGCAGTTTTGTTCCTACTGTAAGAAAGTCAAAGACTACTTCTGTGTATATAACCTATTATGCACACACCTTGAGAAAATACTGCTGGGTTGTCTATGCCACTGTTTGGAATCTGTTCTGTGATGTTGTTTGCTGTTTGAAAGCAGAATTAAAGCCTTCATCTGGTTGCCTGCTGGCTTTTCTAAAAGTGGAATATTCTCTCATCACTACTTTCTAAATACACTGCCCTCTGGCTCAGAGAACAGCTGTGTAGTTCAGCTGATGACTTTCCATCTTTTGCAGGTGTACCCATCAGCAAAATGATTTAAACCTACATCCAATACTGTCTAATAAACAGTCATCACACTAAAAGTGTTATCACCAGCTTTGAAAATGAATGTTTTCCTCTGGCATCAGGTTAGCCTGTGACAATTGTGCTACAGTCACCTTACCTGCAAAGTGTAAAATGCTAAGCTCTTTCTGACTGTAGTAGCTTAGATTGCAAGGGTGCCACCTGCAGAAAGGAATCTGGGTGTAATAGTGGATCACAAGCTGAATGAGTCATTAGTGTAATACTGTTGCAAAAAAAGGAGAGCCATTCTGAGGTGTATTCAGGGCCGTCCCTAGGGGAGTGCAGGGCCCTGGGTGAATTGCCATCTGCAGCCCCCTACACCTCCCCCAGTACTGTGGGGTGGGGCCAGCCTGCCCAGGGGAGTGTCTGACAAGGCACATCATTTCCTAACCCCTCCAGGTTCCTGTTGCTGAATATCAGGAGCCAGGAAGCTCTGCAAATAGGAGCAGGAGGGAGGGTGATGGATAATACTGTCCCTGGGACTTCCAGCCAACTTGCATAGGATCCCCACCCACTGGGGAAGTGGATGGTATCTGGGTGTGCAGCTGGCCTATGGCTCCATGCCCAGCTGTGAGATGCCATCCTGCCCACCAACACCAGACACATCTACTGCTGTGCTTCTCAAGAGTTTTAAATAAATCTCACCCTTCCCATGAGCTTTGCTGTGATGCTTGCCTTCCCCACAACCTTCTGAGTGGCAGCAGGGGAGGATAGAGTGGGGTGTCAGGAGAATAAGAGAAGTGCAACTGGGTGGCAGGCGCCAGGGAAGGCAGCATAGCACCTGCAATTTCCCATGCTGTTCCTGCCCTAGGCCAAATGCCTGGGCATGCTGCAGGGCAGGAAATTTAAAAAGGCTCTGGCCTGGTCCCAGCTTATAGGTGCATGCAAACCAGGTGGGGGAAGTCAGGGAACCCATGAGGCAAACAAGTCCATTTCACTCAGGATGGGAAAAGCAAGAAGAATCCACCCCAGAAAGGGGGGGGGGGTTAGAAAAGAACAAAATACTAGATGAGTCATGCCTGGTCAACAGCCATTTACAATGATCACACAGGAGCTCTGGGGAAGCAAGACACAGGAAGTTCTACAGATTTTCTTGAGAGTCAGAAATATAAAAGATGGGTAAAAAGATGAAAACTTACCCAGTATCTGTGGGAGAACGGGCAGGCAACACTAACTGTCACCTACTCACCCTGGGATGGGTAGTGGGGAATTCAAACATCAAGAGATTAGTTTAAAAACAAACAAAGACATTTTTGCCATTCTTGTGATTTTTTTTAGTCTCTTGAAACTGGCAATAGTGTATGTTAATACCATATACTTCACTCAAGGAATTCCTTTCACTAACTGTATTCTTCCTGCTAGTTTAGGGTCAGGCTTTTGTAGCCACAGTGGAGGGACACAGATAGGTAAAATGAATTGAATGTACCTTTAAAGCATCTGTTGGACAACACTGTATCTGTTCTTTTGTCACAACTGAAATAACTAACTCAGTTTAATAGATGACATAACCAATGTCCAGCAAAGCTCTATGTTGTGAATTTAGAACTCCATTTTGTATTCTTGATAAAACTTGTTTTAGGTGTATGCTCTGGACTTTCATTTAAATGTGTGAACACCATGTGTGAATGAAGGGTGTGTGTGATGGAATCACTCAACACCAGCCTGTCCTGATGAAATGCAAGTACTACCTTAATGGCTAAGCCACGCAAATAACTCCCACAAAAGCAAGAATCCACCCTAGAAAGAGAACAAAGCACAAGGCAAGAGTCATGTCTGTAAATGGCTGGTGATCAGTGATCACACAGGATCCCTGACCAGAACTGCCTGCCTGCCGGCCGGCCACCCAGTCTGGCCAGTGAGAGGTGGGGTGACCCCTGGCCAGGCCTTCCTGATTCCCCGAGCCTTGTCCTTGGGCAGGGGAAGGGATCCTGGCCAGGCCTGCCCACCAGCCTGCTGTCCTGGGGTTTGACCCCTGGCCAGACCTTCCTGCTGCCTGGGCTAGGGGGAGGTGATTCCTGGCCTCACTGCTTGTGCTCGGGGGGGGGGCACAAACCCTGGCCCCACCTGCTCCCCAGCATTATTGCCTGGACTTGGGAGGTGACCTCTGGCCCAGCCTGCCCCCCCTGGGCTTGGGGAGGGGTGGGAGGTGACCCCTGCCCAGGCCTGTGACCCTGGCCTTGCCACCTGGGTGGGTGGGTAGTGGGGGTAAACAGCCCCTGGTCCAGCCTGCCCATTGGCCTGCTGGTATTGCCACCTGGGCTTGGGGATGGTATGGATGATGCCTGGCTCAGCCTGACCCCGGACCTTGCTGCCTGGGCTTGTGGTAGACAACCCCAGGCCTTTGTGCCCCCCAGCCCTGCCACCTTGGCTTTGGAGAGGAACGACCGCTGTCCGGGTCTGCCCCCGGGGGCTCACCATCTGAGCATTGGGGAGGAGGGGGCAACCCTGGCCCTGACCTTGCCACTTGGTCTTGAGAGAGGTGACGCATGGCCCAGCCTGACTGCCAGCCCCCCCAGTGTTGCTGACTGGGCTAGGTGGAGACAACCCCTTGCCCAGCCTGCTCCCTGGCCTCGTAGCCTGGGCTGGGGGGAACCCTGGCCCAGCCTGTCCTCCAGCCTCACCACCTGGCCTGTGAGGGAGGGTCAGTCCTTGGCCTGGCCTTTCTGCCATCCCCCTGCCTGGCCATCAGCATGACCTGGGGCCTAGAGGGGCATAATCCCTGATCTACCTGCCCCCCACTAGCCCAGTGTGACTTGGGGGCCTGGTAGAGTCTTGGATCTCCAGCCCCCCCCGTCACCCTCCAGCCTGGCTGGTGGCCTGACAAAAGGCCTAGGTGGGCCTGATCCCTGGCTACATGCCCCGCATTGGCCTGGCGAGATCCATGGCCCATGGGGAGTTCTGGATCCCCAGGTCCTCCAGACCCCTGCCCTCGACCTGGCTGCTGGCCTGATCCAGGGCCCCTGCGGAGGGGGCAGATCCCCAGCCAACTCCCCCCTTGGGTCAGGCTCCCACCAGAACCCCCCCCCCATCCTTACCTGGCTGTGTGTTCCCTGGGTTGGTGCTGTCAGCATCTGCTGGAGGAGGAAAAGATTACATCTCCTTCTTCCCTCCTGATAATCGCTCAGCTGCAGGCTCCAGGTGGGAGGGTGGCAAGCAGCCCAGCTACTCATCGGCAGAGCAGGGGCTGAGTGAGCCTGTGTCTGCTGGCGAAAAACATTTGGGGCTCACCATGGGAGACCGGGGCCTCATGCCGGTCCCCGGCATGGGAGGGGGCAGCGGTGCAGGCCACGCAGGGCCCTGGGCAGCTGCCCCGCTCACCCTACCCTAAGGACAGCTCTGGGTGTGTTAACAGGAGTACTGTGAGTAAGACATGAGAAGTAATTCTTCTACTCTACTCTGCACTGATTAGACCTCAAGTTGAGTAGTACTGTGTCCAGTTTTGGGCACCTGATTTCTAAAAGGATGTGGAGAAACTGGAGAAAGTCCAGAGAAGGGCAACAGAAACGGTTAAAGGTCTGGAGCTTTTGACCTATGAGGGAAGATTGAAAGAGTTGGGATTGTTTAGTCTAGAAAAAAGGAGACTGAGGGGATATGATAACAGTTTTCAAATACCTTCCTTAAAAGGTTGTCATGAAGAAGGAGGAGAGAAACTGTTCTCCTTAATTGCAGAAGATAGGCCCAGAAGCAGTTGTCTTTAATTACAGCAAGGAAGGTTCAGCCTAGACAGTAGGAAAAAATTCCCAAATGTGACAGTGATTAAACAGTGGAAAAAGTTGCCTTGGCAGGTTATGGAATCTCCTACATCAGAGGTTTTTAAGAGCAGGTTGGACAGACACCTGTTGGGAATGGTTTAATGGGGGTATTTGGTCTTGCCATGAGTGCAGGGAACTGGACTCAATGATCTCTCATGGTCCCTTCCAGTTTCTATGATTCTAACTAGTTATAGACACCTGCTATCAGTCAGCAACTCTGTGCTGTTAGTTGTTGATTTGCGTGGTCTTTGCAGGTGAAGATCTTTCATAAAATTTTAATAAATTTACTGTATTTGGCAGTCACATTTCTTGTGTGTCTGGCAAAGAAACTTGTTGATTTTGGCTATGTGCCCAGCATAAAGGCTACTGATGCTGGATAATTCTTTCTTACTTAAAATTCTGTTTTAGGAGGGTGCTTAGTTATCAAATTGGGAGGGGGCTGGTGGAAAGAGTAAGCTTAGCAAAAAGATACTGTAGGAAAAAAGGGCAGGCATCAAAAAACAGCTTATTTTTATGTGGGATTTTAAATGCATTTTAGGCTTAATTTTATTTTTATCTAAATTTGAGAGAGCTAGAAGTTGCAGATCACATTTGTATATAAAAAATTTAATTAATCAGTGATGATCTTTAAATTTAAGATTTCACTATGATGGAAGTCTTAGAAATAAAACTCTTTTGGGGGAAGACAGTGATTTCAGTGGGAAAAGAATCTTTAAAAATGTTTAGTAAGCTGTACTAAAGATGGTCATCTTTGAGATAATCATCTTTGTAACTTCTAGGAGCATGGAGCAGCTAATTTCCCTCATATGCTTCACAGTGGTTTTCTATGTCAAAAGAACAAGCAAGGAGTCCTGGGGCACTTTTAAAGACTGATGCATTTATCGCATGAGCTTCTATGGGAGAAAATCCCACTTCCTCTCCCGCGAAAACTCATGCGATAAGTAAATTTGGTATAAGTCTTTAGGTGCCACAGGACCTCTTGTATTTGCTGAACTAGACTAGCATGGCTGCCCCTTTAGAAGTCAAAAAACTGTCTGTGGTGGTCATTTTGTGAATCCAAGCAGAATACTGTGTATAATTCACTCTATTTCTTGAAGCAAATGAACCTAGGCCACCCATGCAGGTAGTGATCTTTTAAATTTTTTTTATTTTAAATCTCAGATCTTCAACAGGAAAGGCAAGGCTTTTGGACTGTCTGTTATTTATGCTTTTGAAGTTCTACTTTGTTTGTTTTAATTGGTGCATAAATGATCTTTAAAAGCAGTGTTCATCTGTAATTGCTTGCTGTAAACTTCCAGTTGTATTCATAAGCTTTCATTTTTTAAATAAAAATGGATTCCTGGGAAGTCATGGAATCTCTGGCACTGAAGATTTTTCTGAAGTGTGTTAGTGTTGTTTGTATTAAAGTTACTTGCACTGTTTTAAGCTTGATGATACATCTGATTTTTTGCTTTTATAGGTTTAGCATTGGCCAGTAAGCTTTGTAGTGCTGTGACACAGTTAGGTTTCAGAAGATACTCGTAAGTCATGCTTTTCAAGCAGTGAATGGGAAAAATGCCCCTTTAGACAGAGGTTTATTTTGCTCATTCTCAACCTGAAGGTGAATATTTTAATATAGTCTGCTTCAAAAGTAGTCAAAGGAAACTTTGTATGCCATACCAGAAAACAGGGTTAAACTGTTAAATTCCTCAGGATTTTTTTAAAGCTCAAATAACGAGTTTGCTTTTCAGGCCTCAGCCTGGTCATGGAGTTACTTCTCAAAATGCCTGACGTGTTTTGAAGAAATTAAGTGTAAAAAATTAACATTGCAAAAAAGTATGTGCTGTCCTTCTTTGATTGCCACTATCCTTTGTGATGGACAGAGGCACTATATGCAGTTTGTATGGACATGAGTAGACTTTGGCAAATGCTGTGGTGTGCTTACTTGAAAGAAATGTCTGCACTGTGACTCAAATAGGTTAAAAGAGACAAATAAATCCTAGGTGCTAGAAGTAACACAGGCATGTTAAAGGCATTTATTGGCACTGAATGAATTTATCTCACAAAGCTAGATCCCGTCACAGGATCCCATCTATTATGTGAGGCACATTCACTTGCTCCTGGGATTCTGTTGCTCTAACTGTTAAGGTGGCTAAAGTTTTTTAAAAAGATTAAGAAATGTGCATCAGAGTCACCTTTTTAGAAATCAGGAGGATGCTGTTAATTGTTGATGGAATCACTACAATAGGAATTCAAGAGACTTGTTTGCACGTCAGAAAGGTGTACAGCACAGCTAATAACAGGACCTTCTGACCTAAGAGTTCAACTTGTACTTGAAACAATTCTTGTCAAAGCTAAGCCTTCCTGCTGCTTTTCTGCTGCTGTTGCAAATCATCTTAGAGAAGTTGTAACTTTTTAAATGTTATAGTCCTTCACCACTTCTGGCACAATGATCGTAACATACCTAGGCCTCCACATGTTTCTGGCTGCTTCAGATTGCTCTGTAGCACCTTGAATAATCTTCCTTCCTTGTTCTCCTCCAATCTAAATTATGCTGATAACCAAGGGATTTACTTACTATTCAGTATGAAACTGTCTATACAGACTTGTTCAGTGGGATGCTTAGAAAAATCTGACCATGTCAGAGTGATTATGCTTCCACTTTAGTGATATCCACATAATTCCTTGAAAGGATGAGGTATGTTCATGAGAAAATGCTTTGATTATGTAGGCACCACAAAGTTTGTCCAAACAATAAACTGCTGATCTGCGTGGGACTAAAATGTGATTTTAAGCAGATGATTTGCTGGAAAAATTATACAGGAGAGCAATTGGCGAAGCACCTGTCAATCTCCCTCATTCAGATGTAAGGTCAGGAGAAATAGGAGGATTCCTCTACAAAGATGTTTTGGGCATGCATTAATAGCTTGCCTTATCTGGTTTTTGTTAGTTAATACTGTAACTTTGTCCATTTATCCTCTTTACGCTGGGACCCCAGCGTGCAGGCAAACCATTGACAGACTTACTGTGCAGTACTTCAGAGGGCGGTTGCAGGTATGTGTACTCTTTTTTAGTTAGTTTTGCAGTCTTGTTTTATGGCATTTTTTTTTAAAGCAATTAGGCACAAAGTTTGTGATTTGTGACAGTGTCACCCTGTAATCAGTATCGGAATAAAACCATGAATTTCCTGATTCCAGTTTAGAGCTTTAAACATAGTCATTCTTTTTATCCTTCTCAGTGACGAATGGGAGGCTACCCTTTTTGCTGCACAAGAAAGATAAAATTGTCTAATTCCAAGCTACTTCTGAACTGCTGATCTCCTAAAACAGGAAATGAGGGACCCACTATCTGGGTGCTCTTATTAGTTCTGAAAATGTGACAGAGTCACAGACCCTTAAATGTATTTAACCATCTGTCTTGCAAGAATTTCAGTATTAAGCACCTAAATACCACTGAGGATCTGGACCTCACTGATTACATTGTTCTGCACCAGAATCTCTTATTAAAAGTGGCTATTTTGAGACTATCGTACAGTAGTGTGTTTTAGGGATAGAAGGCGCCAGTGAGGGCGAAAGTTGTGGGTTGGTCAGGCATTATCAGTGTGTGTGTTTTGCCTTGGTCTGTGGAGAGGAAACACAACTTGCATCTGTCTGTGCAGAAAGGCCCATCCAGTGTGTTTTTTAACGGTTGTGAGCTAGCAGCAAGTAATGACAGGACTGGAGATTAAATAAAGGGATTTTGAAGTTAGTCAGAAACTGACAGGTGGTAGAAATGAACAGACTTACTATGACGTGAGTAATCACTTGGATTTCTCTTAAATGACTGTATGCAAGTTAGAAATGTATTAAAATTGACAAGCTTCATGCCTAATTCAAGAAACAACATTGCATTTTCCTTGAATTTAAGACTAAAATGAATTCCCATTTCCCTTCCGCTTCCTTTTGTGCAGGCAGCTGGTACCTTCTGCTTTGCTGTTTGAGAGGGTTGTAATCCAACTGTGTGGAAATCAGCTCATAGACTAGTATATTCCTCTCATAAAAGTCAAATTTGTCTGCTGTGTAAATGCTTTATGAAAGTAAATGTTTATCTTGTTTGAGACTCTGAGCCAGAAATAGTTTTAATTGTGCTAGTCTACAAAGGTGTCTTGTTTCTGTGCCAACTGTAATTAAAATGTTCATCCTAGGTGCTGTTGAGCTGGTATGTATATAGAATGCATCAATAAATATTTTGTTTTGTATTTGGGAAAACAGGATGTCCTATTGTAGGATTAATATTTTCCATGACAAAGGTAACTCAAGAGGATACTAAACAGCAACTGCTAAGGTTAGGATATGTCTGCACTGTAGTCCTGGTGTCAAATGCTTGTGCAAGCTTTTACCATAGCTTGGCTACTGAAGTAGTGGATCTGTGCCAGTGTGCACTTTAACATGGGCTGTGCCTGCCCCTCCAGAGCTCAGGGTAACTACTCAACTGGGCTAGCCTGTACTGAAGCACATACTGCTGCTATTTCACTGGACTAAATGGATTTAAAAACAAGCTAACTGATAGCTCTCAGTGGAACTATAAATAGAGAATCATTGAGTGTATTGTGCTTCTGCTGGGTTTGGGTTTTCGCCCTTTTGCAGTTTAATATTTTTATCAATGACCTGGAGAAAATGTAAAACTATTAGTGGTGAAGCTGGCTGACCCAAATTTTGGGAGAGCAGTAAATAATGAAGAGGACGTGTTACAGATTCCGAACAGTCTGGTTTAATTTGGTAAGCTGGATGCAAGTAGACAGTGTTTCAAGTGGCCAGTATCGTTGCATATAGCAACAAAGAATGAACACCATACTTGCAGGATGGGAACTCTATCCTGAGAAGCCATGACTCTGAAAAAGATTTGATGGGAGGTTCATGATGGATAAATTAGCTGAACATTAGTTTCCAGTGGGATGTTGTGAGCAAAAGAGCTAATCAGATCCTTGTACATATAATATGGAATAGGAGTAAAGAGGTTATTTTACCTCCATATTTGCACTTGTGCAACCACTTTTAGAATGTGTTCAGTTTTAATGTCTGCAAGTCCAGAAGGATGTTGAAAAATTGGAGAGTGTTAAGAGAAGAGCCTGCAGAATGACCAGGGTTTTACAAGCATGCCTTATATTGAAAGACTTAAGGAGCCCAGTGTGTTAATCTTAACAAAAGGAAGATTAAAGGGTAGCCAGTTCAATCTGTAAGTACCAATATGGTAAAGGTTGTTGGGTAGATTAGGGAGATTCCTCTTCCACTATCGGCATAAGATGATCCAATGGCTGGAAGGTGAAGCTAGACAAATTTGAAATAGAAGTACTCACATTTGTAACAATGAGTGTAATTACCCATTGTAACAAGTTACTAAGTGTTGTGGATTGTCCAACACTTGGGATTTTAAAATCAAATTTGGTTTTTTTTTCCCCTAAAAGGTATATTCTAATTCAGACACAATTCAGGAATGTCCTATGGCCTGTTAAACAAGAAATCAGACTAAATGATCCCAGTGGTCCGTTCTATGAATCTTGATTCTATCTGTCTCTTAAGAGGAGAAAGACATTAAGAATATTGCAAAAAATACACACACTTGAAACTGACACTAGTTTTGTTATTTGACAAAGGAAGGTAAATAGTCCTTCAGCTGACTTGCAATTGACTTTTGGTTCTTTAAATAGACTAAATCCTCAAATCATAAAACCACAAATGATAGTGGAGCTTATGTGTGAAGCCTTCAAGGCCATAAGTAAATACACATTGAAATCAATTCGTTGTCAGTTTTTCTGTTCACTTGGCTGCAACGAGTAAAAAGTTCATCATTTTCCCTCTTAGTTGGTGACATTGCTAAAATGCTTTAAAAAATCCCTCAGTATATCTGTCTTGCTGTCTATCATCCAGGCTTGCCAGAGAAACAAATTTTGAACTCGGGTCCTGGCAGATAAAATGTTTTGATTCACCACTAACTAACTTAATGTGTAAAGGTTTGTTCCAGTGTGTGAGGAAGATGTATTTATCTGAGTACAGAGAGATGATGACCTAATAAACCACGTGATCAGTTCATACAGTTAGTATATAGATAGCAGCATTGCTTAGTTTTGGTAGTGATTGTAGGCTTGAAATATATTCATGTATATCGCATAAACTAAAGTGTTGAGGCCCTGGGTTCAAACCCCAGGGGGTTGGACTAGATGATGTCATGAGGTCCCTTCCAGCCCTATGAGTCTAGTCTAGTCTAGTCTAGAGTTCCTTCATAGACATGAGGCTAAATGGATTTTCTAGGCTTTTCAAAATTGTAATATGTTAAGTGTATATACCAGACGTGTCATAAAATTTATATACGCCGAATGTGCCATAGAATTGCCTTTTCAAGATACTTTCCAAAAGAGCATACCTTAACATGTCTTTCAAAAAAATTCCTAGCCTTTGCTGAATAGGCCTTTTTTATCTCTGTGTAGTATTAAAGCATGGTTAATAAATGGCAATATGATACACTCTTTGTGCAAACTGGGAAGTAGAATGAGCGGCAGTCCTTATTTCCCCCTCCATGGTGTTTTCTGGTCACCTTAAAAAGCAAGAAAATTGCTCTCCATCCTACACAGGCCACAGGCCAGCTCTATTCAGGGTCCCTCCAGAGGAACGAGGGGAGAATTTATAAGCGTGTGGGGTATGGCTGCCAAGGTGCCAGTGTTTAATTTCAAAACCCCTGTCTGCCAGAGCCTACAGTTTAACATATTTGCTTTTTAAATACCCCATTAGAGTCACCTGTTTTTATGGGACTGGGGGAAATAAAAGGGTTATTGTAAGAACAAATTAGATAAATAAAAGCCTGAAATGGAATGACTCACTTTGTGCACATATAGGCCTGGTAATAGTTCACTTTTCCTAGTGATGAGAACTAGCTGAGGGATGCTCCAGTGAAAAAGGGTGATTAAGACTCTTATTGGTCAAATTTAGTCCCTCAAAATAAAACTGCATTGCTGTTGAGTCAGGGTTTTAATGCCACACTTTACAACAACAGAGTCCCCTTTTCCTCCTCAATGTCACAAAGGTAGTTGTGTGCATTCCCAGCAGTTTGAACTCTTCCTTTACAATTGCTCTGTGGAACAAGGTGGAAGAAGCTGAAATCAAGACATTCTGTTTGAGAAATAAACAATCCACAGAGGATCTAATCCAGATGCTCTTGGAGTTTGACACTTGTGGGTCATAGCAAAGCTCTACTTGAAAGCAATTTGAATTGCTCCATTTGAATCCCTGCTATTTCCAGCCATGTAAAACTAATATGGCTAATATTTTGCTGAGCAAGATTAACTAATACTTTTAATTTCTAGTAGAAACACGAATATATCCAAAAACAGCCTTGGCAGTGGGGTACAGAAAAGTAGGCATCAGTTGAAGGAAGCATTTGATAAATGTTTTTGGCAATAAAGGGCTGTGATGCTGAGACTGAATGTGGAGGGCATGTGCAGCTCCAGACAAATATACAGGACTTTGTTCTTCAATGTACCACAGGTCACGTCTTTTGAGGTGAGACCAGTTATTCTTGTGAGACACTTATAGTTTTTGATTAATTCTGAGATGACCAGTTAGCCCCCTGACCTCTTGGTAATAATACAGTATTATGATTCTAGAGCGCCTTAGTGTGCTAGGACATCTCAAGGCACTCTAAATGGCAAGCATGCATCTGGGAAAGTGGTTTCAGGAGCCGTAGGGAGGTTTGTCAGAGAGCAAGGTTTTCCCATCAGTAGGTCTCCAGACACTAATTCCTCAATCTCTGCTCCAAATACAGGAGGCTGGAGAAAATGTAACCATTGTTCCTTTTCTAAATCTCTGCTGTAAGAACCAATGTAATTAGTGGCATAGGTTGTACCTTTTCTTAAAAAAAGAAATCTCTCTGGCAGCTGGACCATAACAAATGAGTGGAGATGATATACAAATTACTTCTCAGTTTAGCCTCTCTCTTCCTCCGGTTGCTCACCAATAAAAGTTTTAGGGCCTTCTAAAATATTTGAGTGCTAAGACCTCTCTTCTGCATCAGAACAAACAACAGTAAATCAATGCTGGGGGAGGAGGAGGAGGAGGACACATTTTTGCTACCCATGACATTTTATGGTGGGAGTTGTGTATTCATCTGTAGTACGTCAAGCACTCTGGTAGCACATGGTCAATAATTAGAGCAGCGAGCCAGCCTTGGTTCATTGTGAGTATATAAACACAATCCGGATGTGTAATACCGGCATTCCTGAGATAAATGCTTCCTACGAGAGCAGTCCTTCAGCCTATTGCCATGCTGGTGTTCTTATCCTGATTTTAACATAAATGTTTCCTCCCCCTTTGCCCCCCCCCTTCCCCGGGCTCAATGTCTAATAGCAAGATCAGGGGTCTCAAACTCTAATCACCACGAGGGCCGCATGAGGATTAGTAGAGGGCCACATGAGGATTAGTACATTAGCCCAAGGGCCGCACCACTGAAACCTTTCCATACAATGATATTGCAAATATCAGTAGTGATTGTGTCATTGCGGGCTGCAGGAAATAGCTTTAGGGGCCACATGTTTGAGACCCCTAAGCTAGATCAACTGGAGCCACTATCAGTCCTAAGAAACTCTCTGGGTAGACAGGGAGAGATTTGAGCAGGGAGCCCCTAATATTTGGAAGTCACTTCATTGTTGACCTTCAGGGTATGTTCTAAAGCCTGTTAATTTAAACTCTTCCTGAATCAGATGTCTTCCTTCTCATTAGGACCAGAGAAGTAAACCTGAGAGGTCATCACATGCTCTCTGTGCAGCCTCACTTCACCAGTTCTCATTGACTTGAGATATCAGTTGTCCCAGCTGGATACGACTCAAGTTCAGTGAGGGAGCACTTGAAGGATAGTGGCTCCTGTGATTCTCTGGCATACATTGTTTATCCTCTGAGGATAATGAAACTTTGGTATTCTTGAACCATGCAGTCCTGTAACCCTCCTTTCATAACTTTCTGAATTCTAAAACCTCTCTTCTCCTGACAAGGACTACATCTAAAGTTGGAGTTGTAGATCACACTGGAAAGTTCAGGCACACAGGGAGAATAGCACATTGGGTATCTTACCATCTGGCAGGATTCCGGTTCAGCGTGTACTTAAATACAATAAAGGTCTGCACTACAACAGATCACTCAAACAAAGAATCAATTTCACTTTAACTCTAACAAGCAGAGAGAAGAAGGGGAAACAATCTTTTCAGGCAGCTGTTGAGATTTTTGCAATTTGACAGTGTAGCTGGACTTTCCAGACTTATTTATCTTGCCAGGACAGACTTTCCCTTCGCTGTAGAGCCCTGCACGGCTGCAAATACGTGGACTTGCACACGATCTGCATCCGCAAGAAATGGCCTGCAGATGTCTGTGTTGTATCTGCAGATGCACATATAATGGGGATAGCTGCATATTTGCAGGGCTCTACTTCATTGACAGTGTTACTCTTGGATGTACTCTGTCTAGTTTCCTCCTCTGGGAAGTTGGTGGGTGAAAAAATTACAACTCCTTAAGTGGAGGAAGTGGGGTATCTGCAATATATACCTTTGTTAAAGTTTGTAACAAAGATAAGTGGCTTCTGTGAATGGAAGAGATGAGAGCCCATTGGGAAGTCTGCTGTCCTCATAGCTTCAGGTTAATGCCAATAGATGTGTGGCTGCAATATGTAGATTTCCCTACACTTGAAAATATACCTACTTGCCTCATGACTATCTTCTCCCTTGCGTTTGACTACTTTACTTCTTTGCTTCTACACAGGACTTATCTAGACTAGTTTTTGAATGATCTGAAGTAACCTCATTTGAGGGGACACTCACTGCTTAATTTTCCTTAACTGGATTCATTGAATCATAGGATTGGAAGGGATCTCATGAGGTCATCTAGTCCAACCCCCTGCCAAACACAGGACCACTCCCACTAAATCATCCCAGCCAGGGTTTTGTCCAGCTGGGCCTTAAATATCTCCAAAGACGGAGATTCCCCCACCTACTTGGGTAACCCATTCCAATGCTTCACTGCTCTCCTGGTGTGAAAGTTTTTCCTAATATTCCAGCCTCAACCTCCCCAGCTGTAACTTGAAAACATTGTTCCTTGTCCTGTCCTCGGTTAGTAGTGGGAACAGCCTGGCTTCCTCCTCCTTAGAGCATCCCTTCAAGTAGCTGAAGGTTGCTATCAAATCCCCCCTTAGTCTCTTTTCTGCAGGCTAAATAAACCTAGGCTATGTTCACACACAGGGGGTTATTTCGATACAAGTTGTTTTGAAACAACTTGTATCGAAATAAGGCGTTATTTCAAAATAAGTTAATTTGAATTAAGAAAATGTTAATTCGAATTAAGGAAAAAAGCTCAAAGCGAAATAGCATGTTCGGACAACAGTTATTTCAAAACAATTCACTGTTGTTTCGAAATAACATGTCCTGATGGGATTGTTTCGTCACCAAATGGGGTTTAAGTTGTTTCAAAATAACGGTACGTCGTGTGAACATGGCGTTTCTTATTTAGAAACAGCCTCTGTTGTTTCGAAATAAGACTGCTGTGTGAACACACCCCTAGTTCACAGAATCATAGAATCCTAGGGTTGGAAGGGACCTCATAGGTCATCTAGTCCAGCCCCCTGCCAGAGGCAGGACCACTCTCACTAAACCATCCCAGTCATGGTTTTGTCCAGCCGGGCCTAGTTCCTTCAGTCTCTTCTTGTAAGTCATGTGCCCGAGCCCCTTAATAATTTTTGTTGCCTTCTGTTGGACTCTTTCTAGTTTGTCCACATCCTTCCTGTAGTAGGGAAGCCCAAAACTGGACACAGTATTCCAGATGTGGTCTCACCAGTGCTGAATAGAGGGGAATAATCACATCCCCCGATCTGCTGGCAACACAGCTGTTGGTGCAGCCCAATATGCCATTGGCTTTTCTGGCAACAAGGGCATGGTGTTGACCCAATTCCTAATACAGTTAACCTTCTTTTATCTTTAGACCTTTCCTCTTTAGGAGAAACATGAGAGGTGATTAGAAGTTTGTGTAGCTTTCAGCCTGTGATTAGCTCATCCTCTCATCATGCAGTTGGTGTGGGAGGATCTGATTCTGGCTTGGGACATAGCTGGGCTTAGACCAGTTGGTCATGCCTTATAGGTTAGATATATATATTTTTAATAATGTTTTACAAAAACCTTTCTAAACTATGGTTAAAATAAACATGTTCTGGCAATGCCTTATTTTTATGGTAAAGTTTTCAGAATGATGAATACAAAATTCAACAATCAGAACAGTTTTGCAAAAATATGAGAAATATGAAGAAAACTATCTAGTTTGTTTCTCCTAGTCAGGAGACATAGAGGAATAGATAACTTCAAAGCATCTGACGAAGTGGGATTTTCTCCCATGAAAGCTCATTCAGTAAATAAATTTGTCAGTCTTTAAGTGCCACAAGACTCCTTGCTTGTTTTGCTGGACTAGACTAACATGGCTGCCCCTCTGGAACTTCTAAAAAATCAGAGTTACATGAGCTCTGTGGTGAGTATTGCTGAATATACACTCTGAATCTTTTTTCACACAGTTGATTTAGTCTATTACTTCACTTAGCAACTGGTTTGAAAACGAACTTGATACCCTATTAATGGGTGTAGTATTCGTATGCTCAAGGCATGTACGGTACATGGTTAATGGTTTTTAATCAAACAGAAGCTTAGTTAAGAGTTTTGCATATCTGTCAGGTACCATGTGCTAAAAGCTTTGCAACCAGGAGTGTTTGCATGGATAACACTAGCTTTACAGAACTTTTTGTAGAATACATGATGGCTTGTTCTATAGGAAGGTTTCTTTACTGTTAGAAATGGTGTTAGACTTTTGTACAGTGTATTTCATATTGCATTTCACTTGTAAACATATCAATAGAGCATGCACTGTTCTTGGGCAGATGGAAAAAAACCCAAGCTAACTCTTGGTAAGTATTCATGTTCTGCTCAAAGTTACCTGTGTGGTATTATTGTGTGAGTTGTAGGAAAAGTCCAAGTTCTTTGCACTAAAAGTGCAATGTGTTTCCCTTTTAGATAACTTTTCCTTACAGGATATATCTGCAAGGAGCAAAACATGCATGGGTGCTAGCATAAAAAGCAGGGGAAATAAGTTTAGTACAAAATGCTCAAAAGACAAAAATAATTACATTTGTTCTATTAACAGTAGAGAGGAAAAACAGGAATAAAGGATTAAGATATAAAATCACTTGCATGTTCTAATGAAATTTGAAGGGTTGCAAGATTTAAGATTTTTGTAACATGTCTCTGAGGCGGAGGGGGCATTCTTCATGTGTGTGTAATGAATACTTACAGCAGCTGTCCTATTTTGAGGGACTGGAGGAACAAATTCTGCCTAAGTTGGAAGCAGTCAGTATAGTATTTAAAACGCTAGGGAAAACCTTAATTTCCTAGGAGCAGCATTAGATGTGTCATACTGACTTGAAAGATTGTTTATAGATTCATGTTTTTGCTTAGAAAAATAGTCTCCTTGAGCTATATTTGAATTGAATTTGTTGTCTTGACATAAAAATGGGAGAAAGGAAGAAATATGCAATCTCTATTATATTTTCGTATGGAACCACCTAGAATTTTGTTTCAATGAACTTGAATTTTTTTATATTCTATATGGTCCTGATCATTGCTCATGAACAAATAAACTATTTCTTCTCAAATAATGTAGTATAGCCTCATGGAGTTATTATAAGATAAATTGACAACTGGTTGAAAAACCGCCAAACTGTGCAGGTATATCAACTGGGCTCTCACAAGGATCAGTCCTCTGTTTGGTGCTAGCCAATATTTTCATTAATGGCTTGATACTGGAGTGGAGAGTGTGCTTATAAACTTTGCAGCTAAAACCAAACTGGGAGGTGTTGAAAGCACTTTGAGGGGCAAGATTAGTAGAGCCCTGAAAATTCGCAGATATCCCCATTATATCCACATTTGCGGATACAACACGGATATCTGCGGACCATTTCTTGTGGATGCAGATCAGATACGGATCCACATATTTTTATTTGCACAGAGCTAGAGCCCTGCAAATATGTGGATATCCACAGATGTCTGCATTATATCCGCATCCACGGATACAACACGGATATCTGCAGACCATTTCTTGCAGATATATTTCGGGTACGGATCCACGTATTTGAATCTGTGCAGGGCTCTAAAGATTAGAATTCAAATCAAATTAAAGCTAAGTTGAAGAATGGCTTGAATGTCAATAATATGAAATTCAATAAAGATAAATGCCAAGTTCTGCACTTAGAAAGGACAGGTCAAATGTACAACTACAAAATGAGGAATAATTGGCTAGGTGGTGGTCCTGTTGAAGAGGATCTAGTCATAGATGATCACAAGTTGAAAGAGGTAACAATATGTTGCAGCTGCTAAAAAGGTTAATGTAATTTTGGGGTGCAGTAACAAGAATGTCACAAGATGTGGTAGATAATCATGCTCCTGTACTCAGCACTGTTGAGATCTCAGCTGCATTACTGTGTCTAGTTCTTGGCACCAGGCTTCAGGAAAAATGTGGATAAATTGGGGAGATACCGGAGCAGAGCAGCAAAAATGATCTGAGGTTTAGACAGCTTCATCAGTGAGGAAAGACACAAATACTGGGCATGTTTAGTCTTGAGAAAATAAGACTGAGAGGGAGCAGATAAGACTTCAGATATATTAAGGGTTGTTATAAAAAAGATATGACTCCATTGTTCTCCATGTCCACTGAAGGTAGGACAGGAAGTAATGGGGCTTAATCTACAGCAGGGGAGGTTTAAGTTACATGTTATGAAAAACATTTTAACTGTGGAGTAAGGTACTGGTGGAGATTGTGGAATCCCCATCAATGAAGGATCTGAAACCAGGTTGTACATACATTTATGAGAGATGGTCTGGGTTTGCTTAGCCCTGGTTTAACTCACAGAGCTGGACTTGGTCTCTTGAGGTCCCTTTCAGTCCTGCATTTCTGGTCTCCAGCTGTCAAGATGTGGTAATCTCTTGGTAGGAGATCTTTGCATTAATAATATATTCTTTATAATAAACTTCTAGTATGCAGTGACCTGCTGAACAAAGGAGTGGAGGTGAGCTGAGGGGAAGAATTAGCTTTCAATCACTTTTCCTGTTTTCAGCCTTGCTGAGGCTTGTCCAGTGCCACCACAATTTCATCATTAGAGCTCATCTTAAGCACTGTTAGCTGCAACAGCCCCCAACTATCTGTTCTTATAGTCAAGAATATATCCAGAATGCAGTAGCACTCTGGCCACATTCCCAGGGGTGTCCATGACATGGAGGAGTATCAAGGAGGTGACTGATACAGAGGCTTTGTCAGCTTTTTGCTGTCTGGCACCTTGTGCTGGATATACTCAGTGTAGTGGCTAGCACTGCTGCTTAATATGCAGAAGGTCCTGGGTTCAAGCCACAGGGGGTTGGACTCGATGATCTCATGAGGTCCCTTTCAACCCTATGAGTCTATTCTAAATACTCGAAGAGCAGTTCTGCCTCTGGAGCAGCATGAAGGGATGGCAGTGTAACAAAACAGGGGTCTGTTTCTTTACCCATTTCTAAATATAACAGGTCAGTTAGGTAAGTCTTGGTACTATAGTTTCCCATCAGTGCTAAGCATACAGCATTTCAGAGCATTCAAAATTTAGATTTTCAGTTATCTGGAGTTCTGTGGCACTTAAAGACTAAGAAATTTATTTAGTGCATGAGCTTTCATGGGAGAATGTCTTTAAGTGCCGCAGGACTCTTTGTTTTGTTTTACGGAACCAGACTAACACGGCTACCCTTTTGGATCTCAGTTATCTGGCTTCACTATTGTTGGTAAAAATCTCATCTTGTCTAAAAGTATTGAATTAGAGCTAAGGTTTAAAAAAAAAAAAAACTCATGGTAAAAGCCTGAAAGATTCACTTTGCAAACTTAAAGATGTGGATTGGAGAAAAACGTCTACAGTAAATGTCTGGTAGTGAATAGACTTGTAGTCTAATAAATAATAGTTTTACTGCAGGTTTTTCATGATTCTTGCATAATTTATGCAGAATACATTTTCTGAGAGTCAGAAGATCTCTTTTCATCATGCGCAAGTGAAGCCTTTGTATTGATGCACTCTAAGGTCTCTGCTATGCCAGATGTAGAAGGGAAAAGAGGAGGAAAGAAAGTGCATAGGACTGCATGGCCAGAGCTCTGGTAGCAGATACATCATGTAGTTAGAGGTCTTATGCATGCAGTTATATGGAGTGCTATAGGAAAAGATGTCCTAGCGTAAATTCAGGCAGATAATACTAGTGTATTTCTAACTAAATACATGGAAAAATTGGCATTTTGGTGAGTTTTTGAACACAACTTGCATGTCACTTAGCTGTCCTCCTGTGAATATTCCTTTGCTGTTAAAAATTTTTGTAAAGAAGAAATAGCTTATTCAAAATATATTATCATTAAGTATGATTTGATCAAATAAAGCAGTACAAATTACATCTGGCGGCAAAGTGATTATCAGTAGCTATTCAGCAAGCTGCAAAAGGTGTGCCCCTTGTAAATATTTGATTTCCACTTGTCAGTATGTGTTTATGTAAATATTGGCTGCATATTAGTATGAAGCCCATGTAAGCAGGATGCTTTTCTTTGCTGAATTACACATTAAATCAGTGTGTGCATACATAAGCCTGGCAAGAGAAGATACACACAGGGGTGTATGTGAAGGTCTTGGGTCAGCTATTTTGTCCAAATATTTTTGGTTTTCTGTTTTGCTTTGCTTGTAATTATAATGTAATGTTGATGTGCTAATGGCACAGAAAGGTTTGCAAGAAAGGTGGCATCAAATTCCCATAACTGGACAGAATTAATGAATTTTAGAATTTTGGAAGGTTTGAGAATGGTTCATTAAATGCCAGATTACTGATCAGTCTATTTTTTATATGTGGGGATATTAACATAGGAATCATAATTTTTTGGCGTTATTTCATTTCACAACTGAGTGGCTTTCTGCAGCTGTATGATTCTCTTGCTTTTACATGCCTTCATGCTCTGCTATATGGTCAGTATGCCAAATCAGTTAGGCAGTTTGGTCCCCAGTTACCGAACAATGTAATTTCTATAGTGATGGCAGATGGTAAAAGATTTTAAACTGAGATTTAAAATAAGTTTTAACAAATAAAAGTGAGCATGCAGCTGCTAATAATGAATGTAGTCAACACTTTACTCCTCATGCAGAGTTACTCTGATTTTTCCTTCATTGAAAAAGATTTGCTTCACTTGAAAACCATTCCACATATTCAGTCACCCAGCCTTCTGAAATACCTGTGGCACAGACTTTGAGCATATAGGATCTACATGGAATTGCCTGCTGGGAACTAAAGTTCAGTAATAATTTCTATTGAAAAAAGGTGAAACTTGCGTCTCATTAAACTCTTCCAAATGGAAATGTATTCTTATGTGGCTCCAGAATGGCAGCCTGCTAGATGCAGGTAAATATGCATGGTTATCTGCATCAAGATGTACACTGCAAAAAAAATTTGCAAGTCAAATATGATCATCTGTTTTCATTTGTAATGAGTGCTAGCCAGTGTCCCTTTCAGCATATCGGTACTATTCTCTGATCAACGTCTCCCATCAGCATGTCTGCTGGGATGTTTGGCAGTTCCACAAAATGGTGCATATGTAATACTGGAAGTTAGACTTTTCCTCTTATACTCATTTTGTCTTCTGAATAGAGTTCCAAATAGAATGCATCCATTCATTGGACTCACCAAAAGATATGTATGAAACAGGACAGATAAAAGCTTCAGTTAAGCCATTCAATGTACACAGTACTTAGCATATGAAGCAAATGTTTCAGATTATAATGTATAAATCATCGGAACCTAAAGTTATTTTAAAATTAAATGGGTGATAAGCACAAGACTGTCTACCTGGACCCACATTAGAGGTTACTAAGAAGCACGTAAAGTTTTAAATAAGCAAACAAAGCCATTTTCCTTAGTAGAATGGAAGAGGTTTGCTAAGGAAAACCGAACTGAGTACACCATGTTTTCAATAAAACCAGTTGAACAGATTTTTCAGAAATCTAGGTCACAGTAACAGATGACCTATACATGGTCCTAATTTTTGATGCAACTGTCTAATCTGCTCTGAGAGTACTAGCCAGACATCATTCCTAATTGACCTTGATATTCAGTGAACAGAAAACACTAAAGCCATATGATAGTTGAATCTTTACCGGGGGAAAAAAAAGAATCTGTGGAAAACTCGGATGTATCAAATTCTATAACTAGAATCTAGATTTTTTTTCTGTGATGAATCTTGCCTATAATTCTATTCATATGCTTTTATATAAAAGGTCCGTGTTTCAGACTCCTTTCAGAGAACCATCAATTTGAAACTCTGGGTCAAATAGTAAATAGCTTGTTAAAACTCACCTGTTGTAATAGTTATCCACTATTATACATGCACACACCCTAATTGCATCATAAGATATTGACACTTCAGATCTAAACAGAAATGCCTTCCATGAAAAAGCAGAATTTGTCCATCAAGTTCTGCAAGATTTGAGTTCATCCTGGCTGACTAGGGAATGAATGCTTCTGTAGAGCCAGAGACCTAGGGTATGTCTACTCTACACTGTAAACTAAGTGTGGGCACTGACTTTTATTTGAGCCCAAGTTGCCTACCCTTCTTCACCCCCTGTTCTCTTCAGAAACACACATCCGTCTGACTTGGATCAGCAAGCAACCCAGGACCCAGGTGCTTGGACCCTTTAGAGATAGATGAGTCAGAGCCTGCACTCTGCTTTGGCTCTGATTAAGCCACAGACTGGAGCCAGAAGGTCGACATGGTGCAGTGTGGGCACATTAGCAGGGCTGTTTGACCCAGTCTGAGCAGTTGTAAACACAATGTAGTGTGGATGCTCAAGCACAGCTTTGCAAGCACTATGTATATCTATGTGCTGCATTTTAAAGTGCATGGCAGCAAGTCACAGAGCCTGGGTCTACAAACTGAGGTTTATGACTCTCATGCTGCACTGCTAAAAACAGCAGTGTAGAAGTCATGGTGCAGCCACTGAAATCCTCTCCCATCCCCAGACTTCAGAGCTGAAGTTCCAGCCCAAGCTTGAAGACCTGTTGAGCGCTGCGTAAGCTTGAAAGATTCTTTTCACCAACAGAGGTTGGTCCAGTTTGGTTAGTAGGTTATTGGTGAAAGTACTGGAGGGCTGCTGCATGGTTTGCAATAGAGATATCCATTTCATACTGAATGAAATGTGGGGCTTGTCTTTATTGAAATCAGGAGAAGTTAAATAATTTTGGAAAACAATACAGTGAGACTCTTTTCTGAAGAATTTTAGATCTGTTGATTCCAATTTATGGTACCAAGAACTGATGGTGGAGAAAAGGAAAATGTCAGATTGATAACATGTTGTTTAGCTGACATATTGTACCTTGCTCTCTCTGCCTTAATGTGTCTACAAAATGAACCAGTCAGTCATTTGATGTTGATCATGGCTTAGCACAGTTGTCATCAAAGGGCATTACTAATCCAGTTAATAACTAGTCATTGAAGAGCCTGTCATCAGCAGGTTCTAATAGCAAATAAGGCATGTTAGTGCTGTGCATCTTCAGCTCCATGCCCATTCCTTTAATCACACCTCCAACTGGACATTCTGTTACCCTCACTCACAGTTTTTGATATCTCATCTCAAAGACAGTCGGGAGCTTACCACAGATCTGAATAATATGGTGTTATCAAACCAAATTGTATACAGTTTAAACACACCCAGTTTTCTTAATGCCAGCTTGCCTCCAATGCAAATGCATCAAGATTTTGTAATAAAGTTATATTTCTATTCTCAAAACAAGTTTAGCAGAATACTCATTTTATAATGTGAATTTTTGGGTGTGCAGATGGGACAGTTAACGGTTTCTCAGATGAAAGGGCCAGTGCAACTGTTGGGTCTCATGACTTTGAGACCCAACAGTTCCATTTCACTCAAATCTTGCACTTTTACAGTCATTTATGTTAACAAACATCAGCTTGATACTTTTCTGTTGTATTTGTTGAAGGTTCAGGACAGATGATAATCACAAGACTATTTAAAGCCAACATATTTGATAGAAAGAATAGTCAAACTCTGTTTAAAAACTTTCTCTTAAATCCATACATTAGTATTGCTTCATAAGGCAGAACATGTCATTGAATGCTTTTTAGTAGAACAGCTGATTACTTAATACTATGTTCTTTGTGTTTGAAACACCTGAATTATATAATAGCCAACATTCTCAATGTATTTTGGGCAGGCTTACATCAGTTTCTGCTTAGATAAATGAATCTTAAGTAAAAGCCATGGTTTTTAGTACATTCTGATCATTTAAAAATACTGTATCTAAGCTTTGAAGTTCTGTGTCTTTTCTTAGAAAACACAACTATCAGACAGTATTCTTTGTTTCAAAGAAACGGATTTTTTCCTTTTTTGATATCATACAACTGCTCTACTTTCAAAGACTAATAACTGATGTTAGTGTCCTTGAGTTTTGGTTTGTTTTGTTTGTTTGTTTGTTTGTTTTTTTCTCCTTTTTATAGCCCTGGATGTCTTTATAGACTTTCTCCTGGAACAGACATTATTTTATTCAATTTTTTCAACTTTGACTTGTAAATTATCTAAAAGAAATGACTATATGTATTTAAAAATATTTAAAAGCTGCCTTATGCATGCCTTTCCCATGTGCATAGTACATAGCAGCATTTTCAGCTTCAAGAAGAGTACACAGATGTGTTCACAGAAGGGAGAGTCTTGCCTGGACACAGTCCTTTTATGGCCTTTAATCTATAAGCAAGGAAAACTCCCTTTTCTAGGCTACAGGAGTCTGTTTTCTGTTCAATGATCAGCTTAGCTGATATTCTAATTTAGTGAAATATGAATTCATTGCACAAGCAGAAAGTAAAGATGTACTTTCCAGAATGCATGTTTTTTTAAAAGGTAGTGATGACTTTAAAGTTAGTGTCTTAAGATTACTAAAAGTTGGTACCAACCACAGATGTTGGTAGAGGCTGTTGCTGTCTCTTCTTACAAAAAGTGGTTGCGGATATTCTGACTGATGATCCTTCAAGAATAATATAGCAAGGAGAGAAATGATTCTTTTTCTTGTTTAAAAATTAGAACATGGAGCTCCATATGGTTGAGTTTTTTAGATCCTTTTGGTTTTATGCTTTCAACAATAACTTCCTATATGAACCACAAGAAAATCAATTAATTAAATAAAAAGAACACAGTTTGGCTGTAATCTAACCTAATTCACATAGTCTTAAATTTTCTGATAAGTAATGCACACAATCCATTGTGCCACATTATTAAAATAATTTCCCTTTAAATCTTTCCTTTTTGAAGGATTCAACTTCAAGAAAAATATTTGTTCATATATCTGATGCATTAAAAAGCAGCTGTAATTGCTATCATCTATCCCTCATTAGGAATGTTTGGCGCTCAAACCAACCAGTGCCATCTTAAAGATTAATGATTTAAACTTCTTTATTCAAAGATAATTTTGTGTGGTATTTTTGGTCATCCATTTTTATTTGTCTTCACAGTGTCCAGTGGTGCTCTAGAAATAAGTACAGTGCTCACTTGGTGTGTGCAGGCGCCATGCAGACCCATACAAATAGCCAGAATGTACATCCACGAGATTTTTTTTAAAGGAGTAAAACAGGCCTACTGTGTCCCATTTTAAATTTTCTCCCCATCTGGCTCCATTTATTTTTTGGATTTGGGATTGTGAAGAGTCGTATTGCGGGTCACTGAAGTATGTACATTTTAAATTAATAAAAGAGGGAGACTTAAATTTGTATGTTAAAAAAGGAGCATTCCATGTTCAGCACAATTCATGACTATGGGAGAAGTTTCATGGCCACAGCATAGTTGAGTTCTTGATTGTTTTAAATATCAATTCTCTTGACCTGGAGATATGATACAAGCTTTCCATGCTGTATTTGAAGTGATAGGATTTCTACGTGTGCTCGTAGGTGAAGAGCGTTCTGTGCACACATGCCAGTTAAAACTCTGACTTTTTAGAGTCAGGTTGAGGGGGTGACTCCACCTAATTTCAAGTGTCTGGAGCAGTTAGAGTGATGTTTGAAGTGTTTCAGAGGAATAGGATTAAAAGTTATAAGCATTTTCTGTTCCAGTTCAGACCTCCAACCTTCCTTTGTCATAGAGGTAAAGACTGGAATTGTCCTGGCACTCAGCTGATGAGACACGAGAAGCCAGGGGGCAGGCTTTTAATGTAATAAATTCTGCTGGTAGGCCTGCTGGTCTTTAGGACCAGTTCATTGGCTCAGACCTGAGGGTTGGGGGGTTTGGGGGTAGGGAGCAATGGGGCATGGTGAAGCTTTTTCCAAAGTCTACCATTTTCTTTTGGCTCGCTTACTCTGATGATCAAACTGAAACAAGCCAGAAATAGCTCTTTAAATGAGTGACAGAGAAGAATTGATTACACTTCTCTTGTAACTTCGTTAAAGCTTATGAACTGCTTAGCAGCTTCAGATATGGATGAAATCAGATCTGTTGTAATATGAACCTTCCAAGAAAACGGTTTGCAGCAGACACCAGCCAGTCTAGTGGCGAATTCATGCTGAAATAAATGTTTTTAGTTTTTGTCTTTTTAAAATTTTTCTTAACTTTTGCGATTAATTGTCTGACCATATCTTGCTTTTCCCAGGGCTCCCCTTTTCTCTCCACTGGGAAGGTACCATAGTTGGAAAATGACCATATAGACTCCATGATTTTATGTACTGCAACTATAAAGCTTTTATGACATTCTAGTGGCTAAAAATGGCAGCAGTAGCTCTTAAACATGGAATAGTTATGTTGCTTTTTTGTAACAGCAGACCTGCCAGTAGTGCATCAAAAGCTGTAATTTCCTGTTCACTGAAGCCCCCTATCTCTCTGCTGCTCTGAGCTTTGTGTCTTATAGCTTGTGCCTGTGTGCTAACAAATCTCTATTGTCCAGTGGGTCGAATAGTGGCTGGAACTAAAGAATTGCTGTCTGGTTTCTATTCAAATCCAGGTAGTCAGATATATGAATGGACTTTCTTGAACAGCCATGTGAATAACCTCTGCTCGGCGTGAAGGCTACAAACCAGGCTATGAAAGCTTAACTAACTCGCAGGTTCACGGCTGTAATCTTTAGATGCAAAGGTGAAAATGCTTTTAAGCACACTTTTAGTGCTCTTTTGACCATTAAACATGTTGATCATTTTAACTGATAGCTTTAGATTTCTGGCAAAAAGGAGAGCGTGAAATCATGTTTCTTAAATTAGTTAGTTAAATAAACAAAAAAACCCAAACAAACCCATGATTTCAGTCTTTGAGGCTGGTCTGATAACATTGAGAAACCAGTGTTTCTTGATTTCATAGTCCAAATTAAATCTGCAAGGATGTCTTAATTGGGAATTTTCTAATAGAAGTAATCAATTCAAAATGGCATAGTTAAAAATTGCAATTACTTTACCCAAGCGTAAGAAAAATAAGCTGCTAAGACCATTCATGCAAAAGATTTCGTGATATAATGAAAACTGAAAGCAGAGCTTCACTTGATGTGTTCATATTATGGTAATCATGTATACAGTGGTTTCTACAAGTATCACAGAAACAATAAAAAAAAAACAAACCCTCAAAATAAAATTAAGCTGTTGAGTCTCTTAACCAAACCAAAAACCCGTGTACGAATAAATGAATGCCTAGATGAGCATAGTCAAGCAATGACAGAAATCTGGTAAATTCTTGAATTTTTGTCACTTGTTCTGAAAAACATTTCAGAAATAAAATTTGTAACAACTGTTGCTAAGGGATTATTGAACACTATCTTTTCCGCAAGCAACAGAGAAAGTCTGGCATGTTCGCACCTATTTGAGTGACTGCACGGTATACACTCCTGATGTATCACAGGTAGTATGAAAGAGGCTCTTTTATGTTTCTTTTTGTCTTAAACTCAGACAGCTTTGTAAGCAGTAGTGTGGGGATTACGAGAGTTAGACAAAAGCAGGCGCGACTGGAAAGGGGGGGAAGGCTCGGGGCATTTCCTGTCACTCAACACATTCCAGCTCACTAAAAATCTCCACACCCTTTCCCCCGTTTTTCTAATTGCTGTTGTTTAAAATTCATTTTGCTCTGGTAGAGGGTTGGTTTTTAGTGCTACATTCCTTCAGATTGCACAAAGCACAGCTGGGGAAAATGGCTGGCATTTTGAGAAGCAAGTCACGATTGCACGCATGAGCACCTCACACATCCATTTTTTTCTGCACAGCAGCTGGCTGACCTGTCTCGTCCACTGCTGGCCTATTGAGCGACCTGGACTGTCTGGTTTTGGCTCATGCCTTTGTCCATGTCTGGCTCAGTTCCTCTCTGTCTATATTTGCCTCCACTGACCCTCCAGGCTATAGAAGTGTTTGGTTACATACAACTAAAGATTTATCCAGAATAAAAACTTCAAACTTTACAGAATTCTTTAAGTTTCTTCTTATTTGAATTTCCTCCCTTGCTGCTTGTTTTTAAAGCAGACAGTGTCAGGAAAACCTTTGTGTGTTCATCGTGCACTCACTGGCTTCATAAATCTCTCCAGCTGTGTTATATTATGAAATGTATATAAAAAGCTTCTGTTCCGAGAACAAAGGAACACGTGCAGAAATGAGACTGGAAAAAATTCATTGACTAATTCAATACACAAGCTATTCACAAGTTCTCCGCAATATCTCTAACAGGTATAGTCTAAAAGAATATTTAAACAAGGATTAAAATTCTTACCTAGTGAAAGAAACAGAGTAGTCCCAAACTGTTACGTTAAAGACTTTTTGTAGTTGGATCTTTGTCCAAAAAAAGTTGCAGCTGGTGCAGGCAGGAGAGCAACTTCCCTATAGCTCAAAATACATTTTTAGTGTAGAAATAGCACTCCCAGCCAGCATGGTATTCTGTTCTGAGAAAGAAATATAGCCATGAGTTTGTCACTAAATATCAAAGACACAAAAGCAGGCTAGACGAGGTATTGAACTGCTCCAGATTTCCTTGCAGCCCTGTCTGCTCTACTTGAATTGAACTATATATGACCCAGATGATGGACAGAAGCAAATTTAGTCATGTGCAGGGCTGGGACACAGCCTATTTGCTGATCCCTGGCAGTGCGGGAGTTTGCCTCCTGATTGGGCCATACCCTGATCACTGAAATGTGAAGCCCTTACCATTCAAAGGCTGTAATTCAGGAATGGCTGTTTGGGTGTCTAGTTGTGTTCACTTATAGTGAAGTGCTTTAAAGTTGTCTCGTTTTATTTGGTACTGCCTCTCTTATCTGAGACCAAACACCTGTCTTCCTCCCACCCTGTATGTCGAGTTCTGTTGCAATGACGTGAACTAGTAGCCTGTAAGAATACTAAACTGTTTGTCTTCTGTGGATTTGTCAGAGATGCTCCTGGGAAGCCAAATGAATTTAAGTAACAATTATCGCAGGAATATATTTTGTGTTTTCATCATGGTCTAAAAGTGTGAGTAAAATATCCTCACAAACATCATGAATATTTTTTCTTGGCATGAGAGAGAGAAATTCGCCGTTAATATGTTGTCTGTTTAGTGCAAATGAAGCTGATAATTATTTGACTGCAACTTCATCTATGCTCAGCGTTTTTTAAAGTCCTGAACCCCCTCTTTTTGTCATCTTTTCCTTTTGTGGGATGGTCACCCTTCTTTTGGTATCAAGTCACGTAGAGCATAGCCACGAGGGTGCATTGGAAAGCTTAGTCCCCAATGAGCTGTGACACAGCCTTTAATCATGCAAGACAGTCAGGGGCTGCTCTCATCAGCTTGTCTAAACTAGTGGACCCAGAATTTATTTAGTGTCTCTCTGGGCCACTGGAAAACTAGGTCGTGATGCGGCACTGTCAGTTGTGACATTTTTGTTTAGCAATGAAAGTAGCTTGCATTTATTTAATGAGTTGATTTCATATTTACGTTTAATATTGTAAGAGTTCCAACATTTGCAAATAAATCTGTCTCCAGATTGCAGAAAAATTGGGGACTGTGTCTATTTATTTAGTATCTAGGCAGCTTTCCATTTTCTCTCTTAGGAGTCCCTGTTAGAATTGCCACCTGTATCAGAATGTGAGAAGGGCAGGTGAATGCCCTCTTGCTTCCAAATCAGAGATCAAAGTGCTTTTAAGCATGGTTTCAAATGAGCCCACCCAAATGGATGATGGAGGGATGAATTCCAGTAATAAATTATTCTCAATCTGTTTACCATCAGATTAATAAAACTGAAAGCTGTTGCTACCTCAGTTTTCCCAAACTCTCTTATCTGTAATCTGAAATTTTTCTGGGATACGATAACTGCAGATCCTATTTTACTCTGTTTACAGTGCATCATTGCAGAAAGAGGATTTCCAAAACCAGAAATGAATTTTTTCAGTGTGAATGCAAGACTTGGGCTAGGTGGGAGGGGAGAATGTGACTGAGACCTGGTCTACCCTGCTGGGCTAAGTCAATGAGAGAGAGACAATTTGTGTGCTGGAGAATGTGCATCTCCCATTGACTTGTGCTCTCCCTTCAGCCTTGGAGGGGTGGAGTTGATGGAAGGGCACTCCCAGGATCGAGTTGGGTCTACACTGGCTGCTCAGTTGATCTCGCTGCGAATTGATGTCTACACTGAAAATGCTGCAAGCTCTCAGTGAATTGTTCTTTTTCCCATTCTTTAGTCTGGTAAGTGGTGAGGAAAGGGAAAACGAGCGGGACATAGAACATGCAAGTACCCCAGCCTGACCACTAGCTCTTTTTTCCACAGTTTAATCAGCCTCCTTTGGACACAAATGCCATGTCATCACCTTTACATCAGAGAAATCATTCCTTCTCCCAAAAGCAGTAGAGCATTGCATGGTCTGTAGCTCTGATGGAACGAAGCAGATGTTTACATATCTCCAGGTGGAAGACACTGGGGAAATCAGCCACGTTAAAACCTCTCTCTCTAGTCTACTAGCCATTTTCATTTTGATTGTGTTTTACTGCAGTGGTTTTAAGACCTCACCTACAATAGCAGCCGTGGTACTAGCAGGAGCACTGATTTCCCAGGTGGGTGTACCAAGTTGTAAAAGGCTTCATCCTGGTTTTTCCCAGTCTTGTCTTCAACCACACCTTCCTGTGGGTTTCCTGATAAAGGAGATGACCCACTGAGTGACTCATGTCATTTGTATAGTATTGGTTCCTCATTCTCCAGTTCCTGCTACTGAACAGAAATAATTTATATATTTCATTCACATGCCAGGTCTCTGCATCTAAAGCTAACAGGTCATTCTTTGGTGGATTCTGTGATTTTTCTTTTTTAAGTAATTTTCCCAAATCACACAGAAAGTTAATGGCAGAGATGAATGCTTGCTCCCAGTCTTGTACACTAACCCTGTGGTTCTTAACAACTGTGTCAGTACACACTACTGTGTTGCCCCACAGTGGTAAGTCACAGAGAGCCACGGAGATAGCTGGAGGTGGACTGGTCTGACCTGTAGGGTCGCAAAATACCACCAAACATGTTGCGACCTATAAAAGGTTGAGAACCACTGCTCTAACCAATAAAACAAGAACAAGCCTGTGCAGTTGCTTTTTAGAGGTTGTATTGTCTTCAGACTATGGGTGAAACTAGTTTCTCCCTACATTGAACAATTTGCACAGTTATTTATAAAGACGAGTCTGATAAGGGCTAGCTTGTTGCAACTTGATCTAAGTAATACTAAAAAGTTGCTTATTTGGAGAAGCTACAAAAACAGAATTTGTACCTGCATCCTTGATTGAATGGGAATACCTATTACTTGCTGCCATGGGTCACAATTTGGATGCTTGTTGCTTCTTCTTTAATCACTGTACATTACAGTATGTTTGGTGTCTTTCAGTGGTGTGCCTTGCTGTGCTATTGAAATCTTTCCAGTTTTAAGCATGGGTTACTGCATTGCACTGTATCTGATGCTGCACCTAACAGTCGTTGGCAATGGAAGGTGTTGCGGAGTGGCTGTTAGCTTTGTTTCGCAGAATTTCATTTCTGCTTTGGGGCCTGCACTACCTGGCAATTGATGGAGACTTAGATCTTTTAACCGCTAAAGCTATAAGTGACTTGGATCCATCTTGCTCCCCCTGTGATTTTGCTGCAGTTGTCAGCTGAGACAACAGGCTTAAAGTCCTCTGGTTAAAATGATGGATTTCAGTGAGGAGGTCCTTGATTCTGAAGCCCATTCTTTCTCTTCTGCAGATCCATTTTTCTTTTTAATGCAGGTGAACTTGGATATGTTGGTCTTCAGGACACACTGTAGGGCTTATTTTCCAAGGCTTTTCTGGGGCACGGAGTAGTTCATTTTAATGGGTAGGGAAGTTCTTGTAATCATCTTGATCTGCTGAATTTGCACCTCTGAATACTCATTTTCATATATACAAATGAATAACCAGTGAAGCAGTGGTTCCCAAACTTTTCCTGTTGCATCCCCCTTACTTCTTACTAGTAATGGAATTTGTCTGTGCATCTCCTCTGTTACTGCTCCGTTGGTTCAGCAGAGGAGCATGTGCTGAGGTGGAGCAGAGCTGGGCATGAGAGAGGAGCTGGAGCTGGAGGCAGAGCTGGGCAGGGGATGGAGTGGAGTTGGGTAGTGCTTCCTCCCTACTCCCTGTGGGGGCTGACGCATGTCCCTAAAAATGGGGATGTGCCCCACCTTTTGGGGACCATTGCAAGAAACTTTCACCAGAAACAGGGACCTGAGCGACTCATTAATTTTTGTTCATATAGTGATCCATACCCATATCGAATATCTGCATCTGACGAAGTGGGCTACAGCTCACAAAAGTTTATGCCAGAAGAAATTTTAGTCTTTAAGGTGCCACGGGGCTCTCATTATTTTTTCCATGTCAAATAGTCACACGGCTGTTGTTGATGTGGAAGAAAGAGGGTCCTGTTCATTTTCACAGGGGCAAAGGAGGTGGTGCTCACTTTTACTGAGCCGTTAGTCACCGAATGCTCTAGGATGTTTGGATTTTGCTCCCAATAAACATATTGTTAATGCTTTCCCCCCTGCAGCTAAATAAAAGTCCTGCCCCATCCTTTATTTCATGGATAATCTGTGAGGGAAAATAGCCTGAAAAATCATTTTATAAAGAAAGCTAACCAATGTGTGGATCTAGAAAGCTATTCTGGTTCCTCTTTAAAGGGGTACGTTCTGGTCCCAGAGCTTGCTGATATGATGTACGTGTGGGATGTGTTGACTAGAGAAAGTAAATTGGCTGTTGTCGGGTCACACTCCTCATTCAAAGTCATAGGATCTGTGTTCAAAGAGCTATTCTGGTTTGTAACAGAAAAATTAAACTTAACTTGTCTGGGGCAATCTAGTCCTTGATAGGAACAATTCCTCAATGGCTTGTGGGTCTTAACTTCTGCAAAGCTCTAAGGTTGGCCTTATAGATTCACTGTACTTTTCACACCCTGTGTACGCTTTCCAAGTAATGCAGTCTCTTAATGAAAAATATTCGTGTGCCAGTTTCATTGTTCTTGTGACTTGCATAGAAAATGGGGAAGTAAGAACAATTTTATTGAAAACCCTTGTGTTGAGGAAAAATTGCTATTAATGCTATTGTGTAAATTCTGTAGCCTGGGAGTGCTTAATGTTGGACCAGAATTCAGCTGCTGCATTTTGGCATCTCTGTAATTTATACATCAGAAAGCCCACATTAGCTAACAATTAGTGCTTCCTGTCTCAAAACAATTTTTGGCCTGTTAAACAGAATAATTTGACATTTTAATCTTTTGGAGCCCAAAGTCCTCTGAGGACTTCACAGCTGAGCAAATTTCAGATTTGTAGAAGGAAACAAACAGCCCTGGGGTAACTAGAGTCAGAATCCAAGAAAAAAAGAGACCTTTTCCTCACCTAGTTCTGTTGTGTCCTACTCGTGATTCCCCTCTTACATACGCTGCCTCCATCTCCAGAACATTAGAACACCTTCAGTTTCAAAAGACAATTGGGAAGGTATTAAGTAAATGACTACGGGGGTGGGGGGTTGTAATAAAACAGATCAAATTGGGGGACGCTTACACGGTTTGTTGATACCAGATAAATTTAGGCTTTTATAGAACGGTCACAGGCAGCAAGTTCCATAGGCAGGGTCCCCTCAGTTGAGAATCTTCTCGCACTAGCTGTGGAAAACTCAGTTGTGGGGAATCAATGTTTGGGCCTTAGAGGACTATAGCATGAGTGGTGGGGCATGGAGAGGGGAGGGGTGTTCTTAGACAGCCTTGTCCTCGGCCTTTCAGCCACTGTTGACAATCCCTCGCTGGGTACTATATTCAGAAGCAATCACATCCCCTTATCCTCCTTCACAGAATTTAAAAAAAAGAAAAAAAAACGTTCCCCAGGATCAAAAAGACAGCAAAATGATTTGTCTGGCAATATTGGAGGAAGGACACCCCTCTTCAGGAGGTTGTTTGAAGACTTTCAGTTCTGTTGGGGATAGCAAGACTTAAAGGGGTGGAAAGTATTTTAGTAAAGTTTGGTGAAGGTCATGGGCACAGGTGACTGATTCAGATCTGAAGCACCAAAGCTCAGCAGGTAGAGTTGAGGATTGGGAGTTGGGTGAGATATGTATTTGCATGTTTCTCAAAGTCTTGCTTAGTGTGACATTTAGCTACAGAGATACAAAGAGAACTTCCTGAGCCTCTTATGCAGAACAGGACAAACTCGGGTTTACATGGGAAGAGTAAATACATTGCTTTACTACAGGGCCTGCAACCTGAGGCTCTGGAGCTGCCTGTGACTCTTTGGTTGCCCCCTTGAGGCTCCAGGCTCCCTACTCCACATGGGCAGCTTGCACGCCTGCTCTAGGCCCCCGCCACCACTGGGGGACCCTGTGGGCAGCCTGTTCCTGGCTCTGGGCCCCCTCACTGGGACCCTGTTGTGACCCCTGCCAGGCTTTGGGCTTCCCTACCACCACTGGGGGACTCCGTGGCGGTCCTGCTTCTGGTTCTGGGCTTTTGCCCCTTTGACCTCCCTCCCTCAGTTCAGCAAAACAAGCAAAGAGTCTTGTGGCACTTTTAAAGACTAACAAATTTATTTATTGCATGAGCTCTTGTGGAAGGAAAATCCCTACTTCGTCAGACACTTGAACTTGGATTTTTCTTCCACAGAAGCTCAGGCAATGAATTAATTAGTCTTTAAAAATGCCAGATTCCTTGCTTGTTTTAATGAACAGAAAGTTTCTCATGGAAGGAGTTATTCTGGAACAACTGCTGTTTAACAACTTCGGGGAAACTACTGGACCTCACACTCTCCTGCTGGGAATTGAGTCAAAAAACCCGTGAAGATAGACCTGTCCAGAACTTGCCTTTACTAGGCTGCAGCCACAGTCTTAAGTGATCTTCCCAAGTGTATTTAGTACAATTCTTCAGAATACACACCTGGTTTAAGTGTAAAAGGCTGACAGATCAATTGCTTATTTACTTAGTGTTTTACAATTTAAAAGAGCCTGTGCGAACATGGATTTGTCTCATGCTGTGAGGAGGGTAAATTAGTTCCCTTTGACAGAAAAGCATGATGAAATAGTCACAGAGAAGTTCATTGACTTGGCCAGTGACATGATAAAGGCTACACTGCCAGGAGAATGTGGCGACAGTTGATTTGAGTTAGGCAGGCTACGCTAGAGAAAGTTACATAAATCCTTTCGACTTCCTAACTCTCCTTCAGCGCAGCATCTTCACTGCACTGTGCCGCTTGAGGGTGTGGTTTTACTCAGCTAATTTCCAGATCAAATTAGCATGTCTTAACTGACCAGTAAGTCGATCCATCAATGCAGATGTGGCCTAACTGACAGAACGGGATTAGACCCTGGCATTCTTTGTGTTCAGTCTATTGCAATGGTTCTCAACGAGGGGCATGTGTACTTCTGGGAGTACACCTAGATCTTTCCAGGGGGCACATCAACTCATCTAGATACTTACCTACTTTTACAGTAGGCTGCATAAAAAGCAGTAGTGAAGTCAGTACAAACTAAAATTTCATGCAGACAGTAATGTCTTTATACTGCTCTATATACACTGAAATACAAGTACAATAAGTTGTAATTATATAGTAAAAATGAGAAAGCCAGCATTTTTTTCAGTAATGTGCTGGGACACTTTGAATTATGTTTGATTTTTGTCAGTAAATAGTTTTTAAATGAGGTGAAACTTGGGGATATACAAGACAATTAGACTCCTAAAAGTGGTCCAGTAACCTTGAAAGGTTGAGAGCTGCTGATCTATTAAACTGTTGCCTGTGTTCATTGCTCTTGTGACCTAACTTAAAGAGCTAACTTTGTATCTTCTCGGGATACATTAGAAAGGAACCAAGATACCATCACTGCAGAATTTCAGGAGCAGTTTAGAAAAGGTGTTTGTTGGAACGGTGCAGAGGTGTGGAGTATATAATGAAGGGTCTCTTTGTTGTGATCTGATTCCCAAGCAACATGCATGCATACCTCCGCTCTTGGCAAATGGCAGTTGCACATGTGAATTAGGGAGGAAGTGGAACCGTGAGTGTTCTGTGTTTATGTTTTTCATTGGAGAGTATTTGAATCTCTAATTTTTTGGGTTACCTGTACAGTTTGCACACGCTGATGAATAATGGATATTGGTGGTCATGCTTGCTTCTCTCTTGCAGTGGAATTACATTGGACTCTTTCCTGAGTCTTCCTAGTTACTTCTTACATACAAAAGTAGTGATAATACTTGAGATCTATTTAGCATTTGATGTGTTCAAAGCACTTCACAGACATCCATTAGTCCTCACAGCATTTCTAAAAGACAGAAGGTTAGTTTTATTAAGCCCTTACAGACAGGGTAACCTGGGGCAGAAGGTAAAGTAACTTGCCCAAGGCCACATAGCACATCAGTGGAAGAGCCAGAATTGGGACTCAGGATCTCCTGACACAGTCCCTGTATGCATTTCCTCTAGATTATCCTGGTTTTTTTTAGTAGCAATCAATTGACTTCCTTTCCACAGTACCCTTGTGGATGATTCTTGTCCATGTTTCTATAAACAAGAAAGCATTTCTTCCCTAAAGAGGGGAAAACTGCAGTTTAGTGCTCTGCTGGCTTCAAATTGATGTTTTATGTCAATTCCTGTCATCTTCTCTAGTCATCAGGTGGATAAAAATTTCCAGTCGTGTTAGTCTGTGTACAGCAAAAACAATAAGAGTTCTGTGGCACCTGATAGACTAGCAGATTTCTTCAGGCATATGCTTTTGTGAGCTCCAGCCCTGATGAAGTAGGTTGGCACCCTCGAAAGCTTTTGCACGAAGAAATCTGTTGTCTATAAGGTGCCACAGGACTCAGGTGGATAAAGAATCCTAATGTTTCAAGAGTGAAATACACATTCTTAGAAGGCATAAAAACTGAGCTCTGACGTGCAGATTTAAACAATCCTTATAGTGCTGAACATTACCAAACTTCAAATTGAATTTGGCTAGCTGGTTTTGGTCTCCTTATTATAGAGCCAAAAGAGGATAGACACACTTTAGTTAGCACGTATTTTTGTTCTGTCCTGGTTATTTCTAAGTGATGGGAACTGCAGAAACTGTCATATGCTCATTTTAAAGAGTGGCTGACCCTTTGCTTGCAGACAACATTCTAAACCCTTCCATTTAGAGACCATTCTCCTGATATCTTAGTGCTTTTTTTCCTTCAATTTTTATTACTAAAGAAATTTGCATGAAAATAGAATCATTGTTTCTGAAGAGTTCCATCTGCTCCTGCTGATTATTCTTCAGCTTTAGTTATAATCCTCTGTTTGTGAAATTTCCCATTGAAGATATTTTGTGTTTTATAGGTTCTGCACAAAATTTCAGAAAGTGGAAGAGTTAGACATTTCACCCAAAACTACTACTTTAGGCACCATCAGAACTACGCACTGTTGTCATTGTCCCTCTACAGGAACTGAATGAATGGCAAATAGGACAGTAACTGCATGCACTAGATTTAAGATGGGAGGGCACAGTTCCTTTCCCATGAAATACCGATGGTTTCAGATCTGATTGGTAAAGAAATAATCATTTCTAGATAAATTTAATGGAACTCTTAAGCTTCTATCTAGTTCCTATGTAAAATGTTGATTAGGAACATCTGAAATGCCCAAAGTAGGTGGAAAGAGAAGCAAAATTCCTTAAATGAAGCAGAAATAAATTCCCAGATTTTTCTCACGTTACTAAGGATCTGTATAGCATGCATCATTTAGTAGCTTTCAGGTCTCTAACTAAATCATGAGTCTACCCTACAAGTGACAGAAAATAAATCTTGCAATTCCTTGTATTCTTGGGATTTGAGAATCTTGTACACTCATTCGGCATGTATTTTCAGTGTGTGCATGTGCAGATCTGTTACACTCCTACTTCCAGCTGAAGCAGAAAGAAATGGAAAACCATGCATGCTGCAGTTATATTTGTATTTCTGCATAGTGACAGATCCTAGTAGGACAACGTGAAAGTGGGTCACAGAACTAAGCACGTCCTCCTGAGCAGCCAAGTCAGTGCAAATTTAACCTAAAGGAAAACATCACTGAAAACGTGATGAGAATGGACAGTCACAAGGATGATGAGAAAGTATGGCTGAGAAGCTGCCTTTTAAAATACAGTTCCAGGAGAATTAAAGACCCCAGTTTACATCCTGTTAAAGGAACTGTGCTCTGCATTATGTGAAGAATTTATTAAAAATCAATGTGTGCAGATTAGGTTGAGTATCTAACATCAGTAACACACAGCTCCTATTCAAAATAAATAACTAATGCTTTTTCCCTGACCTCAAAATGGCTTTTTTAGATTAGTTTTCATTGCAATAAACAGAGAAAATGTGTCTATGCTCTAGGATCTGTGTCTTCAGCACTTCCATTTCTTTTTTTGCCCAAAGGAGTTGGGTATTTGTCCCCCTCCATTATAGGTTGCATTCTCTCTGTATTTCCACCTCCTTTTGATTGCCAAAGCATTTCATACCATCTTGTTGGTTGTCTAGTTTATTTTGTTCCATCTTGTTGTTTATCTTCCTTCCCTTCTGGAGTGAGGAATTGTACTTTTCTGAGATGTATCTGGCCTCCCTCACCATTTCATCTCCCTAATGAGCTGGACTGAATTGTTTTGTTTTGTTTTTTTTTTAAATTATATGCCTCAGATGAAGGTAACATGAGCCCCTTTGATTGGATTGACAGTAAGAACATGACTTAAGGCTTTTAAAATATTTTTTTTAAAGTTTGCTTTCAGTTTGGGAACCCGCTACATATGCCTAAAGAAAGGTCTTCACTGTACATCTGAGATTTCCAGGGTGGCAGGTATGCTGGCATTTTCATTTTTGGGTCACTTTCTCTTAGCTTTAACCATTCTTGGTTTTGTGTTACGTGTGTAAAGAAACAAGCTATGCGTTGCTTTGCGAGTAACTGAGCCACTTCTCAGGTGTCTGTAGGACTGGATTTGAAAACTGACGTGAACTTGAATCTCTTTGAGTAGCACACACACTTGAGTGATTTCAAAGGAATGTGTTGGCTGTTTTCATGTAATTTCTTCAGTTTTCTTTTTTTAATTTAAAAAGAATATTTCCATTTTGGCATTGGGAGATGTGTTTTGTATGGGCAAAACAATGGTAAGGCATGACATAGGTATAAATTCAGCACTCTGCAGCTTAGTTAAAAGGAAACCCAAAATTACATGCAGCTTTCTGATTTAATTTTCTGTGACATATTGAGTCTATGTTTTAGCCTACAGAACTCCACAGCTGTGCCCTAATTCTTTTTCTTGTGATCTCAACATCACTGCCTTTTAAGGCATCGCTATTCTTGGATCTCAGCAGGACACCATGTTAGACTGTCACTATATACTCAACAGCACTGCCATTGTGAAAAGCAGCAGTTCACTGGTCTTTGAAATGATATGTGCTGCAAAAAGTTCATGGCAATTTAGTAAGTAGATAACAATGCTGTAGACAAAGTACTCTGAGCTGTATTTTATCTAGTAGCACATATTAAAGTGAAGGGGCAGAGAAACTATTCTCTTTCCCGTTAAAGAGCAAAAGGAAAGCTTGACTTCCATGGTACAGTTCTATGGATAGGTGACGTATAAATACCTATGGTGAGAGTTCAAGCCCAAAGAGGTTTCCTTTTTGAATCTCAATAATCTGTTTCATAAGTGAGCTGTACACTCACAAAACTACAGAAATACTCTGATTTTGCCATAACACCATCCTGTATGTAGATGTCTTTTTATTCTGGTGCTACCTTTGAGTGACTCCATTGCAGTGGAGAATTGTTCAAGGTTAGATCTGTTCATCTGAGTGTATAGCTAGTGTCATTTATTAAAGCCGGCTTGCTGGAAGTGTTTATAATGGCTAGTGTTCTGTCTTGTGACATTCTCCCCTCTTTAGCAGAGCAGAGTGGACCTAAAGATGTAGTATGTTGGTGAATAATACAATATTTGTTGGGGAAAAATGTTGCTATTGATTTGCCAGAATCTACGTGCTGTAAAATCACCAGAGCTCTGCATAAATGTGGTCCAGATGAAGTCACGGCATAATTTACTTTCTGCTCAGAAGGCATACAACTGCAGACACCGGGTCTTTCATTTTCAATACTAAGCTATTGCACAACTACAAGATTTTGATGACTTAATGGGAGTATATTAACATAAAAAGTCAGCAGCATCGGAAATCCAGGAACTTATGTAATTGGCATTTCACGGGTTTAACTCTGAAATCCCATGGAGTTGGCACTAATCATTTTCATTTCAAATAGAATTTTTATGTTTCTTTCTTCTGAGGTCTTGTATTATCTGCAGCATCTCAGCTGCATTGTGAAGCCTCCTTCAGGCTAAGCCCTAGCGCTCTGCACTGTGGGAGTGTTTGTGGAATTAGCCCAGTTTCACTGATACTGTCTGAATTTTAGCCGGCAGTGTTGGAGGTTGCCCGTGAAAGGGCACTTCTGTACATCTGCTGTGCTGATGCGGAGACAGTCATGTGTTTCACCCTGTGTGAGGTTCATCAGAGCTCTGCAGCTGGGCCTCAGATACCAAAGCCCTCCCTCAGTCTCCAGAGAAAAACAGGGGCAGAAATGTTTATTTCAGCAGACAACAAGCAGGAATACCCAACAGAACTAGAACTAATCAAACAAGAATTGGAGCAGAGTTTCTGATTTAATGGTTTGATGACTTTTTAATATAGCTATTGATTTGGCAGTGTGGGCAAAAGGAAGCATGGGACACGTTTAATGGCTAGCATGAGAGGGATCAGAAGTCAGCAGTCCTGGGTTCTCAGTAGAGCTTTCCCACTGGCTGTTGTAGCTCAGGTCTGCCTACCTTTCTGCCCTAGGAGATAGTAATACTCACTTGCCTCTTGCTGGTTTTTTGGGTATTTTGACTGACTAGGACTATAGCTGGACATCTGTGTTTTAAAAAAGAGTGTCCTGTCTTGTTACTTCTGAATTGGCTCTCACCTTCTCTTGAGCTGCTTCAGACCAACCTGTCAATCTTTGGTTAAAATGAAGTATTTTGTTAAGCAGAGAGGTGTTGCTGGTTTATCATTTTGATACGATTGCAAGGATGCTGTCCCACAATTTGGAGGGACACCAAAACAAGAGTTATTGTCCCTTACTTATTTTCCTCTTGTTGTTATAGGTTGTCTACACAGCGCCCAGGAATACACCTCGCAGCCTGGGCAACCAGCCTTGCATTAGCTTGCTCCAGCACACGTGGGCATTGCGGTCCAGGCAGTGGCTCCAGCTACCTGTCCGTCTCTGAGCCTGGATCTGAGTTGGGCTGGCTGGACAGAGCCACTGCCTGTGTGACAGTATCCTCACAGCTGTGACAGTGTGCTGGCTGGAGCAAAATGAGCACATCTGTCTGCTGTGGTCTGGTTGCACACTCCCACTTACAACACAGACTTACCTAGTGTGGAATGGCAAAGCAAGATATCTAGTAACTGAAGTGCCTTAACGTTTCCCCTTTTGCCATCCCCTTGCCTCACTTCCCTTATGTGTTGAAAGGAAGACAAGAATGGAACAACATTACAGATCTGGCAGTCCTTTATCCTAACAGAAGCCCTGATTTAGCATGACAGAGCTTCCAGGTGAGACTCTGCCTCATTAGAGCCTTCTGAGATCTGAATTGAATTCTGCCATTCATTGATGAATTTAGAAGTAGAAAATGGGGATCTTCAAGCCAGTACAGGCCATTGGGAAACATATTAAGTAATGGGCTGGCTTTATACCAGTGAAAGAGATCGACAAGATATTAGCTATCTTTAGGCTGAATATTTGGAACCCCTCCCAAGTCATTTGGGCATCCCTCTCATTGCCTTATACTTTTTACCTTAAAAGCGTGCCTGATATCTTTTCTGTCCATTTTATTTTAGGGCATTGATGAGTTGATGTGCTGTTTATTGGTTTGTTTATAATCCTAGATAAAACAAAGTATAGTCAGACTGCACCCATCCAGTGCTTGAGGCATCTTAACACAGCCACAGCAGAAAGAACTGGAGTTAATTGAACCACTCCTGGCACAGTTCTCGGAGTCCTTATTCAACATTTCCGCTGACAAGTGGCTTTTGAGTCTGGCTGGCTGGGCAGGAAAGGAAAGTCTTTTAGGTCGTTGCAGAGGGCAGCCCTGTCAGTTTAGTTCAGCAAAACAAATAAGGAGTCCTGTGGGACTGTTAGTCTAAATAAATAAATCTGTTAGTCTTTAAAAGTGCCACAAGCCTCCTTGTTTGTTTCAGGTCAGTTTGTCCTCCTGTAGATTATGCTGCTGTTGCTCAGGTGCGTTAAGATGGCTCCCTGTCTCAGGTGTGTGCTGCCTGACGGGTGTTCAGAAGTGTTGCTTGTCTCTCGTGAGCTTTTGTAACCCTTAGTGAATAGGCATGCCTCAACACTTTTTTGTTTTAAGGCTGTTCTTGTGGATCTTTTTACCAAAATGTTTTTGTCCTGCCATTGAGTTTGCTTTTGGCTACACCCTCAGTTAGAGGATATGGGAGAGATTAATTTTAGTTTGCTCTATGGATGCATGAAAGAGGTGTCTGAAATGCTGATTCCCATAGCTCTCTGTCTTACGCGATTGTTGGTAATTTCACAGAATTGTGGAGGTCAGAGAGAATTAAAAAAACCCTAACAAAAGATTCATCATAAAAATATTGGTCTAAATCAGCGGTTCTCAACTACTGTGTTGGGGCACATTGCTGTGTCACCACAAAAGGTGAGTGTGTCATGGAGAGCCAGGGAAATAACTGGATTTGGTCTGGAGGGAGTGGTCTAGTGTGTCCTGTAGAGTTGTAATATGCTGCCCAGTGTCATGACTCTCAAAATGTTTAGAACCACTGGTCTAAATAGCACATATCATATCACACGACCAGCATGATATTGTGCCTAGAAGACTAGATTCTACTTCCAGCCAAGTTACTGATGTGCTGTGTGACCTTGGGTGAGACACTTGACCTCTCTGGGCCTTTGTTTCTTTCCACCTTTTCTGTCTTGTTTCAGAATGTCCCTTAGGTACAGCAGCTCTTTTAATCTGCAGCTGTACAGTGCATTGCATAAGGGAGCCTCAGTCCAGACAGGGCTTCTGGAAGAGCTGTTCCATATTTATGTTTGGCTCGGCTGCAGTGAGGAAGTTCCAGAAATACTGTGGAGCCCCCTTACTGTGTGAAATTTCCAGAGGACAGAAGTTATGGCAAATGCTGGATAGCATTTTCATCTGTAAAGCATTTCACCCCTATTGGGGGCAGTGGGAGCACTGCATACAGCTCAACAGTTGGAGGCACTTCTTGTGTGAAAACCAAATCAAGTATTAAAAAAGGAATTGTTAATTAAGAAGAGATATGTTATTTGGCAACTTGTCGATCCATTATGGTTCCCTCAGTGCTAGCTATGGACAGGCAGGTTATCTTTTGAGAAGGCAGCTTAATTTCTCTTCTCACTGCAGTTCTGCATGATGGTGACTGAAGTTATGGTAAATCATTCTGCACATTGTGTAAAACCCAAAGAAATCACTGTGACAGCCCAACTTTTGAAAAACATGTGCCTTAATGTTCATGTTCCGGTGTCCACTATTTATGCTGTAGCTATGGATGCATTTTTGGCCCCTTTCTAGTCATTAACATTTTTTAACCTTTTAATAAGAGTAAGTGTGGCAAGCCTGGTGTTTGGGCAAAAATTCCAGATTGTAACAAATTGCCTGCGATTCAGTCATGTCGACATTTTCCGTTAGCTAGGGGATCCTCTTTCACTTTCTCTACAAGTGTTGAGCAGCATGGCTGTGCACTATGGGAATATCTTGTTCCATCTCCAGGAGAAGGCAGCTTTTCAGGGATGGGTGAGGTGATCCGTTGTATCTCTCTCACTAAGTGTAGTGAAACAAGAAGGAATTTGTTACATTCTCACTTCTCACTAAAGGACTGATGCATCTACATATTTGCAACTCAATAGTTACACTAAAATCAGAATGCTCATGACTTCATATTAGCTCTCTGCATCTTAACTGTTAAATTCCATTCTTCAACATAGATGATTTCTGCATCTGTATAGGTTCCCAACCTTTTTGAGTATGAGGACCCCTTTGTATCATTTGTGGATCCCCAGATGATAATAGTTGTTATCAGGGACTGACTGCGGGTAGTAGTGCTGCAGAAGGGCAGTGGAAGACCTGGTCTGTGCCTGCTCCCAAGGGATAGGGACATAGTCAGGGTGTGGCTGCTCATAGCAGGCAAATACAATTCATTTAGAGCAGAGGTGTCAATATCATTCAGTGCGAGGGGCCACACTGGAAGGCAGGACACCTGTCATGGGCCACGCGGTTGCAATGACTCCCCAACCAGGCAGGCTCCTCCCACACATTCCCTTTCCCCTTCCCTATGGGGACCCCCCTCCTTCCTCTTCCTGGTTTAGAGCCCTCTCCAACACGTTTGGCCCCCAGCAGCTGGAGCCAGATGAGGCTAAGGCTGCCTGCCACTGGCTGGCAGCAGCTGGGGCTGGATGTATTCATGGTCCCCGGAGCACAGGTTGGGAACCACTGGCCCTAGGCCCAACGCAGAGAAAGCAGTCCTAGCATATTTGAAAATACGTGAGTATGTGTTATTACCTAGTTTCTCTCAAATTGAACATTACTAAAGCAAAACGTCTTTAAAAATACGTGAATAGAGCTGCCTTGAAAGAGACATGAACGTCTGAAGCTCTTTGTTCTGTAAATTTCTTTAGGTTTGGGTTAGATAGGTTGATTTGATTGCTGTATGGTTTCTAACATTCAAGTTGACTTCAGGCTAATGGAGTAACCACCTACATTTCTAGAGGTGGAGATGGATTTCACATAAGCCTACACTGGCAGCCAAGGATGGTTTAAGTGGAATAATGTGGGGAATCAGAAGAGTACTTGTGTTGGCACCAGCTATAGCTTAAACAGGAGTGGAAGGGTCATATTAGTCAGAGATGAAGATCTATTCGCTTAGAGTCCATATCACTTCAAAGGCAGGCTGAGACTGAGTCTTTTGGTAAATGATACTTTTTGTATTACGCAGTTATTCATGTTTATAGCTAAGAAGAAAGCAGTTAAGCTATTAAGACAGGTAATCATCTCCACAAGAATGAACTTAATGGTGAATCTTTCATTATTGCCTCTCCATTATCAGTCATGAAAGTGTTACTGTTCTCATTGTAATCACATCTACTAATTTGGTAAGTGCAGCATATGAGGAAAAATGTGTGTCGGGAATGTAGATGTTCTTTGCAGCACCTACTAAAAACAAAGTCTAAGATGCATTAAAATTTACATGCACATGGATTTTAGTATGCGCTAAAATGCATTTTGAATGTATCTCTTATTTGATTAACCCACAATGTAAACTCCTTGGGGCAGGGACTGTGGCAGATTTTTCTGTGAAGTGTAAATAGGTCCTGTAGAACCCAACACTTGAGTGTTTCTTTTGGCTAATGCACTGGTTTTCAAACTTTTTTCCTTGGGACCCAGCTGAAAAAAATCATTATGCCTGCAACCCAACAATTATACCTTTGAGCAATAGGTTCCAGTCTTTTGGTGGCAGCAGCAGGGGGTTCTGCGACCCAGTACTGGGTCCCAACCCTAAGTTTGAAAACCACTGGCCTGACGGAGAAAGAAGGGAGCCCTCTATTGGCCACACATAGTAGTTCTCAGGGCTGTTAGACACGGACTTTACATCTCTAATCTAACAAATAATGACCCCTGCTTCATATTTTAAAGCTATCAAGTTTCAGTAGTTAGGCATACTTATTAAAAATTCTAAATTCCTGTCATTGCCACTAAATTCACAGCATATGCAATTTTACATTATAGTCTTTGCTAGTGCAGCTGTGTCCTGTGTCTGACTTTCATTTTTAATCATAATTTACTAGATCTGAATTTGATTTTCTGTGGATTGCAATCACTGACAAGTATCATAGAGGGAGAGAATGGAATTTATTAACAATTTGCATATAATGTAAATTGCCATCAGCCCAGAAACACACAGCCACATTGTTGCTCACTATGTAAATGTTAATAGGTAAGTACGTCTCTGGGATGAGATAGAGAAGAGAGAACATGAACAGTCACTGACTGTGACTCAGTCTGCATAAAACACAAGTGCTGGTTACTGGCTGGAGAAGGCACTTGGAGGAATGAATGGAGGTAATTTATGCAGCATCAATTGAGTGCATACCTGCCTTTTGTCAAAATTACACTGTGCTTTGGGAGTCTAGTGTATGTGTTGCTGCTCCTAAATTCTCACAGTGGTGTCTTAAAGTATCTATTGTCTCTCACCAGCAAGCGTCGGCTCATTCCTCTATAACATGGTCATGGCAAACCTCACTCTCACCTCCTTCCTGTAGGTTAGATCACTTTGAAGCTGTCCATAAATACCATCTGGGAAAATCAGCTAGCACCAAGCACAGCTACTTCCCTTACTATCTACTCACTATCACCCACTTGAATCTTTGCCTGGTCTTCCTGTTCACTTCCATATACAATTAATTCAAGGTACTGATTAATTTGAAGTCTCTAGGGCTATGTCTACATCTAATTGCTTAGTTCAGACTTGCTTAGTCCAAACTAAGCAGTTCAAAATTAGTTTGAACTGAAAAAGCATGGCTAGGTCAAACTAAAAAAACCAAGGAGTCGTGTGGCACTTTAAGACTAACAGATTTATTTTTCGCATGAGCTTTCGTGGGAGAAAATCCCACTTCATCAGATGCTTCGAAGAAACCACTAGTATGAACTAGCATGACTACATCGTGCTAAAGTTTGAACTAAGCAGTTAGTTTGAACTTACTATTCGAACTAACCAGTTCGAACTAAGCTTTTTTAGTTCATACTAGGCAAAGCCTAGTGGAGACAGGGAGCAAATTATTCCAAGTTAAGCCTCCTTAATCCCAACTAATTTGCTACTGTAGACATAGCCTGATGGTCAGTAACCTAATAATTTGAGAGGTTGCCTCACTCTCTAACCTGTTCCTTTTTAAAATTAATAGCAAAACTCCCCGTAGCTTCAGCAGAATAAGATCTGAAAGGCTTTGCCTCTTTGTGGAGATTCTTGTTCTGGTTTGTGGAGTTTAGCATACTGAGAATGGTTGCAAGAGTCAAGGACTCTTGACTAGAAATTATTATATGTGATGATCTGTCAGAGCTGGGCTTCCCTGAGATTCTGGTAGCAATGTAAGTCATGTATCTGGTTCAGCCTGAAATGCATGGAACTGATTTGGAGAGCCGTCACTCTCTTGTATGAAATGCTCAAGACACACCTTTTCTATGACTCCTATAAGACGTAAGTTTATTACTGATGACCAATTTACGTAGCATTTGCAGGATAACTGTCTAACTTTAAAAACAGCTTGTTTGCGTAGAAAAATTGTACATTCACCCCCATAGTGGTCATTGTCAACTGTGAACGCCTTTGGGGGGCGTATTCTCTCTGCTGTGGGTTTATGCCAGGGGTCTCAAACACACAGCCCGCGGGCTGCATGTGGCCCCTAAAGCTATTTCCTGCAGCCCGCAATGACACAATTGTTACCGATATTTGCAGTATTATTGTATGGAAAGGGTTTGGTGGTGCGGCCCTCAGGCCACCGTACTAATCCTCATGCGGCTCTCTACTAGTCCTCATTGCGGCCCTCGTGGTGATTTGAGTTTTGAGACCCCCTGGTTTATGCAATATCTAGTTTGAAGGCCTCTGTGCGTGACTGAAACAAAAATCACTATATCCACCTCTGGGGGTGAAATATAGAGCATTTTAAAGTTGAAATAGAAAGCGCAGAACACTGCTGTAGAGGGCTGCTTGTGGGCAAGGTGTAATAGATAAACACATTTGGGAGAATTTTCAGATGGAATTTGAATTTGTGCTTTTCTGAACTATTTTATGCTGACCCTACATTCATACTGCTCCTAAAATTGTTATTGTAGTTTTACCAAGAAATTTACAGGCCAAGAGGATCCCAACTCATGGTGACAAGCCATGTAAACACCAAGCCATTTGGTTTTATTTACTGCCAGCACTGAACTTCAGAATGGGACATCTTATGGAGATTGCAAAAGATTAGTGTGTAAATGTACTTTTAACCATGAGGATTATTTCATACTTAATTACTTTTCTCCCCAACTATAATTAACACAAGTGGATTTTCCTGTAAAAGTTATGAAATGGGTCAGTTTTACCCATTGCAGATGACATTCTTGCTACAGAATCAGCATTGTGGCAGTGCTGTGATGATGGAAGTGCTGTTAGTAGGATGAGGTGTAACATTGAAGTCTGACAACCTTGTGGACATCAAAGAGCTATACTATGTGTGTTTGTGAGGGTCAGGCTGCTAATCCTGGCTTCCTCAGCAAATTCTGGTGCTGATCATTTTCATCCCTGGACCTCCGAAAATTCAGGTTTATAATGAAAACTCAATAAAAATAGCTCTCTTCACTCCATAATTTGTATATATAGGATAAGCAATAAATCATCTTACAGTCCAAACAGCAAAGGATAAATTATTGAATCTAGCAAAATAGTGCATTTACATTTGCTGATCTCCTGGAGTAAATCTGCCTGCCCTCTCTCCTACCCCGCCATCATCATCTGGTCTGTAAAACCCCAGCTGTCCATGCTGCTCCACACAGCATCTTAGTGTCAGTCAGTTCAGCTGCATTTTAAACTGGTGGGCTACCAAAAAAAAACAACAAAAACAAAAAAAACAAAAAACAAAAACCATCCACAAATTCCAGAGGGGTGGCCATGCTTACCAAAACAAATGAGGAGTCCTGTGACAGTTTTAAAGTAACAAACTAATAAAAAGAGGGTCAGGAGATTTTGGGAAAGTCACTTTAAAAGGAGACTGGTTACAGATGGATTTGTGGTGGTCCTGCTGACTGCCCAAAGGTGCATTCTGGCTTCAGATGCCTTAGCAAGTCTTAGTTTATCATGTCTGGTTGAGTGGAGCAGGTGAACAGTTGTGATGACAAAATGATGGATGAGGGTAAAAATCTGTTTTGGTGGTGAAATATTTAGAGCAGCAGTTCTCAGCCTACTTACCACTGTGGGTGATGTATGCAACTGTGTTTTGTGGCCTGCACCCACACAGTAGATAAGCTACCTGTAGGGTCCTGAAGATGTCACATGGGCAGCATCCATGTACTGACTGGGCCACATGCGGTCGTAGGTGTGGCCTGAGGACCCTGATCTAGAAACTAGGAGATTGAGGACAGGACATCACTCCTAGAATATTCTTGGTATATGTCGTTCAGTAAGATTTTCTTGAGTCTGAAGAAATAAGAAGCATTCAAGAGTTTTCTTTTCAGAAGGCTGTGAACTAAAGTCAGAACTAATTTGGCATAGCTCTTGGGATATTTTTATTGCCTTTGTTTTTGTCCCGTTTAGTTTTATTATGCTTCCTTTGAAAAGTAAAACAAAAAATAGAGCCATATATTTTCAAACCAAGGATCAACGGGTGCTTTTAGACTTTTGCCTTTACCTGAAACTATAAAACCTGTCTGTTTATGCACAGATGGGGTACTAATCCTTGAAAATGGGGCAGTTTGATTGCAAATGTGGGGTTTACAGATATTCCTATATCAGTGCTTTCTGATGGGACAGCCTAATTTGGCAATTAACAGTATTCTGGGGGAAAAACCAAAAAATCCTGCCTAGAAGAGAATATTTGCAGAAAAAGGAAAGGGGGGGGGGGCAAAGACCCTATAACAGTGAAGCTCTTGGTCTTGGAGCCCACATTAAGGACAGTGAGTTAAAACCACTATGTTTATGTGATAGCTTCCCTCATACGTAAAATCTCATTAACATAGAAATAAATGTTTGGTCTCCAAAACGCTAGTGTCTTCTGTACTGATAGCACCATAAACGCCATAGATATCTGGATTTAAAGATTGTTTGAAATGGCTCTAATGTATACAAAGGTCAGAAAAGGCAACATAACAGAAAAAGAGGCTATGTCAAAAAGTAATTAGAGCAGGACAAATGGATTGTGCAGGCACGTCAAAGACTGTTATTTCTGTAGGCAGTGAGTAGGAAAGGTGTTAATGTAATGTGACAGATCTGGAGCAAAAATGAGGGTGCAGAGAAAACAAATAGGAGCTGACCAATGGCATGATTTTAATTATGAGGTTTGATTTAACATAATTTGATTACTCCTGAAAGAAATGTTTGTGTGGGTTCTTCGAAAAATGAATTGTCTTAAAGAATGTATATTTATGATTGCAGTCCTTTCATCCAAAGAGAAATGGCATTATTTCAGTGGTAGTCTTGCTTTATATTAATAACATGAATTTCAACAGTTTTCCAGTGTAATTCCACAAAAGAGATGAGGTCAACAGTATGTCACTAAATACTGATAAATTAATTCTATTTTATTTGTACTGATGTACTTCTTAATTCAGGGGTATCATGGTGTCTGGCATGTCAACAGCTGAATAGGAATAATGCTGTTGCCACCATCTTTAAGAGCAGGCTTTGGGAAAACCAAGATTGGTTCATTTGGTGGAAGAAGGTGACTATAATGAATTTGACAGAAGGGGAGCTGAAGAAGGGTTATTATCTAAGACCTTGGTTCTTGCTGTATCTAAAGTATGCACAGTGTAATTGGAGGGTGGGGTGGGAGATGGGGAGACAAGAAAGGTGCAAATGTGTGATTTAAGTCATTTCACACTCTCCCAGTCCTGGGGAAACGTGCCCTGCTCCAATCGCTTGTCATAAGTTAAAGTAACATGAAAAATCCCAGGATTTACCAGCAATTCTTGTTTCCAAATGCAGTTTTTCATTACTTCTCTTTCTTTGTTATTCAAAGATTTTTGTGGGAAAACATGATCTTTGTTACACCTACTCCTTCTCCAGTTGTAGTCCTCTACCTTCTCTGCATCACCTGATACAACACACTTTACAGCAAGTAGTTGTGGTGTCACAAGCAAAGATTTATGACTTCACATGAAGAAGCTCTCCAATTCTTAGGATAGTGAATGCCTCCTGTGTATGCTGTAGAACAGTGGTTTTCAAACTTTTTTTCTCGAGACCCAGTTGAAAAACATCATTTATACCTGTGACCCAGCAATTACATCTTTGAGCAACGCATTTTAGTCTTGTGGCTGCGGCAGCTGCAAGTGCTGTGATCCAGTGCCTGAGGGTCTGTGACCCAGTACTGGGTCCCAGCCCTAAGTTTGAAGACCACAGCTGTAGGAGAGGCAAAGTGGAGAGGGGCATCTCTTATAGGGAATGATATCTAAAGCTATAAATCCAGATGACTCACACCTTTACCTTCAAGATCTCTTGATTCTCTTTCCAAAGGCTTGTTCACAAACAGTTAAGTTGACAGTGACCCCCGCAGATCCTCACTCCCTGGACCTTCCACTGCTGTAATCTCACCAGACATCTGTCTAGCCTATCTCAGAATGGCTGTCTTGATGGAGATATTACCGCACTTGGCAGTTCGTTTGATAGATCCCTTTCCTACTGTCTAATCTCATTTTTTCCATTATTAATTATGCTTTGATGGCTAAAGAAACCATTTTTCCCAGGGACCTCAGAGCATTTTATCACCACAGTTAAGCTCCACGACTACCTGAGAAGCAGAAGTTATTCATAGTTTACAGAAGGATAAGCTGATGCATGATGAGGTGGTAACCAGCTAGTGCTCAAACTGAGAATAGAACTCAATTCTTAAACTGTAACCAACTAGATCTAAATGTCTGTCCAATAGATCCTTGGTCGGCACAAGAGCCGTTATCGGGGAACAGTGGAAAATCTCCATCAGGATCAGCATATGCAGAATGATCACTATGATCTGCTGTGCTTTCCAGAACCATTCGTGTGAAAATAAATCTTGAACCAAGAAGTAGCACCTCCATAAGGGTAAAGATAGCTTGATTTTCTGATCTCCCTCAGCTTCAAAAACGTGCAGAACAGAGTTTGGATTTGTTAGGGCTAAACCTAACAAAATTTATCTTTTGTGTTTTGGCCATTTGAAGTGTTTATACATGCATTTGCTGTGCCTAAAAGCAGTTGGTGGAGGTGTAGGGCCAGACCATGCCATCCGCTGGAAAAACTCACCAGGAAGGAAGTCCCCTTCCCCTGGAAAAATCTTCTTCAGAAATCTTGGCAAATGTACATACACGTGGTTGAGCATTCACTGAGCTGGGCCAATGCATTCCTGGGGGAGATTTGCCTCAATCCTGAATGATCACCAGGCTGGTCTCCAGCTCTATGGATTGCTGAAGATCTATAAATAAATTCAATGTATCTTTATGCTGCCATGAAATATTTTACGATTTATGATCTGGATCATAAAGTAACTTGTTAGAGTACTTCATTGTATAGATTAATCGATTCTAAAGCCGGAGGGACCACTGCAATCAGGTCATTTGATCTGTGTAAGACAACTCAGAATTTATCCAAAATAATTCCTGGAGCACATCTTCAGGAGACAGCTAGATCCACTCCACCATGAGTGTACACATAGCAACTGATTCTTCTGGTCATCTGTGTTGCCCACCTGTGCATTCAGTAGTCTCCTGCCTCCACAAGCAGCTGGGACCACGCCAATGGCCTTGCCGTTCCTCCTTACCACACCACTGGCACATTGGAACATGCAGTTTGCTTTTTTGCACAGACATTTATTTTGCACTTCGTGCAGCTTTTTTTTCATGGGTAAATAGTACTCAGCTAGGATTAGTTTGGTGTTAGGTATTGTTTGTTTCTTTTTATCCCTCTTCAGGGGAAATTGTTTTTATTTAGCTGGGAGGCACTCTCAAGACAGGGTTTACCTCTATGGCTGAACATAAAGTGCTAGGTTTTAGGATCTGCCCTTGGTATGAATCTGTAGTAACTTTAAATAATGGGCATGGAAAGTGCTTATTGTGTCACATCACTGACAAGATTGTCATGTGTAAATTGTTCTTTGGGTTCTTTCAGAGAAGAACAGACAAACCAATAGAAGTGTTTCTGTTGGAGAGATCAGTGCATCCCCCTTCTTATCCTGAGATGCTTGATGCAGAAATTTCTCAGCTGTCTTTGTCAAAAAGTGCTCTTGCTGCCCCAAGCTTTGGCCTCTAGTCTCGGTGGTGAAAAATCTCATCCTCTGGTAAAACTGTGGGTGAAAGGGGGGCTCACACAGCTGATTGGGAGAAGAAGAGGGCTCTTTCTCTGAACCCTTTAATGCCTAAGGCCCATAAACCTTCTTAAGATTCACAGACCAAGGGTGACTTGAGACCCTAAGGGGCTTCTTCTAGCACCTGTTCAGGTGCTGGAGCCCATGGCTTAGATTCCTCTTCTCTGATTCCCTAGAGATCAGCTGATGCCCATGCCTTGGTGCCAAAGCTTCTAGGACTGATGTTTGTAGTACTGTCTACCTTCAAACTGATGCCAGTTGCTCAAATACCACTTCCTGTGTGTCTTCCATGATCATGATCCAAAGATCTGTCTGTCTTCTCAGTACCAGACTCACTCGGTTAGCATTGAAATTACTTGCACTAGTACTGGTGGCTGTCCCAACTCTGGTATCTGTTGTGGTGAAGAATCGTTATGCGGTGCTAGAGACGGTGAAGGAGGTGGAAGAGGAGAGGCCATGCACCCCCGAGGCTGGGAGGATCACAGCCACCACAGCTAGGAGGAAACGTAGAGTTGTGGTGGTTGGGGACTCACTTCTGAGGGGGACGGAGGCACCCATCTGTCGCCCTGACAAGGTCTCTCGAGAGGTATGCTGCCTGCCAGGTGCCCGCATCCGAGACGTTACGGAGGGATTGTCGAGAATCATCCGCCCCTCTGACTACTACCCCATGCTTCTCATCCATGTAGGAACCAATGATACTGCGAGAGGTGATCCTCGGCAGATCAAAGGTGACTTCAGGGCTCTGGGAGCACGGGTGAAGGAGTTTGGAGCACAGGTGGTGTTCTCCTCGATTCTTCCGGTCAAGGGTAGAGGCCTGAGCAGAGACAGATGCATCCTGGAGATGAACGTTTGGCTGCGAAGATGGTGTCGTCAGGAGGGCTTTGGCTTCCTCGACCATGGGTTGCTGTTTCAGGAAGAAGGACTGCTAGGCAGAGATGGACTCCATCTTTCGAGGAAGGGGAAGAGCGTATTTGGACGCAGACTGGCTGACCTAGTGAGGAGGGCTTTAAACTAGGTCTGAAGGGGGAAGGAGACCAAAGCCCACAGGTAAGTGACTATGTGGGAGACCAGGGGGATGGGATGGAACTTGGGGGGTGCCGGGACTGTAACT